>CM077094.1:145918951-146381587 GCA_039513925.1 Platanthera zijinensis | reverse complement strand
CTGGGAATAGAATCGACCGAACCTCATTTAGGTTTTCAGTCATTTCCCCAGCGCACACCTCCGCTCTATTTCCGTCCCGTTCCTGCTCGACGAAGCCCGACGCCGCCAGTTCCTCCCTCCAGGGCTCCGGCGCCACCTCTGGTCTCCTCCCTCAGAGCCGGCGAGCATTCCCCTGCCAGTTACGAAGCCGATCGAACCCACCACTGTTGTCCGTCTCTCCAGCCGCTCCTGCAAACCCCGCCAGTCCTTCCAGTTCTCTTCTTCACCGTCGGAAACCACCAGGGAGGCCCATCCCGCCACCAGATCTGCTGCCGGAATCCCTCCAGTCGTCGTCGCTCTCGCCGGAGCACTCCTAGGCACCACCAGTGTCTTCTGCATCTTCCTCCGGTGGCTTGTCTGTGCATAGCTCCTTCTCTTCAGTGCAGCTGGCCCGCAAGACCTTTCAACAGATCCCGCCGGTATCAGTTCCCCACCAGCACCCTGCCGGCACCTCCTCCAGTCCAGGCATCTCCTTCTGTCCAGCCACCACCACCAGAAATCGTGCCTACCACTGCCTCTCTCCCTGGGTATACCTCTCTACCTCCTCGCTCTCCCACAATAGTTATTTTGTGCTTATGTTATTTAAATGCATAGTAATTATGATGAGCTTGCCCGGCTAATTCTATTTCCCGATTACCGTTATTTTTGTTACACGTGCATGACACTTATTAATTTATGTGCTTGTGGAATTAGGATTCGTGATGCTAATACGTTCGTGCGGTAGCCTTGCGAGTGTTTACGATGCTTAGGGTCGTTTTATTTGTTAGAAATATCCCGCGGAGTTCCCGCGCGTTGCAATTATTTTAAGCGATCACATTTATTATCTTTAAGAACTCTAGCCCTAGGTTTAGGTTCACATCAACTACCCTACGGGAGATGCCCTCCACTGAAGATATTTTACGGCCTGCAGAACCGGCAACTGTTTCTACTGCTCATCCGATGGCGAATTGTGTCTCTACATCGCCTCTCTCTGGAACTCCAACAATCTGTCCTTTCTTTATCCTCTATTGTCACCCCTACTTCTGTGGAGGAGGTTCTCCAACATCCAGGACGGCGTACGACTATGGATGAGGAAATGTCTGCTCTTTGGGCAAAACCACACTTGAGATCTTGTCCCTCTTCCTTCTGGACAAACTTGCGTGGGTTATAAGTGGGTGTTTGTCATCAAACATGCTCTGGATGAAACAATTCAACGTTTGAAAGCTCGCCTTGTGGCTCGCGGTTTTACTCAACAAAGCCTAGATTATGATAAGACCTTTTCTCAAGTCGCTAAACTCTTGTTCGTGTTTTGATCTCCCTCATTGTTCATCAACACTGGCCGTTGCATCAATTAGATGTCAAAAATGTTTTCTCAATGGCGATTTGCAGGAGATCGTCTATATACAATGACCTCCCAGGTTTGAGACCACGGGGAGTCTCTTGTGTGTTGTCTGAAGAAATCACTTTATGGTCTCAAACAGTCTCCTCGGACATGGTTTGACAAGTTCAGTCAGACTGTTAGTGTTGTTGGGTTCGCTTAGAGTTCAGCCGACTTCTCTTTATTGACTCGTCATCGTCCAACAGGGACAGTGATTCTCTTGATATATGTTGATGATATTTTGATTGTGGGAGAAGATCTCACAGGGATACACATGATCAAACAACATCTGGCGACTGTGTTTCAAACAAAGGACCTGGGAAATCTACGATATTTTCTGGGTCCCGAGGTGGCTCGGCAACCTGATGGGCTCGTGCTATCTCAAAAAAAGTACTTCCTTGACTTGCTTCATGATGTTGGCTACTCTGGATGCAAGTCTGTCGACACTCACATGGATATTAATCACAAGCTTTGTCATGCCTCAGACTCTGATCTTGTTCTTCCAAACCCAGAGTATTATCGTCGTCTTGTAGGAAAGCTGATATATCTCACTGTCACAATACCTGATATATCATTTGTTGTTGGAGTTGTTAGTCAGTTCATGCATAAGCCACGTATCTCTCATCTCCAGGCAGTTGAGTGTATTCTTCGATACTTGAAGACTACTCCTAGAGAAGGACTTGTATACAAGCACACTTCGTCTCCTTTATCTATGATTGCATATTCTGACGTTGATTATGTTGATTCATTGGATGATCGTCGTTGCACAAGTGGATACTACACTTATTTTAGAGAACATCTCATTACCTGTCGTGGCAAGAAACAGCCTGTAGTTGCTCGCTCATCTGCTGAAGTCGAGTATCGTTCAATGGAAGTTGTTGCGTCTGAGCTTACATGTCTTGAAGGTCTCTTAGGTGATTTAGGAGTCAAGCTTTCCTCACCAGTAACTCTTTTTTGCGACAGTCAGGTTGTCATACACATTGTCAAAAATCTTGTTTTCCATGAACGAACTAAACATATTGAAGTTGATTGTCATTTCATACGGGAGAAGGTCTAATTGAAGAAGATAGAATTACAACATGTTCTTGTTGTTGGGCAAGTTCCTGATATTCTCACCAAAGTCTTACCTCACCCGCTATACTACTAGTTTTTGTCCAAACTGGGTGCTTACAATTTGTATGCTCTAGCTTGTGAGGGAATGTTGAAGTAAAAGGTGTAAAAGCCCAATATGAGGCTCATTTAGAGCATATGTTATCTTTGGGAGTTAGTCCCACATCTTAGATTGTAACATCTTATCCTCTCCCTTTTCCTATATATAAGTGTAGAAGTGTACAAAGTGATGTATGGAGAATGTAAGAATATTTTTGAGAAATTAATAAAACACTACTATTTTTCTCTCTCTAGTGTTTTTCAACAGGTTCAAAAAGAACAACCTGAATCGATTAATAGGACCCCCCAAAAAAAAACAAATGGAATGATAACATTACCAGTAGCATGATAATGACAAACAACTGATTACCTAAGCAGCATACCTCAAGGCTTGGATACTCCATATGGCACTCAATGGTACCATCAGATTTCTTCTGCATTGTCCGAAAATAGAAACATAAGTACCCTTGTCCTTCGAACCACAACCTTAGTTCAATTGGGGCATTTGATACGCTAGTAATTCTAAGTACATAAAAATAATTCAATTAAAAAGTACCTGTGCATATGTGTAGTTCTGCAGGTCAACAAAAATTTCACCACAAGAACCCCTGCATTCAACCGTGTAAAATGCAATCCGCTTTTGTCGTTCTCGACATTTCGAGTTAATTAATTTCTGTGAAAAATATAATCCACAAAAAGAAAATATTAGTTCTAAGGTTAAGAAAAATGGTATAATAAATCCACTAATACCCATGTTATGTAACATAGTATGGTACCTTAACTTTAAGTGAGTAGCCGCTAATGATAACAATATCAAACTTATCAAAGAAATTTCCATCGAAGTGATGCAGATCTCCTGTTAAAGAGAAGTTCAACTATTACAAAAGTTTGCCCACTTTACAAGAAATGATTAGAGACTAGAAAATACATGTCCAGTGAGTTGACAAGTTGTAAGGATTCAGAGGTTCCTTAAAACTTAAAAACAAGGTTAAAACCTGATTGCCCCTAAAATCCTTAAAATATTTTAGAATTGAGCTACGGCAAATTCAATTCATGTTGGGGTTGGTTCTAGTTTCTATAACTTAACATTATTGTTAGTTACTGGCGCCACTCCTTAGACTTTGTATATAATTATAGGAACCTCCCCACTACTTCACAAAATTACAAAATCTCTCATATGAGTTTGCTCCGTTAACAGAACACTTTTGTTAAAATTTTGAACTAAAACAATAAAATCAGTCATATTTTTTTTATTAAGTTTCCCAATTTACTCTTTACAATATGAAACGGAGCCTTGGCGTGGTTAAGATGTTATGTGACCTTGAGGTCACGGGTTCGAGTCATGAAAGCAGACTCGGGCAAAAATGCAGTGTGAGGTTTGCATGCATTTCATCCTTATGACCGACACATACCTCGACATCGTCGAACATCGCCTTGATGACCAATGACCTTGTGTCCATGCAAGCCATCCTCCAACGCCTTGAGGCTCAGGGGAACCGCTCAGATCATCATTCCACCACACATGGACTTCCAGAAGACCCCTCTCCCTCCTTGGCCCTACGGACAGCCACGAGTCAGTCCCCCTCCATGGCTACTCTTGCCTCGATCCATTCCCCCATGCCTTAGAAGTTCCCCACATCAATGTCATTGCCCCCCCACGGGTGAAAGAAAAAGCGAAGCAGTTCTTCAACACTCACGACACTCCAGAATCCCAGAAAGTCTCCCTTATTTTCTTGGCAATGGAGGGCCCTGTCTTACACTGGAAGTGGTGGCTTCTCCAGACGACACCCCTCCTGTCCTGTCCCGATCTCAAACAGACCCTCATTCGGTAGTATAATCACCGCTTATGCGCAATCCGACACTCTTCCACCGTGGATCAGCACATTGAAGATTTTATTGACTACGTCAACCATGTCCCCGACCTCCAAATCAACCATTACTTTGGGGTGTTACAACACAACATTCGCTCCCACCTTCACACTCATCATCTCCAGGATATTTCTGATGTCATGGAGATCGCACACTTGGTAGAGGCTGATTTTACCATCAATGTGGTTGATCGGCCCTGTTTCCTACCCTCCACGTCCAACCATCCTCCGTGTCCCACCATCCTACTGTCAACCTCTCACCACCCGCCACCCGCGCCATCTCGACTACTATCTCGCACCATCACCCTGCAAAGCAGCCCCTACCTCCACGCCCTACCCGACCACTGTCGCACACCGCCTTTCGAACCAGGAATACAATAATTTTCTAAGTAAGGGATTATGCTTTTGCTGTCTTCAGCCCTACTCCCCCAACTCATCACTACCCTATGAAGGAACTATGCACCCACATTGACGATGATGATGCTGAGTTTACAATTGCCAATTTTGGCGCCTCATGATAGAGGACACCGAGGACGGACTCCTCCAATGCTTGGATATGTTGTGCTTCTCAGCGGGCGGCATTTTAGGGACGCATATCATTAAACTACGGGTACTCTTCGGGACATCCCTATTGTGGTGATGATTGACAGTGGCGTCAACCACAATTTCATCTCTCAAGAACTGCTATCTCGTCAATCGTCACAAGGATTCTCTGCCTACTTGGGGGATGGACGTCGCTCCTCGAACGGTGGCCTCTGCCTCCTCTTGCACCTCCAACTGCATGTTTGTCGTGTCACTGCTAATTTCTACATTTTCCCCTAGGAGGGGTGGACGTCATCTTGGGAATTGTGTGGTTAATGACATTGGACGATGTGAACCACAATTGGGGGTGGATGTAGATGACCTTTGAGTGGGTTAGCAGGCCATGCACCTTGATTGGGGACGTATCCCTCCAACGTATGTCAATATCCCCTAGCGTTTAGTAGCGGACCCACCCAATGGATTTTTGTGCTTTATTATGGAAGCTCTCGGGACTCCAGGCCGCTTCGACGGTGTTTTCGGGGACATATCAGTCCTCTCTATTGACTGACATCTGGATTCCTCCCAAGTCTTTGTTGAGACTCGTGGCCTCCCGCTGCAACGACCCACCGACCACTGCATTCCATTTTGGAAGGGGTGCAATGATCTCGATTCGCCCCTATCGGTATGGTAGTGTGCGGAAAGATGAGATCGAGTGTTTGGTGACAAATATGCATATAGATGGCATGATCCGTCCCAGTGTCAGCCTAATCTTACTGGTACGAAAGAAGGATGACATCTAACACTTTTGTGTCGAATACTGGGAATTGAACAAGGCCACCATCGCAAATAAGTACCTGATGCCAGTGATTCAAGAGCTTATGGATGAGCACTGAGGGGCTGCTTATTTCTCTAAGTTGGACCTCCGCTCCTGCTATCAGCACATACGTGTTATTTCTGAGAAGATCCCCAAGACTGTCTTCCACACTCATGGCGGTCATTGCGAGTTTCTTGTCATGGAATTCGACCTGACAAACGTCTCAGACACATTCCAAGAAACCATGAATGATTTCATACTGTCAGTGCTCCGTAAGTATGTCCTCATGTTTTTTGATGATATACTCGTATATTGACTCACATGGTAGTACCACTTGTGCTACCTTGTGGCTACTCTGGAGACCTTACAGTGCCACTCTCTTATGTTCCATCCCAAAAAATGTGCATTTGCTCAACGGGAGTCTCCCACTTGGGTCACACAATCTCTGCTCAAAGTGTTGTCATGGACCCAGACAAGATTGTTGAGGTGCTAGAGTGGTCGGCACTGCGATCCTTGTGGGAGGTATGCAGATTCTTGGGACTGACAAGGTATTATTGTCATTTCATTTGCAATTAAAGCCAATTCGCCAAACCATTGACTACTCTTCTCTGCAAAACAACGACTCGGTTTTCATCTAGTCTCATGAGGCCTCCACAGCATTCACCACCCTTAAGCAGACACTAGCAGTTGCCATGTTCCTTGTCATGCCTGATTTCTCCCAGTCCTTTGTGATCGAATAGAAGTTACTATGAAAACTTTTGCTCCTAGTCCTTGGCATGAAGATAATGTAGAGAATGGAGTGAAATTTGCAACTTTGTAAATTGTCAAATATATAAGATGTCTCTCACAAAATTTTGGAGTTGTTTAAATAGATTCCTATTACGAGCTACTTAGCCCATTGGAGGCTTTTGGGAGCTTGGAGATCTTGGCATGGAAATGAGTTAATAAGAAAAGATCCAAGCTTGATTACCAATATTGTGTCAAAGGGAAGATTGCTAGATTTTTATCTTAAGATTAAGTTGTATGAGTTCTTAAATTTTTGTGCAATAGGTGTTGCAATATCTCTGAAGAATATGAAAAATGAAAAAACAGTTGAGTCAGACGATATACCCATTGAAGTATGGAAATGTCTAGGCAATAAAGGAATTTGATGACTTACATATTTATTCAAAAAGATACTGAAAACAAAGAGAATATTGGACCAATGAAGAAAAAATATTTTGAAACTTTTGTATAAGAACAAAAGAGATATGCAAAATTTTGTCAACAACAGAGGAATTAAATTAACGAGTCATTCATTGAACTACGAGAACGAGAAAAATAGAGCAGAGTCAGATGAGAAACCAGCATCTCGAAGAAAAAAATTAGATTCATGTCAGCGCAGTTGACCATGGAAGTTATACACCTTTTTAGGAGACTCATTGACAACTATCCGGAAAATAATAAGATTTGAATATGTTGTTTATCGATCTTGTGAAGGCTTGATAGGGTTCCAAGCTACGAAACACAAATACTTAAAACTGCTTCACGCATCGACTTGAACGCGTATCGGATACGGGAAATGCTCGGAAAAGAGTTTCCTAAACGTCGGAAACGCAAAATTTAAAAAATTAAAATAATAATTGGTAAACACGTATCAGGATATGTGCCCTAGCAGGATACGCGTTTCCCGTTTTTCTCGTTCACGCGTCACGCGCGACAGTCACGACTCATCTCACGCAAGATAAAATTTGAATTTTAGGGATTAGGGTTCACGACTCACGACCTCGCAATTAAAGCTGTGTCGTTCTCCCCCGACCCCCGCAGCTCTCCGTCTTTCTCCGATGCCCCCGCAGTCGAAGCCTGCCTAAAGCCCGTTGCCGCTCTCCCCGCTCAACGTTGAAAGCTGGTCGAACCTCTCCTTTCATCTCTTGTTGCTCTTTATGCGCTCATTGAAGAGTTCTCCTCTGTTGAAACCCTCCTCTCTGGTGAGTTCTCCTCCGCTAAAAGCCTTTTTTCCTTTTGCATTTTATTTCTTGTTCATCCTCTTCTTCTTTTCATTTCAGTTTTTTAGTCCATAAAACTGCAATGTTCTGTTTGATATCTTTGAATTTATCCATTTGTTAGACTTATGTGAGTTTTGACTTCATATCACTTTGTCGTGATGTTCCTTCTGCACCTTCCTGTGTTTGCAGTGGAACCATGTTTTTTAAAATAATTAACTGATATTTTTATTCATTGTTGCTGCATGAATCATCTGCAATGTTCTATTTGTTTCAATTACTGTGTTAAATTTTCTTATAAATAAATTTTTCTTTTCATTCTAGTGTTAATACTATTGAAAAGGATTTAAGTATTTGATCGGAATAGTATGACTGATAAAATGTTATTTATAGCATTATATAAAAGGATTTAAGTCCTGGTTTTCATATGTATGGTCTATGTTGTAGTCTTATTAAATTATTTTTCGTTACAATTCACAATATGTACACTTAGTTTGTTAGTTGTTTTATTTTTATATTAATTAATACACATTAAAATAACAAAAAATTAAAAAAAATTCACGTTTCCTTATTTTTAAAAAAACCATGTTTCTCGTATCCATTTCGTATCGTATCCTATATCCCGTTTTCATCCCCGTGCCACGGGTTCCAAGAGAGGTCTTATGGAGAGTCTTAGAAAAGAAATGTGTAATGTATCATTCATTGACGTAATCAAAGATGTGTATACAAATTCAGTGACGAGGGTGAGAACATTTGGAGGATTAACACGGAAATTCTCTTTCATTGCTGACTTATACCAAGGGTCAGCTTAAAGCATTAATATCTTAACTCTAGTCTTAGATGAGCTCATCGAACATATCCAACAAGCAATACCTTGGTGTTTATTATTTGCAGATGATATTGTTTTGACCGATGAGACGGGCGAGGTGTAAACATTGATATATTTAGCATTGAATCCAGACGAGACATTTTAGAAAAGAAGGGTTTTAGGTTGAGTCGGACAAAGATGCATATATATGGAGCTTAAATTTCGTATTGCAAGAAGGACGGATGATTTTGTTATTAAGTTGGGTGGTCAAGATATTTCTCATAGTAAGTGTTTTAAATATCTGTAATAGATAGTTCAAAAAGATGCAAGCACAGATAAAAATGTGATACATAGAATCCAAGATGGTTAATTGATGTGGAAAGGTGCATTTGGGATCTTATGTGATCGTAAAGTACCATTAAAACTTAAAGGTAAGTTTTACCGTGCTACAATTAGACTAGTGATGCTCTACAGTTCTGAGTATTAGGCAGTTAATTATGTACATGAGCAAAAAATGGGAGTTGTTGAGATGAGAATACTTAGGTGGATGTGTGGACACACAAGACTGGATAAAATTATGAATGAATGTATCAGGATAAGACAAACAATTGTAGAGAAGCGCGATTAAGATGGTTAGGACACGTACAAAGGAGACCATTAGAGGCACATGATAGGCCTTGTGAGAGTTTAGCCACTAGGCATGTTAAACAGGAGAGGAGTAGACCAAAAAATACTTGGAATGAAATTTTAAGGAAAGACAGGATGTACTTAGGCATTAGTAAGATTATGACCAAAGATAGGGCGCAATGGCGTCAAAGGATCCATATAGTCACTTCATTATGGTGGGATAAAGGTTGGAGTGTTGTTGATGTAGGTGTTGCAACATCTCTAAAATAGTTGCACGAAGTCAGATTGTTAAGATAATTATGCAAAGCCACATCTTGATTTATTATTATCACTATTATTTCCAACAAAATGGCGTCAAAGGGTCCCGCCTCTCTTGCGACTTCTTGCTCCGACCGCAAGTTGTTGGCTCCTGACCGCACGCTCCAGGCCGCAACTCCAAGCCGCAAGCTCGCCAGTTCTCCTCGGGCCGCCTCTCCAGGCCGCTAGCTCGCCAGCTCTCCTCGGGCTAGCTCACCAGTTCTCCTCGGGACGCCTCTTCAGGTCGCTAGCTCGCCAATTCTCCTATGCTCCAGGTCGCAACTCCAGAACGCAAGGTCGCTCGTCTCTTCTCGCTCGCAAGGTCGTCGTAAGGTCTCCCGGCGGACTCGTTCTCTTCTCGCTCGCGGCTAGACTTGCATCTCCAGGCTTCCCTGGCCGCAAGTTCTTCTCTTCTCCTCGCGGCCTCGTTTTTTTACGTCGTGCTCGCGCAGTCTACTCCAACTCGCAGTTTTTTGTTCTTTCCCCTCTGCCTGCAGCTGCTGCAACATCCTTGTCGCCAGTCCGCTGAATTATTCTGGCCAGAACAGCCTCCAGCGTCTGTTTGATATCATTACCAACCTTCAGACTCTTGACCCCGGTGCAACAGGTGACTTAACTTCTTTTGTTCTGCGCTCCAAGACGATTGTCGAAGCCTGGATACAACATCATCCCCCTACGACGGATTTAGCTGTGCAGCAACCCTAGAAAGAAGCTATCGGGATCTCCATGATGATGGCTCAGGTTCCACCCTATCTCCACAATATTCGGGCTCATGTTCTCTCTTCATCTACAACTCCTCTCTCAGATGTTTGCTCGATGCTCTTGAAGGTCACTCCGCCACCTGATATCCCTGGGCCTCCTGCTCCGGTTCTTCTCCAGCAACCCTTCACCGTCCCTTCTGCTTCGGCTCGTGGGGGTCGCAACAACACTCGGGGATGGGAACATATTAGGCGACCTCGCTCTAAATGTTCTTATTGTGATCGGGACGGTCACTTGGAGGCCACTTGCTATCGCAAGCATGGTCTGCCTCCTCATCTCAATGTCTCCACTGTTGTCGATGCTACCTCCTCAACTCGTGATGACATCACTGCTCTACGCACCCAGCTCCAACATCTCCAAGGGGTGGTCGCTCGCTTATTTGGTTTTGTTGCGTCGATCTCCAATGAAGGTATCTCCTGTCTCCCATAGCTCCCACTGGATTGTGGACTCTGGTGCTACCCACCACATTACTCCGCAGAAACCATCTCATTACTTGCCCTCTGTTTATCATATGTTCATCACTGTGGCTAATGGTGACACCACCCCGGTCTCTAGCGCTGTTGATTTGCCTCTGACTTCGACTCTTACTCTATCCTCGGTTCTGCATATTCCAGGCTCATCTTTTAACCTGCTTTCTGTTAGTCGTTTTACTACCGATCTGGATTGCAGCATCACTTTCTCACCTACGGCCTACCGTCTTTGTAGTGCAGGATCAGCGGACGTAGAGTATCATTGGTAAAGGGCGGTTATCTAATGAGCTCAATCTTTTGGATGTTCCTCCTTCTGCTCTCTCCTTTGTTAGGTCTGTTGATTGGCATCGCCCTCTTAAGCATGCCCCCCTTCCGATTCTCAAGCAAAGTTGAGAAGGGAGGACATTCGATTGATGAGATAACAAACAGTAGAGACCGCGAATATGTTTGTTGGATAATCCCGTACTAAGAAAGGCTATGTGTGTTACTCTCCCGTTACTCGCAAAATTGTCGTTTCAGCAGATGTCACCTTTATCGAGGACCTGCCGTTCCACACCCCCCCCCCTCCTAAAGCTCCTCTTCTACCTCCACCTTACCCCGTCCCACCATCCCTGTTACATCTCCTCTTCCACCGCTTCTTCCACTACCATCATCGCTACCACCACTGCCACCCAAACCACCTCTTCATGTGTACACCCGTCGTCCTCTCAAATCTGACGCCCAATAGTAGGTGCCCTCTACCGATGCTCCCGTGCAGCCAGCTGATCCGGCATCCTCCTCCACGGGTCATCCCTTGGCGAACTGTATCTCCATGCATCGTCTCTCTCCGCCTCTTCTCAAATTGGTAATGACTCTTTCCTCCATTTTGATACTTAACTCTTTACAGGAGGCCCTTCAATATCCTAGGTGGCGTGCTGCTATGGATGAGGAAATAACCGCCCTCTTGGCTAACCAAACTTGAGATCTTGTCTCACTTCCTCCGGACCAGACCTGCATCGGATGTAAGTGGGTTTATACCATCAAACATGCTCCGGATGGTACTGTCGACCGCGTCAAAGCTCGGCTCGTGGCTCGCGGCTTTACTCAGCAACAAGGCCTCAACTAATATGAAACCTTTTCACCCGTTACCAAGATGAATACTGTTTGGATCTTGATCTCTGTTAAATTTACTTGTTTTTATTCATTTGTACCTTTATTGTATTCCCTTATATATATGAGGGGACCCTCTTTCTATTTCATAATCAATATTCACTCACTCGGTTAACATGGTATCAGAGGGAAAACCCTAATCCCGCTCTGCATCGTTCCTCCAGGCTCCCGTCGTCGCTCTGCGTCGTTCCGTCCCTACAAGCCACTTCCGCTCTGTTCCGTCTCCGTCTCTCCCTCCTCTTCAGCGGCGGCCAGCCCCGCCCCATCTCAGCTCTCCTTTTCTTCTTCTTCAGCGGCGGCCGACTCCTCTTTAGTGGTGGTCGTCTCCGACGTTTCTTTTTCTTCTCTTGCGGTTCTTCTTCTTCTCCCACTCCCTCTCCAGCCATCGACGTTTCATTCTCCCTCTCCCGCCAGCGGCGGCCAGCATCCTCAGCCTTCACATGGTTGTTTGAGTCCTTCGACGCCGGATCGATGCAGGGATCGCTTCTCCGACGTCTATTTCCCCTCCATGTAGGGATGTCTCTTCCTCTCTTGGCATGATTGCTCTCCTCCGGGCTTCTCCTCTTTCTATGAATGCGATCTTCCTCCGTTGGCAGCCCAGTGTTGTTCGGTTACCTCGCCTATGATGTCGGGAAGTGGTGAAACTCCGGATATTTCCTCCGGTGGGAGTGCTCCTCTCGATTTTGTGTCTCCTGTTAGATCTCTTCGTGTCTCCCATGATCACAGGACCTTTTAGATTACTACTATTCGATTGGATGAAACAAATTATCTTTCGTGGACTCATTCTGTTACTTTGGCCCTCAAGAGCCGCCGTCTGTTTGGCTATCTTAGCGGTACTACTGGGGTACCTCCTCCATCTCTAGATTGGCCGCAATGGACTCCGAGAATTCTTTGGTTATGTCTTGGCTGACCAACTCCATGCATGAGTATATTACCCGCAACTATATTGTTTTGAACACCGCGGCCGACATTTGGAAACGCGCCAAAATTACTTATTCCTGTCGCAGCAATACGGCTCAGATCTTCAAGTTACGGCGACGACTCTTTCTTTTACGTCAAGGGGCTCGGACCATTCAGTTACGCGCCGAAATTACCTATTCATGCCCTCCGGCTGCCTGCTACTTAGAGTTTACCCAGCTTTACCAGGAGTATAATCATTTGAATTCTCTTACTCTCGTCTCTCCTGACGATGAGAGGTGATGGTTCGTGCCCGGAGAAGCGCAACCGGACTTTTGAGTTCCTTCATGGTCTCCATCGTGATTTCGATCCCATCAGTGTTCAGATTCTTTGTCGCTCTCCTCTGTCGTCCTTACCTGATGTGCACAGTTTGGTTCAGCAAGAATATGATAGTCGGCAAATTCGTCTTCCTAACACTGTTGTCGATGGCTCTGCTCTTGCTGCTCGGTTCAGTTCTGAGGTTCGCTCTTTCTGTGACACTAGGGCCAAGTCTGTGGTCAAGGATCATTTGATGTGCGACTATTGTGGAAAAACCCGCCATACTCGAGACACCTGATTTAAGCTTCATGGCTTTCCTTCTCTCCTCGTGGGGGTCTTGCCCCTCGTGATGGTTGTAGCTCTGGTCGCAGCTCGTGTCGACCTTCTTTGTCCTGCTACACCTGAGATTCCTTCTGCTCTTTTTGCTGAGGAGATTCTCGCCTTCCGCCGCTTTATGCTTAAACACTCCTCTAGTCAGCTAGCTCCTCATTTGCCCATCAGGGGTTCCAGGTGCTCACTATGCCGCTGTATGCTTTCCCTCCCAATGGATCATTGATTTTGGTGCCACCGACCACATAACTGGTTCCTCGACAAGTTTTGTGTCTTATACTGCTTTGTATGGTAGGGACAAAGTGAGCATTGTTGATGGATCTTTATCTCCCATTGTCGGGAAAGGGTCCATTCCTTGATCCTCCATCGCCCTCTCTTCGGTGCTTCATGTGCCTAAATTTACTTGCAACCTATTTTCCATTAGTCATATCACTACTTCTATGAATTGCTCTGTGATTTTTTCCCTTCTCGTGTGTCTTTTAGGACCTGAAGACGGGGACAGTGATTGGCTCTGGTAAATTGCGAGAGGGCCTCTACCTGTTTGACCCCTCCTGCTCGGCCTCTGCTTCGAAGGCTCTTTCTGCTGCTCAGCCCTCTTTGGACTCATGGCACTGTCGTTTAGGTCATCCTTCTTTATCTACTATGCATCTTTTATTTCCAAATATGTCCAATGTATCTTTGAAAACTTTGGTTGTGATGTGTGTGCTCGCGCTAAACATCATCGTACTTCTCTTACTTATGTGTCTGCTCCTAGTGCTTTTCCTTTTGATATGGTTTATACCGATGTTTGGGGTCCATGCCCTATTGCCACTATTTCTGGTTCTCACTGGTTTGTTACATTTATCGATTGTCTTTCTCGTGGTACGTGCGTGTACTTAATGAAACACAAAAATGAGGTTTTTCCTTTATTTTAGCATTTCCACAAAATGATGGCTACTCAATTTAATGCTACCATCAAGGTTTTGCACAGTAATAATGGTCGAGAGTACATTGATTCCTCCTTTGAGAGGTATCTTAGTGACCAGGGCATTATCCATCAGACCTCTTGTGTCTATACTCCATCTCAGAATGGGGTTATCGAGCGCAAAAATCGCTATCTTTTAGAGGTAGCTCGTTGTCTTCTCCTAAAGATGCACCTTTTTAAGTATTTTTTGGGTGATGTGGTTCTCACTGCGGCATAACTCATTAATAGTTTACCAACTCGTGTTCTTGGAAACCAATCTCCTCTCCAAGCCCTCTTTATCTCTCCCTCATCTTTTCTTCCACAGATCTTTGGATGTGTATTTTGTCCATGTGCATCCTTCGTCCAAATTTGATCCCCGTGCCCTCAAGTGTGTCTTTATTGGGTATTCTCCTACCCAGAAAGGATACAAGTGTTTCCATCCAGCTTCCCGGAAGACCTTTGTTAATATGGATGTTACTTTTTGTGAGTCTGACTCCTACTACGAGCCTTCACTTCAGGAGGAGTCCTCACTTCAGGGGGAGTCTCATACATTGGAAGTGAGTTCTCTTCCTCTTCCTGTTCCTCCTACTGTGGTTATTCCCGCTCATGTTCCTCCTCTTGTCACTAGTTATATGCTCCCTTATGTGGTTGCTCCTCATTTACAGGTGTATACTAGGCGAAAAAGGGGTCCAGACACATTGGCATTCTCCAGGCTGCCCACTCCAACATTGGACCCTTCTTTGGGCACTCAAGGTACCTCTATCCAACATCCAATGTCTCACTATGTGTCCTACAGCTCATTATCTCTCTCACATAAACTCTTTATTGCATCCATTTCCTCTGCTTTTATTCCCTCAACTTGGCAGGATGTTATTGCTCATCCAAAGTGGCAGGATGATATGCATGAGGAGATGCTAGCCCTATAAAAGAATTGCACTTGGGATTTGGTCCCCTTGCCACCGGGTAAGTCTGTGGTTGGATGTAAATGGGTGTTCTCCGTCAAGCAGAACTCGGAAGGTGTTGTTGAGCGGTACAAGGCCCGGTTGGTTGCCAGGGGCTACACCCAGGCCATGAGAATTGACTACCAAGAAACATTTGCCCCTGTGGCAAAAATAAATTCCATAAGAGTCTTACTCTCATGTGCTGCTTGCAAAGGGTGGCCTCTGACCCAGTTGGAAGTGAAAAATGCATTCCTCCATTGAGACCTGAAAAAAGAGGTCTACATGTTGTTGTCGTCTGGTCTCACTTTGACGGGATCTGGAGGAAAGGTATGCATGTTGAAGAAAATCTTATATGGCCTAAAACAGCCTCCTTGGGCATGGTTTGAGAGATTTCACAGAGTATGGTTGCATTTGGTTACTCCCAGAGCAATGTTGATCACACTTTATTTGTAAGGCGCAAAAATGGGAGGCTTACAACCCTCATTGTTTATGTGGATGATATCATTATCATGGGTGATGATACCGAAAAAATCCAGTCTCTGAAACAAAGATTGGCAAAGAAATTTGAGGTAAAATACCTAGGAAATCTAAAATATTTTCTAGAAATTGAGGTCGCTTGAACGAAGCATGGTATATTCATATCCCAGAGAAAGTATATTCTTGACTTAATCCAGTCATGTGGATTGAGTGGGTGTATACCTGCAGATACCCCAATTGAAGTCAATCACAAATTGAGTAGAGATGACGAGGAAGTGGTTGCTGATATTGCTGGATTTCAGAGACTAGTTGGCCGCCTAATCTACTTATCTCACACTCGTCCGGATATTTCATATGCGATGGGTGTCATCAGTCAGTTCATGCATGCACCCAGAGCTCTTCATGTTGAGGTTGTCTATCGTATTCTTCGGTATCTCAAGTCTACTCCTGAAAGGGGTATTTTGTTCTCCTCTGGCAAAGAATTGACTGTTGAAGTCTACACTGATGTTGATTGGGCCGGTTCAGTTGATGACAAGAGGTCCACCTCTGGTTATTGCTCTTTAGTTGGCGGTAATTTGGTAACGTGGAGGAGTAAAAAACATGTGGTTGCTAGGTCAAATGCAAAGGCAGAATTTAGAGCTATGGCTCATGAGATCTGCAAAGGACTGTAGATTAAATCATTGTTGAATGATTTTGGCATTGGAATTGAAGATCCCATAAGACTCTACTGCGATAGCAAAGCCAACATTAGCATAGCTCACAATCCCGTCCAATATGACCGCGCAAAGTATGTTGAGGTTGATCGTCACTTCATCAAAAAGAATATTGAAAGAGTAGTTGTGAGCACACCATGTCTCCCTTCGGATCAAGAGCATGCAGATGCGTTCACCAAGGGTTTAAGTCAGACTGCGTTCGAGAAGATTATGTGCAAGTTGGGCATGCAAAATATCACCCGCCTAACTTGAGGGGGAGTGTTAGATTTACTTGTTTTATTCCTTTTTACCTTTATTGTATTCCCTTATATATAAGGGGACCCTTTTTTATTTCATAATCAATATTCACTCACTTGGTTAACAATCTCTTTGGTTGTTTGTCGTCAGTGGCTCGTCTATCAGTTGGATGTCAAGAACGTGTTTTTCAATGACGATCTTCAAGAAACTGTCTATATGCATCAACCTCCCGGGTTTGAGACCACGGGAGAGTTACGTGTTTGTCACCTTAAGAAAGTTATCTATGGTCTCAAACAATCTCCTCGTGCATGGTTGACAAATTCAACAAAGTTTTCCAAGATGATGGATTTACTAAAAGCTCGGCTGACTTCTTTTTTTTCACTCGTCATCAGCCAACAGGCATTGTTATTCTCTTGGTTTATGTTGACGATATCCTAATCACAGGAAATGAATCCACGGGTATACAGATGATTAAGGGGCACTTAAACTCTGCATTTCAAACTAAAGATCTGGGGAATCTTCGGTATTTCCTTGGTCTCGAGGTAGCACGTCGTTTTGATGGTCGTGTCCTCTCTCAACGGAAATACTGTCTTGATCTTCTTCAGGATGCTGGCTACTCGGAATGCAAGCTTGTTGACACTCCAATAGACGTCAACCACAAACTTTGTACTCAGGGCTCTGATTCAGATCTGCTACTTCCAAACCCTGAGTATTATCGTCGTTTGTGAAACTGATTTATCTTACTGTGACAAGGCCTGATATCTCCTTCACTGTTGAAATTGTTAGTCGTTTTATTCATGCTCCATAGACCTCTCATCTACAGGCATTTGAGTGCATCCTCAAATACTTGAAGACAACAACTGGACAAAGGCTCGTATACAAACCAACTTCCTCCTCCTCCCTATCACTGATTTCTTACTCTGATGTTAATTATGCTGGTTCGCTGGATGATCGGCGCTCCACAACTGATTTTTGTACTATAGAGGGCATCTAATTACCTGGCGTAGCAAGAACCAATCTGTTATTGCGCGTTCGTCTGCTGAGGCCGAGTATCGGGCAATGGTCGTTGTTGTATCGGAACTCACCTGACTTGAAAATCTCCTTCGTGATTTAGGGGTCAAACTTCCCTCGCCTGCAACTCTATTAAGTGATAGTCAAGTTGCTATACATATTGCTAAGAATTCTGTGTTCCATGAGCGAACTAAACATAATGAGGTTGACTATCACTTTATTCGGGGGAAGGTTCAATCAAAAAAATTGGAGTTACAGCATGTTTTGGCTACCGGGCAAGTTGCTGATATTCTCACAAAAATCTTACCAAGATCATTATAATATCAGTTTATGTTCAAGCTTGGTGCCTATGATTTGTATGCTCCAGTTTGCGGGGGAGTGTTGAAAAAATATGTAAACGCCCAATGATTAAGGCTCGTGTTTGGGCTCATCTCATGTTTTAGTCCCATATTGTAGAATAGGATTTCCTATCCCCTTTCCTCTCCTATATAAGTGTACAAATACATGTATTTAAATATAGAAAAAGCATTGGGGAAATTAATAAAATTCCTACGTTTTTCTCTCTCTTGGTCTTTTTCAACAGAGACGATGCATGAACTTCTGTACCTTTGAGTTTCCACCATTTGTATGAGATATGGATGTACCCAGGGGAAGGGCTGGAGAATGTACTTCTACAATTCTGCTAAATACATTGCAGCTTCTTTTTAGTGGATAGGTCCCATCTCCCGTTCACTTAAAGAAAATTATTTGGAGAATGAATTTGAATGAATTTATGTTTATCATATTTTGCTACTAACTGGCGCTTCCACGTGCAACCAGGTATCCATAGGAACAAAAGGATATCAGAATTCATCCAAATAATTGCACAAAAAACAATACTTTGAATTCCATGCACTAGAATAAGGCTCCGTTTGGGAGGACTTATTTTCAAAGGTCCGGTTCATGCGGTCGTAACAGCTTGACCGGTGAAAATAAGTCCTCCCAAATGGAGCCTAAATCAGTAATAAGAAAAGGTATGAAAAACATGGATCAACAAATGTTTCTGATAAAATGTAAATAATTTCATCCATCAAAATAGTGAAGTGCCAATAATACAAACCTTTTTCCACTGAAACATGCACCATAGGATTGAATTCTCTTAAAGAATTACAGTAAACCTCAGCAAGAGACCTCCCTGAAAGTTTAGACTCCTCGGCAGTAATCAAAAAGTTAGCATGGGTGGCATTTTCAGTGACCAAGCGATCATCCATCAGGGTTAAGCTTCCCACCCCAGCTAGAACAATGTTCTTGCAGAACTGAGGAAAGAAACAAAGAAAGGACATTTATATAAATTACTTCGGAGAAAATAAATTAGTATTACTTGCAGCTGCTGTTATCTGAATCACTTCAGAATGAGGGTTACAATGAATACACCAGTACAAAATAAAAGAAATTTGAAGAAAGTCAGATATTCAATACTTTTGTATGTAAACTCAAGATAGTTAATACAAGGATCCATTCTAGGGGGGAATTAATGCATAACTATCATCTCCATCGATAGCCTTTGCCGAAAGTCAGGCCAGACTAGCTAGTTTGACTTTTATTTGGGCCATCAGGAGACCATTGGACCATGTGACAGGTCAATGGGGGATGTAAACCTACGATACCAAACTTGAACTTCAGGAACTTTAAATAATAACCTGCAAACATCTTGGCTCCATTTGGCACGGTGGTGGCGGTCATGAACACGGGTTAAATTGTCATTTGTTAACGCCCACCTAAGGAACTTCATCCATTTTTATGTTCAAACGGATGATGTTTGTTAGGTGATCCTTAACGAATGACATTTTAACCCATGCATTTACGACCGCCACCACCGTGCCAAACGGAGCCCTTGTTTTTAAGATAGCATCCGTCTTTTTAAATACAATGTCCTTCCGCAACGCCTCAACGGAAAGTTTTCCTACACAGATCTGGAAGATATCCATTTAACCACCATGCGCATCTTCATCATTGTTCGCTTACAAGCTATAGGCATT
The DNA here is from genome assembly GCA_039513925.1 of Platanthera zijinensis. Lineage (NCBI taxonomy): Eukaryota > Viridiplantae > Streptophyta > Magnoliopsida > Asparagales > Orchidaceae > Platanthera > Platanthera zijinensis. Next base: position 146,361,861 of record CM077094.1, on the reverse strand, counting down.
GCAACATGGTATCAAAGTCCGGCCATTAGTTCTATCATGATCTCCAGCGATATGACTAACAATCGCGTACCTTTGATGTGCTGGACCTTCAACCCCTTTGTGACATCCGCCAATTCATTTTGCCATGCAACTTAACCTCTACACTATATGATGTGAATCTTCCTTGCAGTTTTTGGACGATGAATCCACAAATGATGTAGGGAATAGAGTGTTTTAAACTTATTATTTTTCAGATGATGAAGCACAGCAACTGATAACTTCGCTTGCCAGCGCTCGAGATCTGTCTTAAGAAGAACAAATACTTGTAATGACCTTAGATTATTGTATCTAAAATGTTTCAAAGTTAAGGTAATTTCGAAAAGTCGTCCCTGAAACTCTTGAAAACTTTGTTTTAATTTTGTTTTAAAAGGTCTTAGATATTCCATGATACTCATGGATACACCCAAATAGGATAAAATTTGTGTATATTATGACGATAATATGGAGAAAGACATGTGAAAGGAAAAGAGTTGGATGATAAGTGACGCAAGGCAAATCTATAGGCGGCGGGAAATCTGCGACCTAAACCTATATGCTATCCAAATCTAACGGTTAGATCACAAATTAGATAATAAATAAATAAAAACATTCCACGCAGATAATTCACAGCAATATAGAATATTTTATTAGGGCGAAAGCAGGCTTAGGCTTTCCTCCGCATGGAGGGCCAAAGCGAGAGCCTGCGGCGAATGAACCCTGCAAATCACAATATTTATCCAAACAAACCACCACAATACAATATCTATCCGAGCAAATATAGTGACCAATCTGATACAAATATGCTGAAAATAATAATCCAGTACAATTAAATCTCACCAAGTAGTAGGTTGACCAAGGCACTGAAGAATCTGAAGCCAGAGATGCGTGTACTATGATCCGAGGTGGAACCAGAGGCGTGGAAAATGATGTAGGTGGCTGTCCTCGGCGGTGGAGGGTGGGATCGGGCCGAAAATGGAGAGATCCTGCCACGTATGGGTAGATCCGAGCGGGGAGGAGTAGATCTGATATTTTGGAATCGGATCCGGGCTGAAAATTCTGAATCTGGACTGATCCGAAAAGGGAAAAAGATATGGAAGGTGGATCCACAAAAGGAATGGAGGGGGTGTCGATTTTGGGCTGTAGGGAGGGGAACGATGGTGATGGGGGCAAGGGGCCTTGGTGGCGGGTTGCTGGAGGGCTACCGGACTGGGCAAAGGCAGCAGGAGGAGGGGTCGGGTGGACGGAATACAGGGGGGAAGAGGGGCTTGGTGGGTTGGCTAGGAGAAAAGGGGGTGGCAGTAGGCTCCAGGCTATGGAGGAGCCAGTTGTGGAGGGAGGGCAATGGGCGGCTGGTGGCTGTGGCTTTGCTGAGGGGAAGTTTCAGGCCGGCGGTAGCACAAGGAGGGGAGGTGGCTGGATTTTGGGGGGGTGGGGGGGAGGGGCTACAGCGGGTGGAGGAAGGGATTGAGGCTTGGAAAATGATGGAAAGGGTTAAGGGAAGGATAGGGGAGGGGAAAACCAACCTAGGAATCGTCACCTAGGGCTCCACAGCGTCGGCACCGAGGGGTAATCGTGGGAATCTGGGAAGAAGACTCTCCAAAATTCTGCAATGTCAAGACCAGCCCCCCCCCCTCCCCTATCACACACATTTATAATAAAACAAGGATTGGGGCATCCGCCATCAACGACTATGATTGGCTGCAGGTGAGGCTACCCAAATACATCAAAATAAATGCAAACATGGTAAAATAATATATCAAATCAATTCGCAACGCGAATCCGGACACATCTGCGGAGTCCGATCGTCAATTCGGTCACGCCATATATGGTGAGTCGCAAAATCAGCCCCGAACTGGCCCAAAACACGTCCTCGTCTCTGCTCCGCAGCAATCTCCCCGACTTGAAAAAATTCATCTCCAGATGAATAGGGATCAAAATTCTCTCGTTGTATGCCAGGTAAAACTCGAAGAGATCCACCAAAGGTCACCCAAGTGGCGTCGCAGGAAACAAGGTTGCAGATGTCGGATGTCGAATTCATGTTGGTTTGCGTTTGAAGTGTCGTATGTCGTATTGTGGGGGATATATCGGAGATATTTTACAATGTCGAATTTTAATATTTAAATAAATTTATTTGTATATATAATCATTTTTTTAAATACGTGCAGTTACATACATAATATATTTTTATAAATTACACAATAAACATACATACATAGCGTATGTTTATAAATTATACAATAATATATATACACATATAGTATATTTGTAAATTACACAAAAATAAGCGTTGACGATCGATATTAAACGATATAAAGAGTACCAAATAAGAGTGAGACGAGAAAAAAGTCAACTATTGATTCAGTAAGATGTACGAAATGCAACACAAAACAAAATATTACTGCTTGGACGCTTAAAAGAAATAAAAAACATATGTTTTTAATACTCGTCATATATCGTCCGCGAGATATCGCCCAACATATCGGGTAAAACCAATATATCTGGGTCTGATGACTGATATATCCGGGATATTTTCTAAAACGACATTTTTGTTTAAAATGTCGATGTCGTGGCGTTTTCTATCCAAAACCTTTATGTCAGCCGACATGTCGAACATGTCGGTTGATATCTACAACACTGACTACCAGTCAAGAGATCCAATCAAGCATGGAATCACAAAATCATAAATTAATACTAAAGAGAATGTTCCATACAATAATAAAATACTCACCTAGTAAGGGGGGCTGTCAAGCAATGGAGATCTGGATGACTTGCGAGTAGTTGTTGGTTGTCTGGAGGAAGTAGTGTCGTATTGTGGCTGGAATCAGGGTAAATGTAGGTGGGGAGGGCTGCAGGACAAGGTCATGTTGGGGTTGAGGGAGGGTCATGGACGAGTGATTCAAGAGGGGGAATGTGAGGATTAGTAGGGCATTTTATGGTGAGGTTTCTTGGGGATGAATCCGTGGGTTAAAGGGGGATGTGCTGGAGAGTCTTGGGGAAAACAGTTGGGGGCTGGACTCAGGAATCGGTAAAAGATAGTGATTCATAATGTACGAATCTTGCATGCATGCAAGAACCAACGGGCTGTAATCAATGAGTTGTGGCAGGATTTTTGGTAGCAATCGCAACAGTGAGATTCCTGTGAGGGAAGAAAGGGGATGGTGGGTTTTAAAAAATAGTTATTCCTGGTAAAGGACTCTTGTACGCATGCAAGAAACAACAGGTTGTGGCAAGCTTTCAGGTAGAAACGGAAACAAAAAGATTTCCATTGGGGAAAAATGGGGCCAGCGGGTTTTCAAAGAATGTATGGGAAGGGAAAAGTTGCGTTGTGAGGAGGGTACAAGGGGATACAAAGGAATACAAGGGATGACCTAAGAGTTATCACATAGGGCCACACGGAGTCGCCATCGTGAGCTGATCATCAGATTCCGAGAATTTTTCTTCTCCAAAATATGTAATGCAGATGGTCTGCCCCCTTACTCTTATTTATAACAAAACAACATTAGGGCACCTTAACATCAACGACTATGATTGGCTGAAACTGTCAAATGTCTGATCACACTAAATAATGAAAAATAATAATAAAGTAATCTATGAAAAAGGATATAAACAAAATTCGGACGCATCCACTAATAAGTCGGATCGTCAATCCCGGGAGATGCTAAATATGACAGGTGGTCAATCAGCTCCGAATAGGGCCAAAACTCGTGCTCCACCACGGATCCGACAAAGTTTTTCAGAAAAGATGGAATGTTAAGCATTAGAGTGATAATAAAGTAAATCAGACACAAATAATTGATTCTAAAGAAGCCAAACTGGCATACTCCCAACAGAGTCGGAAAACATGTGAATGACACTCACTTGACAGCAAAACACTTAACTAGATATTATGCAAGAAATTTGGTTATGAAGCTCAATCTGCCCTTGTCGCTACTTTGTTAATATCATCAAACCCTTCACAAACACTAGAAATTTGGAAGCATTAGAGGCTTACTAGGGACACATGGAAGTTCTCAGTTATCAGATATTAATACTCATACTACTGTTGTTCCCTCCCATGGAGATGATATTGGATGGATTATTGATTCAGATCATATGACAATCACATCCAGTCATAATTATTCACTGGCTCCGGCAATTTATGGTGGGCTTTGAGTCAGCGTGAATACTTGATGGGATGGAAGAAGGCTACGTGAATTGAAGTTTCTAATGACGGGATGGTTAAATTTTATGTACTGTAAACAAGGTTATGCTACTTTGTATACTTCAAAACTTATTATTCTCAATAAAAATGTTTTATAGCAATAATATCTTAGCGAAACTTGTGAGAGGCCAAAACATTGCAGAACAACTTATTCATATTGTTTAAGTAATTTGGGACTTGCTTTGATATTATATACGATGATGCCTTCAATGCTCCAATTACTTGAGTGAATAATTTAGATAATGTGTCATTTATTGATGATTATTCTGAACTAATTTGGTTGTAATTAATGACAAGGAGATGTGTTTGAAGTATTTAAGAATTCATATAATATTGTGGAAACATAATATAGTGCCAAAGGATAAAGGTTTTAAGATCATATCTTGGAGGTGAATATAATTTGAATAATCTTCAAATTTAATTGAAATGGACTAAAATATTTCAAAGATAATAGCTCATAAACCTTGGAAGAATAGAATACCGAAAAGGAAAAAAATCAAGCATTGATTGAATACAACCATGTGACTTCTTTACGAAATGAATGTTGGAGGGTTTATGGGAGGATGAACTTTTAATATCTGCCAACTTAAGCAATCATAAGTCTAGAAGAAAAAAGTCCTTTAATGGTGCTCAAGCTAAAAGATTCTTTTAAAACGCGTCGCATAAGGTATTTGTATCACTAAAATTTGTTCATATTTTGAGAACTAGGTTTTGCTCGACCTCCTCCACTTATTTCATTGTCAAAGTTGATAAAAATAAAAAATGCACATGTTACCGACTGATACATAGGCTTTAGAAGGAAAGCAACGCAAAAAAAATGCAAGTGATTTTTTTTGAAACTTTTACTTGTGATTTTTTTTGAAACTTTTACTTGGCTTGCTAGATAGATTGACGGATTTGAGATTTTAAAATATCAGTTGCTATTTAAACATCTTGTATCGTTAATAAATAGTAATGATTTACCTCAGCCCAACCCAAATATCTCATTTCATTAGCTCTCATCTTCTCAATTGCAAGAACTTCCTATCTTTAGTTTTTTTTGTTCTATGGTCATATATGCATTACATCATACTTCATGTGAATCTTATAGAGCTAGGAGGAAGAAAATACAAGAAAACAAGATATACATTGTGACACCAATGCAGAAAAATACCAAATCCCCAAGAGAAATGTACAACAACTCATTGAGAACTTAAGGTTATGCAAAGACATGACCATGATTAGTAAAAAAACATGTGAAATAGAATGCATAAGGAAAAAATTACTCCAATATACTTTATATATATAAGCTAAAGAGTACTACTAATACAACTGTTGCCAATACTATGAAAGTTGGGGAAGACAGCAGAAGCTAACAGAAGCCAAACATGGAGCATTCTCGAGATGGGAGACAGACATGCACACTAATCAGAGACGGGAAAATGAAGAAACTTCATCGAAGGCAATTACCTCGGCAACAGTCCCGTTGAGACCACTAACCAGAACGTTGGCCTTGCTTAACCTAACCAAGGAAAGAGGGCGGGAAAAAAGTATGAAAACGTAGTTTGTGTGCTGAAATCAAAGAGAACTCGGAAGAAAAGTTATATAAGAAAAGATGAAGGAAGAAATTATTTACCTCTTCTGCGCATCGACGCCCCAAACTCGAATCTGCCGGTCGTACAGAGCAGTCTGTTGTGCCGTCAGCTCCTCTCCGTCCATCGCAATACGAAGCCTGCCGCCCAGAAACGGGAGAAGATAAAGCACTGGTTCGCAAAACCCTAAATCTCGAGAAGAGGAGATTTGGGGGAAGAAAGAGGAAATGAAATTTAAGTTTTCCCCCAAGTCGCTGGCAACTAGCACGCACGCATACTTAAAAGAAATGCTAAGAAAACGAAGAAAAGCAGGGAGAGAACACCACACTGCCTGAAATTTTAAAAATTTGAGTTTTTTTTTCAAATGTGATTTTAAAAAAAATTCCATCAATTTATACTATATTTATATTTTTATAACCGATTTTATACAAAAAAAAATCCTAATCTGGCTAATTTATGTGTTTTTAAAATTTTAAATACAGGACGTTGTTATTAGCACCGTAATTTTGGCGTCACACTCTTCTAATTTTTCGCGTCTTTTGAAAATACATGCATTTTTAGAAAAATACATGCATATTTAGGGCGTATTTCGAAAAGGAGTGAAATCTGGGTGTATTTCTAAAGTACGCATCTACAATTTTGTGTTGAACATTTTTCCTAAAAATTCATGTACAAGACGTATTTCCAAAAAACACAAAAAATTAGGAAAAAGTGTGGTACGATTAGCCAAAACTGAGGTGCTAATAACAGCGCCCTAAATAAATTATATGCTCTTTTATAGGTAAAATTTCTTAAAAAATGTACTTTCACTGTCGCTCGCAAACTCCAGGGCAGAAGGAAAAAATGAGTGATGGGCGGAGTATAGCGTTAGAAGGTTAGCGAGCAGCCAGAGCGCCAACACATCGGGCAATGTCGTGACCGAAGTACTGTCGCACGGGGCATTGAGGGTCAGTCTCGTGCACTATCGCGATCGGGATATTGTTGTGGTTGGTCGTTGGGGCGGAGCCCCTTGCCTATCACTCGTACATAAAAAAAAATAAAAACATGTATTCGGTGCAATATTTAGGCTCTATTTGTTTGGGCGTTTCGCTGCTCCGTTTTGGGCAAACGCCGCCGGAAGGAAGGTAAACAAATGAACCTTCGGCAGCGTTTGCTCCGTTTCCACACGCCCGCCTTAAGAAACGCCCCAAAAAACTCCTTTTGGAGAAGCCACCTCCTCCCTCCGATTTGAATACTCTGTTTCCACCCGCCGGATCGACCCGCCACCGCCGAACCAAATGAAGCCTTAAAATGCCCAATATACCATTTGAGAGGGAGGGAGGGAGAGAGAGCGGGAGAGAGAAAGAAGAAGAGGGAGAGAGGGCAATGGCAGCAATGGAGAGAGAAAAAAATATAGGCTCTATTTGTTTGGGCATTTCGTTGCTCCGTTTTGGGCAAACGCCGCCGGAAGGAGGGTAAACAAATGAACCTCCGGCGGCGTTTGCTCCGTTTCCACCCGCCCGCCTTGAGAAACGCCCCAAAAAGCTCAGTTTGGAGTAGCCACCTCCCCCCTCCGGTTCGAACACTACGTTTCCACCCGCCGGATCGACCTGCCACCGCCGAACCAAATGGAGCCATAAAAAGTGAGACTCATAGCATCATTGGATGAAGGAGAAAGTAAGGCTATATTTGTTTGGGCGTTTCGCTGCTCCGTTTTGGGCAAACGTCGTCGGAAGGAGGGTAAACAAATGAATCTCCGGCGGCGTTTGCTCCGTTTCCACTCGCCCTCCTTGAGAAACGCCCCCAAAAAGCTCCGTTTGGAGCAGCCACATCTCCCCTCCGATTCGAACACTCCGTTTTCACCCGTCAGATCGACCCGCAAACGCCGAACCAAATGAAGCCTAAGAAAGGGAGAGGGGTGAAAGAGGGAAGATAAAAAGAGGGAGAGAATATTAAAAAGTCAAGGACGGATTATAAGATAATAATTAACAAAAACTTGAGTTTTTTCCTTTAAAGAGAATTATGATGAGAATAAAATTATCTTTCACTAGAAATAAATCCAACAATATTTTTTCATTCAACTAGATTCATTTTAGACAGTATTTAAAAAGGTCCCGTAATTTTGGTTCAAATATAAAATATTTTGTGACAGTGGGGTACGACCGACGAGCATGAGTTCCATGCATGCAAAGACGAACACATCCAAGAGCATTGAGCACAGTCGGGGTACTTTCATAGTCGGGTACTGCCACAGTTGTGATATTGTCATGGTTAATTGTAGGGGCGGTGCCTCGTGTCAGCCACTCGTGTGTGGGGCGTGTGTGTTATATGGGCTGATTGGTGTTAGGGTCCCACAATGACTTTCGGAAAATAGACGATGAATTTGGATTTTTCTCTTCAATACAATGAAATTCGACTGCTTATATGTCAAAAACAACTGTCGGATGAAAGAGAAAAGGTTACGAAAAGATACCTTCAAATTTTTTGTGTTAAAAGATAAGGAAGATGATAAGACAGCTAACTTTAACTATTTTCTTGGAAATGACATGTGTAAATCTCATCTAGTTGAGATAGATATAATCAATTTTGATCTCGCTGGCTTCACCTTCTTCTCTGCTCAAAACTTATTTGATATCACTGAAAGAAACATCGTCATTTTCGGTGCGATATAGAGCTATATCTTCTTAATGCACCACATAATCAACTATGTTTCCGTCGGCAGAGATCCCACCAAACATTCATGTTTCAGCTCAAACAAACAAAAATTACTATTTTCTAACTTTAAACATGTGGATTTGTTTCATTATCTTAGATATCCTGCAAATTTGATTTCATTTGTATAAATAAATACAAGTGTACGGAGAAAATTTATATGGATTCATTCCAACATGCGAAACTCTCTTTTCCTCGGTCTATATATGTAGAGAGATTTTGTAATTTCCATTTATCTATATCTATACTATTATATTAAGCAAAGCCTTCCAATCCCGTCCGTAACTTTCACTCTGTCGCTTTTGCCCCTGCTATTATATATAAACTGGAGAATGGTGAAACATTGCAGAAAACATATATCATGCCCGTATAAGTAATTTCACATAGTTACAATAATAAAATAAAAAAAGAAAATCACTAGGCCTCCTAGACCTATACTGGGTGAAGGGAGAGAGATGCGCATGAGTAAAGTATTTACATTCTTGCCATGGAAAAGACTGCCACGGATGAGCTAAAGTCTTGCAAGAGCAAAGTATTTACATTCTTGCCATCAAAAAGGCTGCCACCTATGATCAAAGTATTTACAAAATAATGAAATATTATATTATACCATAGCAAAGGCGGAAGAGAGAGGGGGAGGGGAGAGAGAGGAACAAGGGGGCGACTGTCATTTTTTTTAGTGAGAGAGAGAGTCAGTAGAGAGAGAGGGGAGTGAGGAATTTTTTTTTTCAAATTCTAATGTTTTTGAAAGGCACCCCCACGACAAATGTCGCCCCCGCGACAAATGTCGCCGACCACGACAAATGTTGCCGCCACGACAAATGTAGCCGCCCTTGACAAATATCGCCGCTCACGACAAATGTAGCCGCCCATGACAAATATCGCCGCTCACGACAAATGTCGTCCCCACTACGCCCATGCTTGATGATCTCGTGCGGCCTTCGGCCGCATCAGGCGGGCTTCGCCCGCCTGCGCAAGGGCTTCGCTCGCCTGCGCACGGGCTTCGCCTGTACTCGATGCTCCGGGTTGTCTTCCACCGCAGAGAAGGTTGTACAACCCCGTATCCTGCGAGTGGTCGACAGAGGTTGAACCGGCCGGCTCAGATCAACTTGGATCCAGCTTGCCGAGTCCGAGCTCGGCAATAGTCGAGCTAAGCTCGGCGATGGTCGAACGAAGCCCAGCTTGCCGAGACCAAGCTCGGGTGCGGAGACAGGGTTCGACGATAGTCGAGCCAAGCTCGACGATCTCCGTGCCGAGTCCGAGCTCGGCGATCGTCGTGCCGAGTCCGAGCTCGGCAATAGTCTAGTCGAGCCCAGCGCTAGCCGAGCACAGTCCGCCGAGCCCGTGCCCGCCTAGGCCCAGGGCGAGGCGAGTCGGGCCCCCTGCCGAGCGAGTGCCCCCTCAGGTCCAGCTCGCATCTTGGCCATGACACACTTTTACTGTGGCCCCTTTTGGTTTGTCTGTAGTCCTTGAAAACAGTGAAGGTTGTATATTGGCAGGCCATCTTTTCCTATAAATAGGACCCAAGGGGTACCTCAGAGAGGACGCTTACTAATTCTCTGGCCTACTAGCGCTTTCTGAGGTACCTTAGCCCGGCATTTGGCTAAGGAGGGGAAGCGCTCTGAGATCTTCCGGGTTTGTGGTGGGACCTCCACGCCGGGCCCTTGGTCTAGTCCTTGTTTCTTCTTTCCTTTGTCGTTTTCTTGCAGGAGTGAAGTAGGTGTGCGGCCACCCCTTCCCCAAGGGTCGAACTCCACAAGAGACCGGTTTTCCGGTTTCAACATTTTGGTGCGGTGAGCGTGGACAGTGGTCAGCAGAGAAAATCTTCTGCAGGTTCGATGACCGGGGAAGAAGGACAAGGATCAGGCAGGGGCAACTCGCCACCCCCTCCCCCACCCCCAGCGGCGAGCATGCCGGCGGAGCTTAGGGAGGAGATCCTCGGGCTCGTCAGGACCGCTCTCGGCATGCAAGCTGAGAGTGCGACGCCGGCTGTCCCGGTGATCGCCGTTCCCGCACTCGGCGACGACGCGCCGCTCAGGCGACCAGGGAAGGAGCCCGCCGAGAGGGGCGAGCGCGAGTTCCAGGGGCGAGTTCTATTCCCCGGCTCGGCCGCCGAGTACCACTTCGGCGAGACGGCAGGGAGGGAGTTCCCGACTCGCCCGGCTGAGGGGGGGAGCCCTTTCAGCGAGTTCGTTTCTTCAGCCCCCGTTCCCGAGGGGTTTCGCGAGCCGGAGATGACTTACTACTCCGGGAGAGGAGACCCGGTCCACCACATCCAGTGGTTCGAGGACATGGTCTCCATTCGACAGATGTCAGACGGCTTCAAGTGCCGACTCTTCGCCATCACCCTCAGGGAAAAGGCGAGAGAGTGGTTCCACCAACTCCCGACCGGGTCCATTTACTGCTTTGAGGATCTGCGACGGGGTTTCATGCTGAGGTTCACCACTTCAAAGAAGAGGAAGAGGGAGGCGGAGTCTTTGTTCCGCATCAAGCAGAGGGTAGGAGAGACCCTGGGGAGCTACCTGGACAGGTTCCAAGAGGAACTGTCCCAAGTTCAGGAGATGCCAGGGCACACCATGATGGTGGCCTTCACCCTGGGTCTCCAGTCCGGGTTCTTCGCCATGGAGCTGAAGAGGTCACCTCCAGTGTCTTTTGAGGCACTTCTAGAGAGGGCGGCCAGGGAGGCCGAAATGGAGGCAGCGCATCCAGAGTTCGCGCGAAGGTTGGCCAAGTGGGCCGTGGAAGAGGAAAGGCCAAGGGGTGGCCGAATTCAGGAGGAGAGGAGGGCTGAACCTCGGCAGAGGGAGCAGCCGCAGCAGCAGCCGCAACCCAGGTGGGTGCGTCCGGAGCAGACCCACCGTTTGGGGTGGAGGCCCGAATGGCAAGACCAGGCACCACGAAGGGGTTATCAGGGAGGAGATAACCGCCAGGGTGGCCGAGGGCAGTACAACCCTCAGGGGGGTAGGCAGGGTCAGAGACCCCCTCTCCCCGACCAGGAGGAGGCAATGGCAATTGCCATGAGGGGAAGGAGGAGAGGACAGCCGAGGAGAAGGAGGGAGGTCAGGGTGGACCTGCCCTATTGCGACTTTCATCAGGAAGAGGGGCACCTCACATCCACGTGTCCGGAGTTCCTCGAGATGAGAGGGAGAAGAGAGCAGCAACAGCAGCAGGAAGTTCGGATAGAGGAGATCCGGCCCCGGGAGGAGGGGGATCGGTGCGAAGACCGGGTTGATGTGGGCACCCGAGGAAGGATCGGAGCGATCCACGGGGGGGCCGGGATCGAGGCTTCCCGCAAGTCAAGCCTCCACACCATGTACCGGAGGAGCGTTGGCTCCACATCCCAATCCCCTCCCCCGGAGGAGAAGATCACCTTCTCCAGAGAGGATTTGCCGGGTCACGAGGACCCCTTCTGCGATGCGCTGGTTATCCAGACAGCCATCGAGGATTTCACTGTCTCCCGGATCCTCGTGGACAATGGGAGTTCGGTCAACGTCATCTTTAAGAAGGCGTTTGATGCGATGAAGGTGGAGGCCAGGAGGGTGTTGGCCTCGGACGGGCCTCTGTTCGGCTTTTCAGGGGAGAGGAAAGAAGTCGAGGGAGGAGTGGGACTCCATGTCACTCTAGGGGGGCAGTCGCGCAACTGCAAGTTTGTTATCGTGGACGCCCCTAGCAGTTACAGCGCCATCTTCGGGAGACCCCTCATCAGCGCCTTCCGCTGCGTCCCCTCGTCCTTCCACCAGTGCCTCAAGCTCAACGTCGAGGGGGTCCAGATCCGGGTCCGAGGAGACCCCAAGGAGGCAAGGGAGTGCTACGTCTCGGCGGTAAACTCCATCTCTTGGCTGGAGGGGGCCGAGGAGATGGGACGGAGGCTGGAGGAGGAGGGGCAGGAAGCTGACGAAGAGATGGAGGTGGAGTGCCGCGCTCGGAAGGAGGTCGCGGAAGAGACTCGGGGGTCGGCCGAGTCCATGGCCGTCGAAGAGGCTGAGGAAGAGGCCCTCGCCCCCGGAGGGGGAGGTACCAGGGAATGGGAGGAGCAGTCCCGCCTGGAGGCGGCGGAAGAGGTGGAGGAGATGGAGGTCCACACCAATGGAGGAAGGGTGGAGAAGGTCCGCGTCAGCGGAGGTCTGACCCCGGAAGCTCGAGGCAGGATGCTGGAGTGCATCCAGAGGAACGTGGATATCTTCGCCTGGAGCGCCGCGGAGATGCCAGGGATCGACCCCGACGTGGCCTGCCACCGCCTCAACCTGGACCCGGAGGCTCCCCCCATCCAGCAGAAAAAGAGGTCCATCACGGACAAGCTCGCCGAGCCAATCAGAGAGGAAGTCGCCAAGCTCCTCGAGGCTGGCTTCATATCTGAAATCCAATACCCCGGCTGGGTCTCCAACGTTGTAATGGTTAAAAAAGGAGACGGCCGGTGGAGGATGTGTATCGACTTTTCTCTTCTTAATAAATCATGCCCGAAAGATTGTTATCCTCTGCCTCGGATCGACGCGCTGGTTGACTCAGCCGTCGGTTTCCCTGTAATGAGTTTTTTAGATGCTTTTTCAGGTTATCACCAAATCAGGATGCACCCCCCTGACGTCAAAGATGTCTCGTTCATCACGGGAGATGAGTGTTATTGTTACAAGATGATGCCCTTCGGGCTAAAGAATGCAGGGGCTACCTACCAAAAAATGATGGATAGGGTCTTCCGAGAGCAGAAGGGGAGGAACCTCGAAGTGTATGTGGATGATCTCATGGTCAAGAGCTTGGATGTCGACTCCCACATCCAGGACTTGGAAGAGACTTTCGCCACTCTCCGCAAGTTTAAGATGAGGCTGAACCCCTTGAAGTGTGTCTTCGGGGCAAGCCGGGGAAAGTTCCTAGGGCACCTTCTCACCCCCTCTGGGGTAGAACCTAACCCCGACAAGGTGAGGGCAATCCTGGAACTAAGGTCGCCCCAAAATACCAAGGAAGTACAGCAGCTGACAGGGAAGTTGGCAGGGTTGAGTAGATTCCTCTCCCGGGCCGGGGAGAGGTGTTCCTCATTCTTTAAAACCTTGAGAGGGGGTCGAAGGTTTGAATGGACCTCGGAGTGCGAGGAGGCATTCCAGGCTTTAAAGAAACAGCTGACTCAGGCCCCCCTGCTCCAAGGGCCCAAGGAGGGGGAGGACTTATTCCTATATCTAGGGGTCGGGGCTGAAGCCTTGAGTTCGGTTTTGGTTCGGGAAGAGGGGAAGAGGCAACTCCCCGTCTACTATGTGAGTCGGATACTAAAGAAGGCCGAGCTCCGCTACCCCATCCTGGAAAAACTGGCCTTCGCCTTAATCATCTCAGCCCGGAGGCTTCGGCCTTATTTCCAGGCGCACTCAATCCGAGTAGTGACTGACCACCCCCTGCGCAACATCTTCAGGGGGGTGGAGCATTCAGGTAGGTTGGCCAAATGGTCGGTGGAACTGAGCGAGTTCGACATCTCCTTCGTCCCCCGCCTCTCAATCAAAGCACAAGCCATGGCTGACTTCCTGGCGGAGTATGTGGTCGAGGTGGCAGAAGAGAGACTCACTCGCCCTCTCCCCTGGAAAGTCAGGGTGGACGGTGCCTCGGGGAAGCATTCTTTAGGGGTCGGGGTCATCTTAGAAAGTCCCCAGGGGATAAAGATCGAGCAGACGGTAGTAATGCACTTTCCTATCACCAACAACCAAGCCGAATACGAAGCTGTAATCGCAGGTCTGCGCCTGGCAAGAGACTTGGGGGTGCACGACGTGGAGGTCCTCACTGACTCCATGGTGGTGGCTTCCCAGATCAAGGGGGAGTTTGAGGCAAGGGAGCCCACCCTGCAGCTCTATTTGATGAAGGTAAGGGGGGTCATTGGGACCTTCCAGACCTTCTCAATCAAGCACGTGCCGAGAGGAGAAAATGAGCCCGTCGACCAGCTACCAAAGCACGGCCCCCGGATGGGAGGCACCATTACGGATCTCTTCCGACCTTCCATCGAGGAGGGGGAGCTAATGGAAGTGGAACAGCATCCCTCATGGATGGATCCCTTCGTCATCTTCTTGTCCACCGGAGAATACCCGGAGGGGATGGATCGAAGAGGGCTCAAGCACAAGGCGGCATACTACCTCCTACGTGAGGGACAGTTGTACCGCAAGACCCTCTCAGGGATGTTGGCCCGTTGCGTGGCCGAAAGAGAGGTGCACAAAATTTTGGAGGAAGTCCATTCCGGTGAATGTGGGAGTCACTCGGGGAGTCGGACCCTGGAAGGGAGGGTCGTCAGGCAAGGGTACTTCTGGCCTACCCTCGGTCAGGATGCAGTCGAGTTCGCGAAAAAGTGTCATAAGTGCCAACTATATGCCCCGCTCCAGCTCCAGCCGGCTCAGAGGTTAAGAAGTATCATGGCACCATGGCCCTTCGCCATATGGGGGCTGGACCTTGTAGGACCTTTCCCTCAGGCCAGCGGGCAGAGGAGGTTTTTGTTGGTCATGATCGATTATTTTTCTAAGTGGATGGAGGTGAAGGCTCTAGCCAAGGTAACCTCTCAGGTAGTCAGGAACTTCATCTGGGGGGAGATCATCTGCAGGCATGGGCTGCCACAAGCTATTGTCACGGACAACGGACCTCAGTTCGCCAGCACGGAGTTCATTCGTTTCTGCGAGCAGCTAGGGATTGACCTTCGGTTTGCTTCTGTCCATCATCCCAGGAGCAACGGGCAGGTGGAAGCGGCCAACAAAATCATCGTGAACCTCTTAAAGAAGAAAGTGGAAAACTTGAAGGGAAGCTGGGTGGAGCAGCTTCCATCGGTCCTTTGGGCATTAAGGACCACCCCCAATACGGCCACGGGGGAGACTCCTTTCAAGCTCTCTCACGGCTGCGAGGCCGTTCTTCCTATCGAATTCGAGGTCCAGACGCCTCGGGTCGTCGAGGCAGGAGCCGGAAGGGAAGAATGGAGGTCAGAGAATGAGGAGGAGCTCCGACTCTCCCTTGATATGGTGGAGGAACTACGCGACTTGTCCGTCATCAGGCAGGAAGAGGCCAAGCGAAGGATGGCCAAGTATTTCGACAAGCACGTCCGTGTCAAGCAGTTCGTGGAGGGGGACCTTGTCTTGAAAAAAGTGGATGCGGCAGGGAGATCAGCCGCTGTGGGAAAACTCCACCCCAATTGGGAGGGCCCCTACATTGTGCAGGAGGCCTTGAAATCGGGGGGGTATCGCCTCCAAGATGTAAGAGGGGACACCCTCAGCCACACTTGGAGTGGCGACGATCTGAAACGTTTTTACCCTTGAAAATATTGTAAATGACTTGGCTTTAAGAACGAAAGAGAATCTCGTTGCCGTATTTCACGCTCTGTTAAAATAGTGAAGGTAAAGGGATTCGCAGCTTAAACCCCCAGGAGGCAAAAGTTTCTAAGTCTTCTCGCTCTAGGGTTAGGTCTCGTCACTCCCCTGCCAGGCTCCCACCTAGCTGGTACGGCCGAGTCTCGATGGACATCGTTATGACCCTGGGGCTGAGCCCGGAGGATGTTCAACACCCGCCCTCAGGCTCTCACCTAGCTGACTGGCCCGGTGGTAGCACCCGGGAGAGGCAAAAGTTTCTAAGTCTTCTCGCTCTGGGGTTAGGTCTCGTCACTCCCCTGCCAGGCTCCCACCTAGCTGGTACGGCCGAGTCTCGATGGACATCGTTATGACCCTGGGGCTGAGCCCGGAGGATGTTCAACACCCGCCCTCAGGCTCTCACCTAGCTGACTGGCCCGGTGGTAGCACCCGGGAGAGGCAAAAGTTTCTAAGTCTTCTCGCTCTGGGGTTAGGTCTCGTCACTCCCCTGCCAGGCTCCCACCTAGCTGGTACGGCCGAGTCTCGATGGACATCGTTATGACCCTGGGGCTGAGCCCGGAGGATGTTCAACACCCGCCCTCAGGCTCTCACCTAGCTGACTGGCCCGGTGGTAGCACCCGGGAGAGGCAAAAGTTTCTAAGTCTTCTCGCTCTGGGGTTAGGTCTCGTCACTCCCCTGCCAGGCTCCCACCTAGCTGGTACGGCCGAGTCTCGATGGACATCGTTATGACCCTGGGGCTGAGCCCGGAGGATGTTCAACACCCTCCCTCAGGCTCTCACCTAGCTGACTGGCCCGGTGGTAGCACCCGGGAGAGGCAAAAGTTTCTAAGTCTTCTCGCTCTGGGGTTAGGTCTCGTCACTCCCCTGCCAGGCTCCCACCTAGCTGGTACGGCCGAGTCTCGATGGACATCGTTATGACCCTGGGGCTGAGCCCGGAGGATGTTCAACACCCGCCCTCAGGCTCTCACCTAGCTGACTGGCCCGGTGGTAGCACCCGGGAGAGGCAAAAGTTTCTAAGTCTTCTCGCTCTGGGGTTAGGTCTCGTCACTCCCCTGCCAGGCTCCCACCTAGCTGGTACGGCCGAGTCTCGATGGACATCGTTATGACCCTGGGGCTGAGCCCGGAGGATGTTCAACACCCGCCCTCAGGCTCTCACCTAGCTGACTGGCCCGGTGGTAGCACCCGGGAGAGGCAAAAGTTTCTAAGTCTTCTCGCTCTGGGGTTAGGTCTCGTCACTCCCCTGCCAGGCTCCCACCTAGCTGGTACGGCCGAGTCTCGATGGACATCGTTATGACCCTGGGGCTGAGCCCGGAGGATGTTCAACACCCGCCCTCAGGCTCTCACCTAGCTGACTGGCCCGGTGGTAGCACCCGGGAGAGGCAAAAGTTTCTAAGTCTTCTCGCTCTGGGGTTAGGTCTCGTCACTCCCCTGCCAGGCTCCCACCTAGCTGGTACGGCCGAGTCTCGATGGACATCGTTATGACCCTGGGGCTGAGCCCGGAGGATGTTCAACACCCGCCCTCAGGCTCTCACCTAGCTGACTGGCCCGATGGTAGCACCCGGGAGAGGCAAAAGTTTCTAAGTCTTCTCGCTCTCGGGTTAGGTCTCGTCACTCCCCTGCCAGGCTCCCACCTAGCTGGTACGGCCGAGTCTCGATGGACATCGTTATGACCCTGGGGCTGAGCCCGGAGGATGTTCAACACCCGCCCTCAGGCTCTCACCTAGCTGACTGGCCCGGTGGTAGCACCCGGGAGAGGCAAAAGTTTCTAAGTCTTCTCGCTCTGGGGTTAGGTCTCGTCACTCCCCTGCCAGGCTCCCACCTAGCTGGTACGGCCGAGTCTCGATGGACATCGTTATGACCCTGGGGCTGAGCCCGGAGGATGTTCAACACCCGCCCTCAGGCTCTCACCTAGCTGACTGGCCCGGTGGTAGCACCCGGGAGAGGCAAAAGTTTCTAAGTCTTCTCGCTCTCGGGTTAGGTCTCGTCACTCCCCTGCCAGGCTCCCACCTAGCTGGCACGGCCGAGTCTCGATGGACGTCGCTACAACCCTGAAGTTGAGACTGGGAGTTGGCCCGAGGAAAATACCAGGGGGGGGGAGCTCGCCAGTTAAGACGGCGAGCTCGGAATATCCTACCCCCCCCCCCCTCTCTCTCCAGCTCGCTACTAAAGAAACCTTGGTTCTGTCCCAGACTCAGGGGAAGGAGAGCGGCTCTCTCCAGCGAGCCCAGCCTCGCTCCAGCTAGCTCGGCGAAAGACATGCCCTGACGTCTAAGGCGGGTGCCGGCAATATCTTGACCCAAGCGTGTTTTCACTTGTCTGAATTATCGAAAAACTAAGGCGAGACATGGCAGGGGAAGGTGAGGCGCGAGCAGGGTATGGCGCGAGCACGCGTCCTAGGGATTCGCCGCGAGCACCGCGGGTGCTGGTCCTAACTCAAAACATTCTACAGGCGAGGTCGCTCTACCTAGCGCGCGGGTATAACATCGCAAGTAAGCTCGAAAAGAAGATAGCAAAATTGTGCAAAAATATCTTTGAATTATCATTACAGGTTTACAAGGCCCGCCTCGGCAGGGTACAAAAAAGAACAGAGAAGAGAAAACAAAAATTAACTCTCGCCCTCCCCCCTCGAGTGGCGGTCCTCCTCGTCACCAAGCCGAGCGTCCTTCTCCCTCACCCCAGCAAAAAGCGAGTCAAAGCTATCTTCCTTCTCGCTGGGCGGGCTGGGCGGGAACAGGGTTGGCAGGAGCTCCCGGACGGTGACTTCCTCGCAGCCTTCCGCCAAGATCCCCGTCCCCCTCATGGCCTGTAGGAGACACTCGACAGCCTCGACGGAGTTGACTCGCAGCCGCTCCGCGACGTCAGCCTCGCCAAACACCCGGGGCCTCTTGAAGGGGAAGGCCGGCTCGCTGGCGCCCGGGGGAAGGAGAGCGTCGGCTTGGCGAAGGACCTCTCCCAGGAGCCCCTTATTCTTCTCTTTCAATTCCTCCACCTCCGCCCCCAGCCGGGCGGCAACAGCCTCCTGCTCCTGGGAATATGTCTTCTGATCGGCGAGCTGGGCTTCCCGCTCAGCGAGCTGAGCCCGCAACTGAGCCATCTCGTCTCGCATCGCGTTAGCGGCTTCGGCGTCCTGTAAGACTAGAAGTTCAGAACACGCGCAGGAATAATCTTGAGCGAGGTGAATAGAGGTATCCAGCGATTACCAGGCCGCCGACAGACTTCGCGAGTAGAGCGTCCGCGAGGCCGAACCGCCTTTCCGCGTCGACCGCGCTCTCCTTCGCCAGGTCGCGCTCCTGCTCGGCAGTCAGCAGGGCGTTGCTGAGCTGGAAGCCGCGGCGGACCATCATGTGATGGAGCTCAAAGGCCCGCAGGTGGGCCTGCATCCCCTCGTAGCCGAGCTGACTAGGGGTCAGCTTCTTGTACGACTCGGCGCTGTCGCGGCTGTAGAGGCCGAAGCCGAAAGCGAAGGCATGGGCGGTGGGCGGCCGGCGAGCTCCCCAGGAGGGGGCGCGAGTGGAGACGGAAACTCGGTGAGCCCCCTCGTCCCACTTCAAGATGGGCTCGCCAGCCGCATCTTTGCTCTTGCACCCCTTGCCGAAGTTGGGGTGATCCTTCGGCAGACTGGGCTCGCGGACGGTGTCCTCCCCGGTAGAATCGGAGGACGGCCCGCTCTTCTTCTTCCCCTTTCGGGGGGAGGAGGCTTCTTTCAGCGGGCTCAAGGGCGGCTCATCGGACAGAGCCTCCGGCGAGCTCATGAACTTGGCGGGAGACGAGGGAAGGTGCAGCCATCCGCGCGAGACCACCTTCGCCCTCTTCTTCTTGGGGAGCGAAGAATCGGGGCGCGAGCTCGACCCCCCGGACTCCGAGCGCTTCTTGCCGGAGGGTTGGACTCGCGGTTGCTCCTCGCGACAAGCCAGCGCCGCCGCCCGGGCCAGCTCCAGAGGGTCCGAGAATATCCCCGGGTCGGCGAACGGCGGATGCTCCGGGAGAACCCGTTCCCCTGCAGAGAAAGACTTAGTCAAAAAAAGAGAGAGGGAAAAATCATATGAGATCCACCTTGATAAAGTTCGCGAGAAGGCTGAGCGAGGTATACCTTCGCCGGGGAGAACGGGCTGAAGCAAGTCGAGGCCGCGGCGGAGGAAGGCGACCTCAAAGTCCTTGTGGAGGAAGAACTTGTGGAGGTCGGCGTCGCTACCCGACAGGGAAGGAGGACGGTATATGTCCTCGCTCTTCTGCAGGGGGCGAAAGGGGATGTTGCCGAGCTCGCCCTTGATGAAGACGAGCCGGGTCATCCAATTGTGGTTCTTGTTCGCCAACTCGCGAACCTTGATGAAGGACCCGCCGAAGTAGGCGACCCCGTCGGGAGTAGCCTTGTAAGAGAACAACTTGCGGAATACCGCGAGGTTGAACTCAATTCGCTCCCGGCGAAGGAAGCAGGCGAACGCCACCATCATAGCGATGGCGTTGGAATTCAACTGCGCGGGCACCGCGCCGTAGTACTTCAGGATCTGGCGGATTTCTGGCCAGAGGGGGAGGCGCAGTCCCACCTCGAAGTGCGAGATGGGAAAGGTGAGCTCGCCCTCCGGGAAGGAGTTGATGGCTTCATGCTCGGCGGGCCTGCGAGCCTGGAAGCCGGGGGGAACGAACGCCGCCGTGAACTCGACGAGCTCCTCCTCTGTGATGTGCCCCTCGAAAAAGCAGTGATCAACGAAGTGCTGGGCGCACTTAGACCGACCGTCCGCATCAGGGTTGGTCTTCACCATGGTCACAGAGAAAAGGGAAAGCGCGAGCTCGGGAAGACAGGAGCGAAGCAAAAATTCGAAAGCAATAAAGGCGTGCCTCGGGGGTAGGTGAGAAGGTCTATTTATAGAAGAAGGTAAAGAAGGGTGAGAGGGAGGGCGAGTCGGCCGATCGGTCCGGTCTCGCCGCGCCACCTCGCCACCCTCTCCTCGCAAGCCTTGCGAGCTGGTCAGGTCCCCGAAGGGGGAATTCGAAAAGACTCGCCGAAATATTGAAAAAGCGTCTACATATACAAAGTAGTTAAAAAGTTGTTCCAAGATTATTACATGCAGACCATTCAGAATAAATAAAAGAAAAAATACAAATAGGGGCGCGAGGACCATGCGAGGGCGGGGGCGAGTACCGGCCGACTGACAGAAGAGCCGTTTCATTCTCCCCGGTCTCGCCGGCCCGCCGTCGCAGGCCGCCGCGCATGAAGTTCGCGAAGCCGCCCCATGTTCCTGTTTATCACCCGCAGGTTCTCGTCGATTTCGTCCATCAGCACCAAGGAAGACGCCTCCTCGAACGCCAGGCTGACTCCAGCACCGTCCGCGAGACGCGAGCACTCCCACTGCAGCCTGTTGTTGTCCTTCCGCAGGTCGTGGAGCTCGCGCACCAGCTTCTTGAGAACCTTCCGCTCCCGTCTTGCGCGTTCAGGGCTGCCCACCTCGGAGTTCAGGAAGGCGTCCAGGGCGCTTGGAGAAGGGAGGGGTGAGTAAGGAGGTCGATCCACGGACTCGCCGTCCTCCGTCCGCCCGGGAAGTTCTGGGTGAAGAGTTGAAAGACGGTCAGAAAAGCAAATATCCACGGAACAGAAAAACAATGCCGGAAACTTACCGCGCGAGCCTGGCTCCTCCAGGTTGGCGCGAGGAGAGAAGTGGCGCAGGTCCTTGCCACGCCCCAGCAGTTCTTGAGGAGCGAGTTGGTAGCCGGGAACAGGGATAATCCCGGCGCCTCTCCCCACGACCAGGGATCCAGGGGAGGGTTGCCGGGAAGGGAGGCGACTCGGCGACGCCGGTTCTCGCGAGCCCGGCTCCTTAACCTCGGGATCCTGCCGTGGCGAGTTGACAGGAGCACTTTTGATCCGGGGGGTGGACGCTTCGCCGCTGTTCTCCCGGTCAGAAGACAATTCCACGAGACTTTTAGCGGAGGAGCCAAGAATTGGCTGGTTGGAGGAACCGGCCCCGTTCCCCAAGGCGACAGTAAAGTCGGCCAGGATGGGTTCGGCCCCCGGGGGAAGGGGCTTCGCCCGCTTGGCCGAGCTGAGATCGGCAAAACGGCGAGCAGGGGCTTCAAGGTTGGTTAGCCCCGCGGCCTGGGCAGCGATCTCCCCGCGGGAGCGTGCGAGTCGCTCTAAGACTTCCTTGGGGAGCGGCATCTTGTCAGAATTTGGGGAAGGGCAAAGGTCAGCCAGATGCGCAGGGGTACATATATATAGCTACCTGTGGGACCTACCAGAAGATTCCTTTCTGCCCCTGTCGCACTCGCCGGATCCCATGGGGTTGGATGTTTCTTTCCGAGCTTGTCCCAACCTCGCAAAGAGCGGGGATTATGTACAACCCCGTATCCTGCGAGTGGTCGACAGAGGTTGAACCGGCCGGCTCAGATCAACTTGGATCCAGCTTGCCGAGTCCGAGCTCGGCAATAGTCGAGCTAAGCTCGGCGATGGTCGAACGAAGCCCAGCTTGCCGAGACCAAGCTCGGGTGCGGAGACAGGGTTCGACGATAGTCGAGCCAAGCTCGACGATCTCCGTGCCGAGTCCGAGCTCGGCGATCGTCGTGCCGAGTCCGAGCTCGGCAATAGTCTAGTCGAGCCCAGCGCTAGCCGAGCACAGTCCGCCGAGCCCGTGCCCGCCTAGGCCCAGGGCGAGGCGAGTCGGGCCCCCTGCCGAGCGAGTGCCCCCTCAGGTCCAGCTCGCATCTTGGCCATGGCACACTTTTACTGTGGCCCCTTTTGGTTTGTCTGTAGTCCTCGAAAACAGTGAAGGTTGTATATTGGCAGGCCATCTTTTCCTATAAATAGGACCCAAGGGGTACCTCAGAGAGGACGCTTACTAATTCTCTGGCCTACTAGCGCTTTCTGAGGTACCTTAGCCCGGCATTTGGCTAAGGAGGGGAAGCGCTCTGAGATCTTCCGGGTTTGTGGTGGGACCTCCACGCCGGGCCCTTGGTCTAGTCCTTGTTTCTTCTTTCCTTTGTCGTTTTCTTGCAGGAGTGAAGTAGGTGTGCGGCCACCCCTTCCCCAAGGGTCGAACTCCACAAGAGACCGGTTTTCCGGTTTCAACAAAGGTGTCTCTGCTTCCACGCAATTCACCGGCTCGGCGCCTGCGCACGGGCTTCACCGGTACTCGATGCTTCGCGTGATTAATGATGTGAGATGCGCGTGAGGCACTCTTCTATGCGACTGAAAACCACCCAAAGCATCGAGTACCGGTGAAGCCCGTGCGCAGACGTCGAGCCGGTGAAATGCGTGGAAGCGGGGTCACCTTCGATGCGGCGGAAGACAGCCCGGAGCCCGTGCGCAGGCGGGCGAAGCCCGTGCGCAGGCGGGCGAAGCCCGTGCGCAGGCGGGCGAAGCCCGTGCGCAGGCGGGCGAAGCCCGTGCGCAGGCGGGCGAAGCCCGTGCGCAGGCGGGCGAAGCCCGTGCGCAGGCGGGCGAAGCCCGTGCGCAGGCGGGCGAAGCCCGTACGCAGGCGGGCGAAGGCCGCCGGAGAGCATCAAGCACGGGCGTAGCCCGTGCGTAGATGCTCGTTATATTAAAAACAAATTCTGGATTGTTACATTAAAGTCCGTCCGTTACTTTTGGTTTTCCAAAATTGCCCCTCTCCTGCCTGTGTTCGTTCGCCGTTAAAAAAAACAGTCAAACGCCGCCGCCGGCCCCCTCACCGGACCCCACCGCCGGGGACGCCGGCGACCCCGGCGGGGGTAGGCCGGAGGCGAACCGGCAGGGCCATCGTCGTCGGTGGCCTGCTCGTGAGCTCCAGGTTTCGGGCTCACGGGCAGGGCCACCGACGGGGGTGACCCTGCCGGTTCGCCTTCCCCTGCCGGGGTTGCCCGCGTCCCACGGTTGGCCTGCCCCCCTCCTCCTCCTCCCCCTCCTCTTCTCGTGCACCCCTCCTCCCTCTCCCCCACCCCCTCCTCCTCATTTTCTCCCGACTTTTATAATGCTCTAAGTCCTAAGGTATATAAATAATATTATTTTTATTATAATTTATATTATATATAATATTATTAATAATATTATATATAATATTATTTATATTATATTATATATTAATAATACATAATATTATTTATATTATACAAACATCTTCGCACGGGCTACGTCTCCGCTCGATGCTCTCGGGCGGTCTTCGGCCGCATCAGGTGGGCTTCGCCCGCCTGCGCACGGGCTTTTCCCGTGCTTGATGCTTCGGGTGGTCTTCGCCCGCAATTCACCATCTCGCCGCCGCACCCGCCACTCGCGGCCCCCGAAGCCCTATGGTTAATTTGATTTTGCTCCGGTGGGCCGCGAGTGGCGGGTGCGACGACGAGATGGTGAATTGTGGCTGAAGACCACCCGAAGCATCAAGCACGGGTGAAGCCCGTGCGTCAGGCGGGCGAAGCCCGCCTGATGCGGCCGAAGGCCGCCCAAGAGCATCGAGCACAAGCGTAGCCCGTGCGAAAATGCTCGAATTCTTATAAATGAATCACATATCGTACAAAAAATTAAAAAATTAATTTGACATCTTAATTAGTCCATTTTTCAAGGTTTTTAGAACCAAGCTGGTTATTGAACTGAAAGAAGGAGAGGTGCACAGCCAAATCACGCGAAGAAGAGCCCAAAAGAGCTGCTGTGCAAAAGAGGTAAAAACGCCGAAAAAGATTGTAGGCGATGGGAATAGAGGCGTGCAAAACTTCCATTTGGCGTGAATTTTTGAGTAGTCGACATGAGCAGCTCCAAAAAGCTGAGCCAAACGGACCCTTTAAAATTCATTGGTGGCTCATGTTGTAGCTTTTACTCTATTTGTTTCAGCATTTTTCTTGCTCCCAAAAAAAAAACATATTTGTTAAAACTCTTCTCCATTTCCAAATTCCAACTCTCCAAAATGTAACTTTTGACGCAACGCCTAATCTGCCCTCTCCCTTCATTCCCACCGTTGCCTTTCCCATTGCTCCAAAACACTACCACCACCGCCGAAACAAACAGGGCATTTCCCCTTCCGATTCCCTTGCTTCACCCCCTGGTGAAATGCTTCCTCAACTCAATAAATTTTTGGTTTTAAATTGAAATTTGACGGGATTTCTAGGTTTCGCTTCCTTCCCACAACTCCAGCACAATCTTTGGTTTCCATCCTCCCCACCAGCAAGATTGCATCCCATTCCCAACAATTATAAGGTATTGGGGATGAGGGAAAGCCAACAAGGAGCCCGTTCGTAACCTACAAACGGGCAGAGCCCGTTCATGACCAAGAGCAGTTGCGCACGAGGAGTCAGCATCGGCATATCTCGTGTGCATGCAAAGCAACCCACGGACGGCTGCAGTTAATTCATAATCCACGGGCGGGCGGAGTTCGTCCTGTTCCTAAGGCTCTGTTTGGCGCACAGGTGGAGCTCCGGTATGGGAGCAACTGCCATCGCGCGGCGGAAAAACAAACGTGCGAGCCCTCTACCGTTGCTCCCCCCTTGCACTATGTGAAATGCCTTAAACCCTACGTTTCGAGAAACAACCCTCCCCCTCTAATTCCGAACTACGACAACGCTTGCTAGGTTTCCAGCCTCCGCCGCCCTACCAAACTATAACAATAGTATGCCACGTGTCTAATAAGTAGGGGTTTATTAGTGTTATAAATATGGTCAATATTTGTAATAAGAATAAGATGAAATCAACAAATAAAGGCTCTGTTTGGCGCAGCTCTGACGATTGAAAATCTGCTGCTTGAATAAAGATACTTGTACAGAACTCTTTGAGAAGCTTTTTTGAAAAGTCATTTGCTGTTTGGTACCAAAACATGGAACGCGATTAGGGTTTTCAACCACCGTCGCTCCTATAGGAATCCGGCGACGGTATGAGTGGTGAACAAGCCGAGAAGGGAGGAAGAGGGAGAAACCCTAACAAGCAATAATCATTACGCGGCCGGTGGATCGCGATCGCACCGGAGTTCATCAGCCCCGACAACGCGAACTCTGGCGCCCTCAACGGAACGCAGCATGGATGCGATTGGCCGGCGGTAATGAAGAGAGAACGATAGGTGCTCTGGGTCTCCGTCTTCGAGCTGTAGGGAGATGTCGGAGACGCCGATCTGACGGAGACGAGCTCCGAGCTTCTCTCCGACGCGCACAGCGACGCGCTCATCCCAGAAGAGGCGGGAGCGAGGATGGCGGTAGAGCCTGGCGGGGGCCGCGGAGGCAAATTCATGCTCGCCTAAAGAAACCATCGCGACTATCGTATCCGTTGCGCCGGCTGTGCGAAATCCAAACCGCAAAAAGCGCTTTTACGGAAGCTGGACGCAGGGTGGTGGGAGCGCTCCAAAAATCTGTTAAAAGGGCTTTTTTCCATCCGTGATTTTCAAAAAGCTGTCTGCCCAAACAACTTAAAATCAGCTCTGGCGGCTGGAATAGAGATTCTCCAGCCGCCAAAGCTACGCCAAACAGAGCCAAAGTGCTCTGTTTTTTTGCTTTGTCCCCAATCCCCCACCCCCTCTCGGTCTCTCTCCCAAATCCGGCCATCTCCCGGGCCGTTGTAGGTCATTTCCCCTTCTTCTTTGTATTTTCTAATGTCGCAGATCCTAAGTTGTTTCATAAACAGAGCCGTTAAATTGGACCCATCAAAATCTCAACCTACCCAAGCTTACACGCACTGCTCGACAAGGTGTCAGGCGCTCCACTTCGATGGCAACAACACCAACCAGTTTGAGGACAGCTCTCCCTCTTCCTTTCTCTCTCGCTCCCTCCCCACCCCCTGTTCTACACACACTCTGTCTCTGTTCTCTCTCCCTCTCTGCTTCAATTTGGCTAAACCTTGATTTTCTTATTCAGAAATCGGCTCAACTTTGAACCCCAAACCAATGAGACCCGCATATATATATATTCATTCATTTACGTCCACAAATCATAAACAATATAACAGAGGAGCATTGAAAAGTAAACCTGTGGAAGAAGGAAAGTAGACTGTTTGGAGGATCAGACTGAAGCAGGCATTGTAAACCCTTGGGCATCTCACGTGCTGCAGCGTCCCTCCAGCTTCTCGTCCGCTCTGAAGCAGAGCTCCTCCTGCCGTCATCCATTTTATTATGCGTGGGGAGACGCTACGGGAATACTGTATTTATATGCCTTTCTCACCTTCCTCTGTAAAAACACTCTGTTGGTCTGTTCATCATAAATAACTCGTGTCTTCTGGGATATCGCAGCGTGGGGAAGGCGAGGAGGCTTCTCCGAGAGAGAAATCATTGCCATTATTGATTGTGTCCCTTCGGTTTCGGATCCGGATCCATTTCAACATCTAATGGCCAAGAGAAGTTTAAAAGAAACATTCTGATTGAGTTTTTTTAGGTGATTGTTAACTGCAAATCGGTTATTTGTTAGTGGTACTCTAAAATCTCATAATTTTTTACGTTTGTTTGAAATATGTCTTGTACATGCATTTTTAGGAAAATTCTACAACTTTCGTGTTGAACAATTTTCATAAAAATGAATGTAGAAGACGTATTTTGGAAATATGCTAAGATTTTATGTCTTTCAGAAATACATCTTGTACATGCAATTTCAGGAAAAGTGTTCAGCACGAAAGTTGTAGATCTTGACGAGATCTACAATTTTCGTGTTGAACACTTTTCCTGAAATTGCATGTACAAGACGTATTTCTAAAAGGCGCGAAAAATTAGACGATTTTGGGGTGCGACTAGCCAATAACGGGTTGCGGTTAACAATCAACTTTTTTTTTATTAGAAAAATCTAAAAAGGGATGAGAAACGATGAAAAATCTAAAATTAGACGATTTTGGGGTGCGACTAGCCAATAACGGGTTACGGTTAACAATCAACTTTTTTTATTTGAAATAGAGAGGATCCTGATCTCAATTTCAGCTTAGCACGGTTGCCTTGTGAGCTACTTCATGGATTTGATATTTTTATTTAATTATTTATAAGCTCGCTTTTCTTTTCATCATAACCAATAGTTCTTCCCGTTGTCTTTATAAATAGATGTATAAGAGCATCTTCGATGGATCTTGATTTTCTCCATTTATTTATTTTTGGAGAACAAAATTCCTTCAACCGATTTCTATATGGTGCTCCAAATATAGAGATGGTCTCTCTCATCGTCTAAATTTAGAGGAGGAAAAGAGAAAATGGGGGCCTTCATTTTTTTTTTAATGTTTTAATGTTTATTTAATACTTCTCTATTAATTTATAATGTACGTAATTACTAATAATTTTTTTCAAATTATAACATATAATATATCAATAAAATTGTTTTTTGGAGACCTACAAAATGATATCAATATTAAATATTTTTTAATTTTTATTTATCATTATATTATTATTGAATATCAATATTGAATACATTAAAAAGTATCATGTTCTTCAAATATGGAGAACATAGTTGAAATTGAAAAACCAAATTCTTCATATTTTGAGAAACTAGAACAATGGGGATCTCTAAATATAGAGATCCACATTGGAGATGCTCTAATATCTTCTTATCTTTCTTACCATAATTTATAACTCCATAATATTTAGAAATTTGTGTATAATTTATTATTTTGAAGTCCGGATATATGAGCCCACAACCTGGATCCTAGCCGGTCCAGTCCATGTGTATGGCCCGCTTAATAAATAGACTGCCCAGGAACCAAGAAATTGAGGGGGTTGATCGAAAAACTTGAAAACATGTATTACATAAATTTCACCATTTATTTAAAAATACTCATTTATTTGTCTATTTTCGACGGCATATATATTATTAAAAAATTTCACCCCCTCAACACTTCTTGAACAAATGTGTTCTTTGCTATCAGTAACAACGATGCTCTACAAAGGCGTAGGCCGCTAAGACAGACAACCAATCACAATATTGTGCCTTCCTATGCAGACGTCGGAACAAAACTGAAAATTACACTCGACTGGGGGGGGGGGGGGGGGGATGACCCCCGTCCATCAAATACTCCTTGGGGAATTTCTAAAAGCAACTGTGATGGGACGGGCAACCCTGAACGGGCCAGGAGGGCAACCACGAGAATGATCTTCTCAGGCAGGAGGATTCTTATATACACCTGTGACGCACATGTCCTACGCCACTTCTATCAGTATCTACAACTCATTTTATATATTTTTACTTTCCAGATAATAAGACGCAATTTCAAAAAAAAATGCGTGAATCTATAATTAATATTTGATGTTTTCCGACTTCAACTGTCATGTCTGTCATAAGAAATCAATCCTGATGGGTAACGTCACGACCAAAGAAAGGGGCCAGTTCCCCTCCCCCAAACGAGTATTGAATACATGACAGACAATAGGGATCTTTAAATATAGAGTTCCACATTGGAGATGCTCTAATCCCTTCTTATCTTTCTTACCATAATTTATAACTCCATAATATTTAGAAATTTGTGTATAATTCATTATTTTGAAGTCCGGATATGTGAGCCCACAACCCGGATCCTAGCCGGTCCAGTCCATGTGTATGGCCCGCTTAATAAATGGACCACCCAGGAACCGAGAAACTGAGGGGGTTGATCGAAAAACTTGAAAACATGTATTGCATAAATTTTATCATTTATTTAAAAATACTCATTTATTTGCCTATTTTCGACGGCATATATATTATTAAAAAACTTCACCCCCTCAACACTTCTTGAACGAATGTATTCTTTGCTATCAGTAACAACGATGCTCTACAAAGGCGTAGGCCGCTAAGACAGACAACCAATCACAATATTGTGCCTTCCTCTGCAGGCGTCGGAACAAAACTGAAAATTACACTCGGCTGGGGGGGGGGGGGGGGGACGACCATCGTCCATCAAAGACTCCTTGGGGAATTTCTAAAAGCAACTGTGCTGGGACGGGCAACCCTGAACGAGCCAGGAGGGCAACCGCGAGAATGATCTTCTCAGGCAGGAGGATTCTTATATACACCTGTGACGCGCATGTCCTACGCCACTTCTATCAGTATCTACACCTCATTTTATATATTTTTACTTACCAGACAATAAGACGCAATTTCAAAAAAAATGCGTGAATCTATAATTAATATTTGATGTTTTCCGACTTCAACTGTCATGTCTGTCATAGGAAATCAATCCTGATGGGTAAAGTCACGACCAAAGAAAGGGGCCAGTCCCCCTCCCCCAAACGAGTAAAAATAGCGTCCGCCGACCGAACATTTCTTTAGGTCCCCACCAATAGAAGCCTGTAATTTTGTGGGGTCCACGGTGCACAGTGAATCTATGCACTCTAACCCCACTTACTCTGACATTTTCATTGGCCGAGCGGACCTTTCTTTAGGTCCGCTCGGCAGACGGAAATTTTTTTCCAAGCTAGGTGAAAACTGGATTTCTCTTACAACAGCTACCCTCTTCGGGTAGCGCGCTTGCAACAACTGCCCTTGCTGAGTTGCGCACTCACAGTAGCTGCCCTCGTCGGGTAACAGGCTCACAACAACTGCTCTTGTCGTGTAGCGCGCTCATATTAGCTACCCTCGCCAGATAACACACTTATAAAAGTTGCCCTCGTCGGGTAGCGCGCTTACAACTGCTGCCCTCGTTGGGTTGCACGCTCAAAACAGCCGCCCTAGTCTGGTAGCGCGCACACAGTAGATGCCCTTACCGGGTAGCGCACTCATAGCAACTGCTCTCGACGACTAGCGGGCTCGCAACAGTAGCCCCAGGTACTAACACCAGGTAGCACGCTAACAATTGCAGCAACAAACACACAACCGGTAAGAGCGAACAAAAGTCCATCTACGCCACATCTTAGAGTCTATCAGCGGCATCAACGTCGAGCAAAGACCTCCGGAGAAAAACAATAAGTTAGCCAAACAGTAAGAGCGGACAAAAGTCATTTTACGCCACATCCGGGATGCTATCCCCGCCATCAACACCGAGCAACAACCTCCAGAGCCAAACAACAAGTTAGCCTACCTGTAAAAGCAGACAAAAGTTTCTTTATGCAACATCTGAGCGTATACCATTGGCATCAATGCAGATCGATGACTTTCAGAGGCAAACAACAAGTTAGCCAATCGGTGAGTGCGGACAAAAGTCCCTCTACGCTATATCCGAACATCCATCTCCAACATCAATGCTGAGCGACGACCTTCCAAGTCAAATGACAAGCTAGACAACCAATGAGAGTGGACAAAGGTCCCTCTACGCTACATCCGAGCGTTTACCTCCAACATCAGCGCCGAGCGATGGTCTTCTGAGCCAAGTAACAAGTTAGCTAACCGGTAAGAGCGGACAAAAGTCCCTCTACGTTACATCTGAGCATCTACCTCCAACATAAATGCAGACCCACAACCTCTAGAGACAAATGAAAGTAAACCAAGAAGTAAGAGCAGACAAAGTTCCCTTTCGCCCCATCCGAGCGTCTGCCTCCAGAATCAATCCCAAGAGACGGCCTCCGATACTACCTCTAAGCAACAAGCTCAAAAGCAAATAAAAGTCCTTCTACGCCTCATCCGAGCAATGACTTACAACACTAACGCTGAGCGATGATCTTTGGCGCTCATGCCAAACATCAAGCTCGTAATTAAGTGATTACTTTCAGTACTAATATTGAGTAGCACACATAATTGCAACAACGACCCCTGGCGCGAACGCCAAATAACAAGCCAAAAATGCAAATACAAAGTTCAAGGATCACGCAAAGCGGCAAGCTCATGACTGAACAAAATGTGACAGTTTTCCCAAGCAAACTCGTAAAGCTACTAGCAAAAAGAATGATTCCAACACAATATCGAAAAAAACTCGCACGTCCGAGAATTTGTTGTCAAACAGGAAAAAATTTCGGGCTCGCACTTTACAAGTTGCGAACCCGGAATATTAGGGGGCATTTGATGGGGATTTCCTATAATTTAGCCGAGTCAGAACGGTGTTCAAGATCATGACCTCGACTGGATCGCCAAAAAAAACCGGCTCAACGACACAAAGCCTCGCCACTAATCAAGCGGTTCCAACAGCTGAAAGCCCGCACACGCGCACCCATGGGCACACACACGTGTGGGCAGACCACACACTTGCACACTCGCGCTTGCGCACGCACTTAGGTGTCATGCCCAACAGCCACACACATGTGCTTGCTGCTCCCATCGTGCACCCTGCACACGTGCAACTCTTCTAAGTGCCTCACCGTTGCCACAATCGTTGTCTCACCATCGAACCTACCCCAGCCGCACAGACAGCCTGAGGGGTTTGACCGTCATTTTCAAAAATGGTGTTCCAGGTGACTGGAATCCTATAACCTTATTCGTCAGTTCAAATTTCAAGAGCGTGCAATTATCAAGACTGTTGAAATTTCTCAAGATGATCAATGAGATAGTCTGACGCCAAATTAATATTCTCAGAGCTATCAAGATCACACTTTGATCAAGCGGAAACTGGAAAAGCAAGCTCAAACACTAGATGCAAACAGAAGGAACAAGCAGATCAAATTTTTGTTATCTTCTTTACAGTGCAAGGTATACATGGCGAGACATGATTTCGTCAAGTACAAACAGGAAGCAAGAAAAACACACAAAAAACAACCCGAGCGGACAGAACCGGAGACCGCCAAAACCGCTAGTCCGCCGAAGCCGCCGAGACCGCGCGAACAGTTGCTGCTACACTGAACTGAAACTACTGAGTCCGCAGAGACTGCAAGGTCGCGCGGACATGTCATTATTCCTTGAACACCTTGTCGCTCTTTGCAAGCCGCCTAACCGCAGTCGCCTTGCTGCCAGAATACGCGAACAAGAAGACGAACGGGCCGCCGAAACCGACGGACACCGTTATTGAACTGTTAGCTGAAGAGAAGACCGATTAGCCACAAATGCAACCTGCTGAAGCTGCTGGAAGTAAACTGCAAGCTAGCT
Source organism: Platanthera zijinensis (assembly GCA_039513925.1). Taxonomy (NCBI): domain Eukaryota; kingdom Viridiplantae; phylum Streptophyta; class Magnoliopsida; order Asparagales; family Orchidaceae; genus Platanthera; species Platanthera zijinensis. Next base: position 146,329,244 of record CM077094.1, on the reverse strand, counting down.
AACCCCTGACCGAAATCAACACCAGAAACCTTGCTTCTCAGTGTTAGCTGCACAACCTGCAAACAGCAACAACCGGTTAACCTTCTCAGACCGTGCGGACTGACAAAACTGAGGCCGCGGCTAGCACTAACCAGTCCGCCCCGCGGAGAGGAGTGTGATCACCACCCTAATGGATAGAATCACCACCCCAGCCCCGCAGCTAGCACTAACCAGTCCGCCCAATCCGTAAGGATAAGGCCGGACACCAGTCAAACCGACAAGCACCAAGGAAGGAAACCAGTCCACAATAACAGGCGGACACGACAACAGTCCGCAGGCACAGTACCAGCTCGCCACACAAGTCCTCGACCAACAGGAACAGACCGCCCGGTCAACAAGCAGACTTAAGGATACTGTGGACACCACATCAGCCCGCAACATGTCCACGACCAACAGACACTCCGCCCGATCAACCAACAGACACTGTAGTCTTGCGAGCAAACTGGACTTCTCAAGGATTGTGATAAGTCCAAACTAAGAGCCCAGCGCGAGCTCGGAGGACAAGAACCCAGACCGCCAACTCCATGAGGCAGTCCGCCGACCACGAACACAACGGTTAACACCAACCGCTCCAGAGATCAAGGGCTTGGGCAAATGTCGATCTCGCGATCTCCAACGCAGTTCGCCACAGCAGACACTGCGAACACAAGACAGACCGCCACAACTAGTAGATAAACTGCCTATCCGCCCGGTTACTCCAAGAACCTGCTAACTCCAGAACCACAAGCCATGCGGCAACAACCAGGCTGCCCAGGTCGCCCAAACTGCAACACCAGTCCGCCCAGGTCGCGCGGTCTGCTTGATCAACCTCCACTTTCACTTCACAATTTTCAACACTCCCCCTTGAAGTGAGAAGTGGTGATCAAGCCCAGTAGTCCACGTAGCCGTTGAAATGGCCCCTTCAACAGCGGTTTCGTGAAGATGTCAGCAAGGTTGCCTTCACTTCGAACATGCACGACCATAAGAGATCTCTCCAACACCTTCTCCCTTATGAAGTGGTGCTCGATCTCTATATGCTTGGTCCTTGCGTGACAGACTGGATTGTTCACCAGTTTGAGAGCACTCTCATTATCACCTCAGAGCAGAGTAGGACCTTGCACTTCCTCATGGATGTCCTCTACTAGCCTCCTTAGCCAAATGGCTACACGAGCAGCCAAGACGGAAGCCTTATACTCTACTTTCGTAGTAGAGACGGACGCTGAGTCCTGATTCTTGCTACACCACGAGATGCCAACTGATCCACAAGTGAAAACAAAACCCGATGCTGATCTTCGATCATCCGAGTCACCACCATAATCAGCATTCGTGTATCCTAGCAATGAAAAGCCCGAGTCCCTCCTATAAAGGAGTCCCATATCAGAAGTAGCTGTAACATACTTCAAGATATTCTTTGTCGCTACCAGATAAGACTTCCTTGGCTCTGCCATAAATCGACTTACTCGGCCAACAACGTAAGCAATGTCTTGCTTTATAATCGTTAGGTAGATCAATCTCCCTACTAGAGCATTGAACACCAAGGGATCGAGAAGAATCCTTCCTTTATCTCGTCGAAGCTTCAGCCCATAATCTAGAGGAGTAAAGCAACTCTTTCCTTCCCTCATGTCGAATCGATTCACAATGTGATCCACATATCCTTTCTGGGAAATGAGTATCTCGCTCTCCTTCCTCTCCACTTTGAGACTGAGAAAGTGATGATCTCTCATAAGTCTTTTAACTCGAAGCCAATAGCTAGCTCAACCCTGAGCCTAGCTACCTAATCCTCAGAATTCCCTGTGATGATCATGTCATCAACATACAGCAGGACCAAGACCAGAAGCTCCCCCTTCTTCTTGACGAACAAGCTCGAGTTTGAGTTTGAAGCCAGATAATCGTAGAATTGGAGGTATTCTGCTATCTTCTCATACCAAGCTCTTGGATCCTGCTTCAACCCATAGAGAGTCTTCCTGAGTTTGCAGACGTAGTCCGAATGAACTTTAGAGACAAATCCAAGCAATTGATCCATGAAAATGTCCTTATCAATCTCCCTATAAAGAAAGGTTTTCTTACGTCAAGCTGCCACATCCTCCATCCTTGGCAAGCAGTCAAGACGATCACCACCCAAACCAAAGTCATCTTCGCGACTGTACTAAACATCTCATCATAGTCCTCTCCATACTGTTGTGAGAATCCTCGAGTAATAAGGCGAGCCTTGTATCTTTCGATGCTCTCATCAGCCTTCTTCTTCAACTTGTACACCCACTTGCAAGTCACTGGAGTAATGTCATCAACCCTGGGCACAAGGTCCCAGGTTTCATTCTTATTGAGAGCAGTCATATCCTCTTCCATGGCATCTTCTCACTCCTTGACTCTAGTGGCCTCATTGAAGCTTGAAGGCTCTCGTTCATCAAGAGGGCCTGCAAAAAATAGGAGACAAAGCTCACTGTATTCCCTTCGTAATAACGAGTTGGTGGCTTGATGATCCTCTTTGATCTCTGAAGGGTCTGCTCCTTGCTCACCACCTCTGTTGCTTCTTCATGCTCAGCTCCATTTCCAAACAAACTTTGAGCAATGCTCCCCCTACTTCCTGAATCAGAAGTTTCTGTCCCATAACTTGAAGCAACAGGAGCTGCTGGTGAAACAGCAAGCTCCTCTTGAAGAACTTCAGCAGCCACCTTCTGCTCTTCATCAACCTTTCTCTATGGTAGCTCAACCGAGCTTCCTCCATACGACGTCAGTTCATCAAAGACCACATCTCTTGATACAATAGATTTCTTCGTCGCAGTATCCATGCACTTCCATCCCTTCTTCCACTCATCATAGCCTACAAAGACAATCATCCTTGCCTTTGCATCAAGCTTTGTCCTTAAAGCATCCGGGACATACACATAACAAGCTGATCCAAACACCTGAAGGTGTTCCGCGCTTGGCTTCTCCTTAAACACCATCTCAAAAGGAGACTTCATATTGATCGGACTCAAAGGCATCCGATTGATGACATAAGAACCACAAGACATCCCCTCTGCCCAATTAGACCTAGGGATGCCTTTAGCATGAAGCCAGCACTTGCATGTCTCCGTTAGATGACAGATCTTCCGCTCCGCTACTTTGTTTTATTGTGGAGTATGAGCACAAGTAAGCTCTCTCTGGATGTCTTACTTCCTGCAGAAGTTAGAGAACTCGGAAGAGATAAACTCACCATCGTTGTCTGATCTGAACTTCTTGATCCGCAAGCCAAGCTGGCCCTCTACCAGCTCCTTGAAATCCACAAAAAACTTGAAGGCTTCTGACTTCTCCTTCATGAAATACACCCAAGTGTATCTTGAGTATTCATCAATCAGAACCAACATGTATCGGCTGCCTCCATGACTAGCGGTAGCAGTTGGCCCCATCAAATCACCATGGATGCACTCCAATGGTACCTTGCTCCTTGTTTGAGACTTGCCAAACAGAAGGCGATGAGCCTTGCCGAACTGACAACCTGCACAAACATGGCTATCTCCGTAGGATGACAACTTTGGCAAGCCTTTCATAAGGCTTCTCAATGCCATAGCTTTTAGCTTATTCATCCTTACATGCCCTAGCCTTTCATGTCAAATAGCAGCGCTATCGTTGGCCCTCATCCGATCAATGTAGGAGCTTGTTGCAAGAACAAACAAGTCCTTTACTCTCCTCCCAACGTGAGCAACATCAGCCTTCACCGCTGATACGTTGCAAAAAACTTCACTTCTGTTGGCCCAAACAAAACGTGATAGCCTGCGTCTACCGCATTGGTCACAGAGAAGAGTTTCTTCTTCATGCTCCGTACATGATACACACTCCTTAACGTGAGTGACCCCTTATCACTACCCAAGGACACAACCCCTCCTTCTCTACCGCATGAACATTATTATCAGTAGTAATAATAGCTTCGTTACCTGAATAAGTCTGCAGCGAGGAGAACTTCGACTTGTCTCCGGTGAAGTGATGACCACACCCGGAGTCCACGATCTAGTCATCTTCGAAGTCAATGGAGGACAAGGCACAGACACAAGTGCCTGTCATGAAAGCTCCACCTCATCTAGCTTCTTCAGTACTAGAGCAAGCTTCCTCCTTACCTGTAGCATGCCCAGGCTACAGCTTGACCTTACAGCCACGCTTTAAGTGACCCGGCTGATGACATATGTAGCACTTCAAACTCTTCTTCCAGTCTTTTTTAGGAGCAGCGCTCCTCTCTTGCTGATAAGAGGTTGAAGACTCATCTTCAACCGTGGTCTTCATCTTCTTCCCTTCTCATCTCTTCTTCTTTTTGCCTGTGAAGAGCATTTCACTACCTACTTCAGAGATAGTGACTCCAGCCATCTGTCTGGCCAAACTTTCCCGCGAAGCAAGCAGGTTCTCAAGTTCTAGCAGAGATGACTGAGTTGTCCAGCCTTGAACAGAGGTTACAAAGGTCATATACTCATTCCGCAAGCTGCGGATTATGTGTCTTTTCAACTTAGCCTCAGAGATGGGCTCATCAAGATCAAGCGCTAATAACTCAGCACACAGACTCTTCATCTTCAGAAAGAACTTAGAGATGGTCAGGTCTCCTTCAGTTGTTCTAGCCAACTCATTCTCCAAGAACTGTAGCCTAGCTACATTCTTTCTTTTGAACAAGCCATCAAAGGAAGTCCAAATTTCTGCAGCAGACTCACATCTAATGTTGTGATCAAACAGCTCTAGTGAGACAGCCCGCTTGAGGGTAAACTCAGTCTTTGCATTAGTTTTCCTCCAGACTCTCACCTTCTCAGCAATCCCAAATGCAGCTGTAACTTCCTGTCTATCGTCACCATCGACGACCTCCCATAACTCCTTGCCCAGAAGATAACTCTTCATGCATGACTTTCACTTCTTAAAGTTAGTAGGCGTCAAGAGTTCAATACCTAGACTTCTTGCATAACCTCCTTCCATTGCAATAACCCTGGTCTGATAGCTTTCAGAAGTACAGAGCATAACACAAGTTGATCACTGCTCAAACAACTGAATCTCCCTCTAATACCATGTTAAAATTTATCAAGATGATCAATGAGATAGTCTGATGCTAAATTAATATTCTTAGAGCTATCAAGATCACACCTTGATCAAGTGGAAACTGGGAAAGCAAGCTCAAACACTAGATGCAAACAGAAGGAACAAGCAGATCAAGTTTTTATTATTTTCTTTACAGTGCGAGGTATACATGGCGAGACATGATTTTGCCAAGTACAAACATGAAATAAGAAAAACACGCAAGCAACAACCCGAGCGGACAGAACCGGAGACCGCCGAAACCGCTAGTCCGCCGAAGCCGCCGAGACCGCGCGAACAGTTGCTGCTACACTTAACTGAAACTACTAAGTCTGCAGAGACCGCGAGATCGCGCGGACAGGTCGTTATTCCCTGAACACCTTGTCGCTCTCTGCAAGTCGCCTAACCGCAGTCACCTTACTGCCAGAATCCGCGAACAAGAAGACGAACTGACGAATAGGCCGCCGAAACCGGCGGACACTATTATTGAAATGTAAGCTGAAGAGAAGAGTGATTAGACGCAAATGCGACCTGTTGAAGCCGCTGGAAGTAAACCGCAAGCTAGCTGACCCCTGACCGAAATCAACACCAGAAACCTGGCTTCTCAGCGTTAGTTGCACAACCTGCAAACAGTAACAATCGGTTAACCTTCTAAGACCGGGCGGACTGACAAAACTGAGGCCGCAGCTTTTAATCCACACTCAACTTACTGTTCACTCTGTTACAAATGAGGTGTCAGGGGGTCCTATTTATAGGCGCGGAGAAGAGTGTGATCACCGCCCTAGTGGATAGAATCATCACCCCAGCCCGCAGCTAACACTAACCAGTCCGCCCAATTCGTAAGGACAAGGCCGGACACCAGTCAAACTGACAAGCACCAAGGCAAGAAACTAGTCTGCAATAATAGGCAGACACGGCGATAATCCGCAGGCACCGCACCAGCTCGCCATACAAGTTCACGACCAACAGGCACAGACCGCCTAGTCAACAAGCAGACTTGCGGATACTGCGGACACCACATCAGCCCGCAACATGTCCATGACCAACAGACACTTCGCCCGGTCAACCAAAAGACACTGCGGACTAGCGAGCAAACTAGACTTGTCACAGATTGTGACAAGTCCAAACCAAGAGCCCGACGCGACCTCGACGGAAAAAAACCAGACCGCCAACTTCATAAGGCAGTCCGCCGACCACAAACACAACGGTTAACACCAACCGCTCCAGAGATCAAGGGCATGGGCAAATGCTGATCTCGTGATCTCCAACGCAGTTCGCCACAGCGGACACTGCGAACACAAGACAAACCGCCACAACTAGTAGATAAACTGTCTATCCGCCCGGTTACTCCAAGAACCTGCTAACTCCAGAACCACAAGCCAGGCGACAACAACCAGGCTTCCCTGGCCGCCCAGACCGTAACCCCAGTCCGCCCAGCCCGTGCGGTCTGCTTGATCAACCTCCACTTTCACTTCACAATTTTCAACAAAAATACCCTCAGAAAAACTAGAAAAAGACCCCTAGGCATTCATTTGAGAGAAAGAATCATGAAGAAAAAAGAGAGTTCTGAAGATTTCCGACAAATTAGTTGATTTGGTCGACTCCAAACCGATCCCGTAATTTTTTCTCTTTATTGTTTTTTCCACATAAAAAATCTTGTCGTCTCCGCTGTTGATTCTCTTTTAACTGTTTGCACACATGTTTTACTCTAGCTAAAGCTTTGTGATTCTTCTAAACAGGAAGAATATTAAATGACCTGCAACATATTATATTGCATTTAAAAAAATAATATTGAATAGGTGACCGAATTGAGGGTTCATTTGGCACGATTTTTTTTTGCTCCGACAAGTTTGGACAAATTGTCACCATCAAAAAGTATGTTTTTGGCGTGACAACTGTTTATGACCGACCGCCACCTAGAAAGTGGATGAAATTTCTTAGATGTGATTGAACATTCACAAACAATAAATCATAACCACAATGTTCATCGCTACTACCGCAGTGCCAAACTCTAAAACTTTGTTTAGGAGGTTAGTTGAGGTCGAAGAGCGGATCATAATCACTAAATCAAAGCATCGTATGACGTTGTCTTCCGATCTCCATTCTCCAAAGTAGAGTTTGTTTGTGTTACCATGACGATATGGAAGTGGTCAAATAGGTAGTCTCACTGTCAACGCGATATGAGCATATAGGGTCGCACATAAGAGCAATTAGAGAAGTTGGAGGAATGAATTGTGTTGTCTTACTCATATGTGATGAGTGAAGGACCAAACACTTAACTTGTTGGAATTCGTCGAGAGATGAGCTGATTCGCCGAGACATCTCGTCGATTCGCTGAGCCATCAGCTGATTTGTTAGTGCGTCGAGATCTCTCGTCGATTCGTCGAGTCATCAACTGATTCGTCGAGTGCGTCGAGACCTCTCGTCGATTCGTCGAGTCATCAACTGATTCGTCGAGTGCGTCGAGACCTCACGTCGATTCGTCGAGTGCGTCGAGACCTCTCGTCGATTCGTCGAGGCATCAACTGATTCGTCGAGTGCATCGAGACCTCTCGTCGATTCGTCGAGTCATCAACTGATTCGTCGAGTGCGTCGAGACCTCTCGTCGATTCGTCGAGTCATCAACTGATTCGTCGAGTGCGTCGATTCGTCGAGTCATCAACTGATTCGTTGAGTGCATCGAGACCTCTCGTCGATTCGTCGAATCATCAACTAATTCGTCGAGTGAGTCGAGACCTCTCGTCGATTCGTCGAATCATCACATCTATTTGTCCAGTCATCTCTGTTAATGATTCTTCAAGTTAATTCCATTAGTTCCGGGTTTGCGGATAGCGACGGTTCAAGTCTATTTATACTCATGGGCAAATATATATCTGTTGTCTTAGGGTTTGTGGGTGTATGAGTTAGGGTGAACCCGAAACTGACGGAAAGTGTTTTCCGAACTGTCGATCTCATCGCTCCTGTAAACCCCAATTCCGGCGCCCACCGTCGCCGCCTCTCCTGGTGAAGACCCAACAGTCTGTAGAGACGCAGAGGGATTTCCATTCTCCATCCTGGATCTTGTTTGACAAGATGTTGGTGTTCTCCCAATTCATGTGAATTCTTGTAGAGCTACAAATCCATTTTGCGTGAACTCACCCGCCGGCCAAGAACTGTTCTAGAGCATCTTGATTGAGTGTTGACTCAATCTCACTCAGGTATTCTCCTATTTTATGTTATGCAAACTTCTTGATCAATGTTCATCGCAAGATCCAAGTTTCTCTTTAGGACTTTCTTGAACTTTATTCTGCTGCGCACATTTGATGTGGTATTAATGAAAAACCCTATAGTGGTATCAGAGGAAGGTTGCCAATGGTCATTGTTTCAGAAGTTTTTTTGCATCAGGTGGGTGTAGATCTAGAGATTTAGAAGTGTTAAAATGCCCCGATCTATTCCTAGAGCATCAAATGTTGATGGTTTTTAGGGAGGTCAGCGAGACCATTGCCAGGGGCGCTGCCCCTTGGACCCTGTTAGGGGCTCTGCTCCTAAGACCCTAACAACGGCGCAGCCCCTTGGAACCCCGCCAGGAACACATGTGTTTTTTGTGCAATTTTGTGAATGTGCACAATGGTTAATTGTTAATCATGATTAAATGTTAATCGATTATTATAAAATCTCTTATCCAATATTAAGTGTGTGGATGTCTTCCGATGGATGACACTCTTTTTGCCTCAATCGATGAAGCGTGAGTTTGTCAAAGCAAGGTGCATTAATCTATCTTGGTAAGGGTGCGAGCGGATAATTGTGATATCACACTATCGACACCGTGTCCAATTTAACTGGGTGACCTCAAAGGTTGAGTGCCCAGAGACATAAGCTTGACATGCATCATATGATGGATGCGAGTAAAGAGTTATTCACCAACTATACAAGAGTTGTATGATGATTCAATTTGCAAGCGTTGTCTACCTAAACAACCACATTGTGAGAGAAAAGTCAAAGCTGACTTATGGTGTTGATGAAATACGGATCTTGTCCACTAGAGAGAAACTCGCATAAACTCTCTGAATTGGTATTAAGGGTTATCAATTTGATTAAAATAGTGGGAGTATTTAATTAAAGACTATATTAAAATGAAGATGTATTTTGAGAAATAGTACTACGTTTTTTTTTTGCATAAATTCCAAATAGAATTTCCATTTCAAGTGGATCTCACTCCACATTATCCCTTAGAGCTATCTTTGAGAAGAACAAATTGAGCAGGACTAATTATCTGGACTGGTATAGGAACTTGAGGATTGTTCTGAGGCAAGAGCGTAAGCTCTGTGTCTTGAAAGTAGATCCCCCCGCCGAGACAAACGCCTCTGCCCCTCGGGCAGATAAAGATTATTATAAGAAGTATAGTGACGACTCCTTGGATGTCGAATGCCTCATGCTTACCACCATGAACTCTGAGCTTCAGTAGCAACATGAGAACATGAGTTATAAAGAGATTGACAAGCACCTTAAGAAAATATTTCAAGGGCAAGCTCGGTAGGAGAGGGTTGACGTCACCAAGGCGTTGTTTCAGTGCAAGATGAGAGCTCGAGTCTTAGTAGGGACTCACATACTCAAGATGATTGGGTATATAAAGAATCTTGAAAGACTAGGCCTTCCCTTGGGCCAAGAGTTAGCTATTGATCTGATCCTGCAATCATCGTTGGACAGTTATGAGCAGTTTGTCTTGAACTACAATATGAATGAGATTGACAAGACACTGTCCAAGCTCCTAGGCATGTTAACAACTGCCGAGATCAATATGAAGAAGGTCAAACCTGTTAGCCTCATACTGATGATGCATAAAGGCAAGAGCAAAACCAAGAGATTCAAGAAAATTAAGGTTGGACCTAAATCAACACAAATAACCAGTCTCACTATCAACGCGATATGATCTTATAGGGTCGCACATAAGAGCGTTTGAAGAAGTTGGAGGAATGAATTGTGTTGGTCTTACTCATATGTGATGAGTGAAGGACCAAACACTTGACTTATTGGAATTCATTAAGAGATGAGCTGATTCGTTGAGTCATCAACAGATTTGTTGAGTGCGTCAAGACTTCTCGTCGATTTCTCAAGTCATCAGCTGATTCGTCGAGTGCGTCAAGACCTCTCGTCGATTGGTCGAGTCATCTCATCTATTTGTCGAGTCATCTCTGTTAATGATTCGTCGAGTCATCTCTGTCAATGATTCGTCGAGTTAATTCCATTAGTTCTGGGTCTGCGGTTAGCGACGGTTCAAGCCTGTTTATACTCCTAGACATATATATATATATATATATATATATATATATATATATATATATATATATATATATATATATATATATATATATATATATATATATATATATATATATATATATATACGAGTGCTCGACACGGGGCTCCACCCCTACGGCCAAACGCGACAGTACCCGCCCGTCGACGGCGGGCTTCGCCCGCCCCCGGCGGTCGTGCCCGCAACATATACATATGGGTACTCAAAATGACCGTAAAAAAATATCAATCACAATTGCAATTTTTATTTTGTAAAAAAACGTACGTTTTGACTTATAACAACTAATCTCTCTCTCTTTCTCCTCTCTTTTTCTTTCTTTCCCCCTCCCTCTCTCTAGCATTAGGAGCCCTATAATTTTTAATTTTTTAATAATAAAATTATTCGACGGCTGATAAATTATCAAACCATGATCCGACGGCGGTGAGAATTTTGAACTCATGAGTTTATATTTCTTTTACAGTGGTAAAAATATATATATATATATATATATATATATATATATATATATATATATATATATATATATATATATAGTCTTAGGGTTTGTGGGTGTATGAGTTAGAGCGAACCCAAAACTGACATAAAGTGTTTCCCGAAGTGGTGATCCCGTCGCTCCCGTAAGCCCCAATTCTGGCACCCGCCGCCACTGCCTCTCCTGGTGCAGACCTAGCAGTCTATGGAGACGCAGAAGGCTTTCCATTCTCCATCCCAGATCTTGTTTGACAAGGTGCCAGTGTTCTCTCCGTTCGTGTAGATTCCTGTAAAGCCGCAAATCCATTTTGCGTGAACTCACCCGCCGACTAAGAACTGTTCTGAAGCATCTTGATTGAGTGTCGACTCAATCCTACTCAAGTATTCTCCTATTTTATGTTATGCAAACTTCTTGATCAATGTTCATCACAAGATCCAAGTTTCTCTTTAGGATTTTCTTGAACTTTATTCCGTTGTGCACATTTGATGTGCTATTAAGGAAAAACCCTGCAGAGTTGTCAACGATTGTGGATGAGAACTAGGGCATCGAGCATTGAGGGTCGAGATGCGAATGTGTGAGAACTGAACCCTGAGGCTATTCAGTGATTTTTACACCCGGGCATGTGCTTGTGTGTGTCTGTGCATGAGTCCACCTATGATTATCGACACTAAACTGACCCGTGATTTTTTCCCTTTGCAGGCCTTTTCACGTTAACATTCTTAGGCTTTGTTTCTGCGGATTAGTTCTGTCCCCCTCCCCCCAAAACCTAGTTTCCTTAACATTTGTTGTTTGTGGTAATTTTTTTCCAACCGTGCTTATTTTAAAAGATTGCGCTTAGTTATATTTTCAACTGCAGTTCACGAGTCCTTTTCCTACTCTCTGTTTCTGCTTCGCCTCCCTCTTTTTCTGCTTCGCCTCCCTATTCGTGTGAGCCAGCCCAACAAGGAGCGGGGGTTTTCTGATCCTTTTCTGCCAGGTGTCAGCCTCCACCAAACTCTCGCAAGGTTTGTTGGCGACCTCTTCCTTTTCTTCCTAGCGCCAGCCTCCCGAAACTCTCGTAAGGTTCTCCAGCGGCCTCCTCCAAACCCTCGCCACAAAGGAGGAGGCAGGCACCATCCTCATGGCCATAAACCTCGCCTTCATCACCGAAGACTTCAACGACAACACTCTTAGCTTTCTTGAACGCACCACCGTTTTTTCCGATGTCTGGGAGATGCCCGTCGTCGGCAGAAGTGGTCACTTCTGTTTCGTCAGGGGTTACGTGCTTGCTTGCACACACCAACTCACCATGATGAAAATTAAGTGCCCCATTAATTATGTCACAATTATTATATGTGATAGGGATTGGATCCATTTTTAGCTTTAGGGGTGCACATAGCAATCCCCAAAATGAAATCATGGGGTTGACTAGTCAACCCCATGATTCCCTTCATGATGGGAGAAGTGGAGGGCCCACTTTCTCTCATCTTTCATCTCCTCCATCCAATTACCACCTCTTCTCTCCCACCAAAAATGAGATCCACAAAAAGGGGAAAGAGGGGAGAGAGGGCACTGCCACCGCAACCAATCGCCGCCGGCCGCCGCCGCCCGGCCGGCTGGCCGCCGGCCGCCGTCGCCCGGCGGCCGCCGCCCGACTGTCAACGCTCGACCACCGCCGCCCTGCCGCCGTAGGCCATCGCCGGCCACCTCCACCTGTCCACCGCCAGCCGGTGGCTCGCCGCTCGAACCTCCACCATCCGATCATGGCGCGCTACCACGACCGCCTGATCAAGGGGAAACCACCCACTAACTCACTACGTTAGTGGTAGGGCCCACCATGATCTCCCCTTGGAGCCTATAAAAGGACCCCAGGGGCTCTTCATTTCTCATCTTTTCCTCCTACGATTCTTCTCCCTCTTCCTCAGGTGAGAGCTCTCCCGCCTCCTCCACCACCGTGTCAGCCACCTCTCGCCGCCGGCCACCAGCGACCCCCAGCGGCCACCAGCGACCTCCAGCGGCCACAAGCGGCCATCAGCTCCTGCCATCGACTATTGGCACCCCATCATCGCGTAGTTGGGAAGGAGGCGCCCAAAGTCAGAGGAAGTCGAGCGAAGAAGACAGTCGAAGCCCGCAAGCGCGCCGCCCCCACGCGCACGCGCCAGAAGCATCTCGCACATTCCACCATTTAAGTCATTTTGGCGGAGCAGTCTGTTGCCCGCCGGCAGTTATAGTCATCCTATCTCTCTCCTCAAGTTGTAACGGGAGCGACCTGTCGCCCCGATTTACCAAGCATATTGTAACCCCCGGAAGCTAGTGGAATTTGACCGGCACAGACCCGGTCACGTGGTTTTTTACCCATTTAAGGGATTTTTCCACGTCATCAAAACTTGTGTCCTTTGTTTCATTTTCATCGACTATGTGCGCGCTCGACCGCTCCGTGAGCTGAGACGGTCCAAGATTATCCGGCCCGAACGGGGCATCGAGTTAATCCGCAACAGTTTGGCGCCGTCTGTGGGAAACATTCCCAACATCCTTCGCAGAACAAGTTTATCATCCCTACCACCGCGATGGCAAAGAGAAGTGCCCGCACTGCCGAAGGATCCGCACTTGGCGGACACACTGAACCAGCACGATCTCACTCTCTGGTAGACGTGCCACTGACCGCTGAAGCAGCTTTCGCCCCCGTCACCGCCTTGGAAGGGCGTGTCTGCCAAATAGAAGAGCAGCAGACAGAGATGCTCGCACTACTTCGGAACCTGGGAGCACCTCCAGCTCCACCAAGGTCACCTCCGCCAGCTAACAATCCTCCACCACTTAATCCAGCAAGGATCCAGGAAGCCCCTGCGGGGCAAGAAGAACTTGAAGACTACTCTAATGTCGCAAGTTCGACTCATCCCCCTCCAAGGAGAGCAAGGGCGGATCACCCTCGCCACAATCTAGTTAACGATGCTCGCATCCACCCTCTCCTCACTCGCGAAGAAATCAGGGTCATTGCTGAAGAATACCACCAAGCCGCGAGGAGAGATTTTCACCCTCATCGGCCGCTTTACCAAGGCTCCCCCTTGGCCCCACAAATCCTCGACCATCCGATCCCGCAAGGATTCAAACTCCCAAGCATCGAGACATTTGATGGAACCGATGATCCAGTCGAACATGTCAATCACTTCACCACCATCATGAGGATTTACAATGCTCCAGACCAGTTGCTCTGTCAAGTGTTCCCAGCAACACTCAGAGGGCAGACCCGTACATGGTTCCATTCCCTGAGAGCTAGCACCATTACCAACTTCGCAGAGCTGACCAGGCAATTTACTGACCAGTTCATCGCAAATCGGAGAATCGTTCGCGATCCATCTCACCTTTCAGGTATTCGACAAAATGAAGGAGAGTCCCTCAAGGACTTTTTTCGCCGCTTCACCTCTGAGGCACGTCAAATTCCAGGCGTCGACCCCGAGCTTCTCAGAGGCGTCTTCCTTGGCGGGCTCCGCCCAAGCGGCTTCTATTCAGCACTCATGAGGGAGACCATGCCCAGTTATCCAGATCTCATTCATCGGGTTGAGGCCCAGATAGCAGCCGACGAAGCTATTGAAGCACACCGACAGCAGTTTGGAGGAGGACAGAAAAGGAAGAAAGAAGAGGAACCAACTCTCACAAGACAAGAAGAACGACGTCAGAGTGAGCGTCGCCGCAATAGCCGTCAACAAGACCTTCCAAGGAATGGGGGGAAACCTCCACTTCAGGAATGCACCCCTCTGAATACCACCCGCACTAATGTGATGTACGCCATTCAGAATGATCCAGTCTTCCAACGACCAAGAGCACCACGACCAAACCCCAAGGCAGACCAGACAAGATACTGCGAGTTCCACCGCGCAACGGGTCATAACACTGAAGAGTGCGCCGGTCTCAAAGATGAAATTGAACGTCTTGTTCGCCAGGAGCTCCTTGGGAGATTTTTGCAAAGAGAGCCACAGATCCCAGTACAGGGAAACGGTGGAGGAAGACAGATGGTGGGCAACATAGAGACCATCGCCGGATCCCCAGCAATGAATACCTAGGATGGACGCTCTCCCCGACGCAGGATGACCCTCTACGGTACACCGGCAGCCCGGAATTTGCGTCGCATCCATCCCTCCGCATTTTACCTTTTATTAATGGTGTTAATCGTCTGCTTGTTCTGCCATCTTGTTTTTGACACTTTAAGAACAGTAAAAGTCACGAGCTCAGGCTCGCGCGAACCAAGTTATTTTCAAGTACAATATCATGTTTGTTTTAAGGTAAAACTTTGCTTACAAACCGAACAAGCAGGTTCTTCAGCAACTTTGCCCCTCAAACGTCATGTCATCGCCAGAGCCTGCCCCTCTCGCGATCGCACCCGGATTGAGCACCTACGTTCTCCGGCACCCGGATTGAGCACCTACGTTCTCCGACGATCGGATTGAGTACTTACACTCTCCGACGCCATCGCAAGGGCCCGCCCCCCTCGCGATCGCACCCGGATTGAGCACCTACGTTCTCCGGCACCCGGATTGAGCACCTACGTTCTCCGACGATCGGATTGAGTACTTACACTCTCTGACGTCATCGCAAGGGCCTGCCCCCTCGCGATCGCACCCGGATTGAGCACCTACGTTCTCCGGCACCCGGATTGAGCACCTACGTTCTCTGACGATCGGATTGAGTACTTACACTCTCCGACGCCATCGCAAGGGCCTGCCCCCCTCGCGATCGCACCCGGATTGAGCACCTACGTTCTCCGGCACCCGGATTGAGCACCTACATTCTCCGACGATCGGATTGAGTACTTACACTCTCCGACGCCATCGCAAGGGTCTGCCCCCCTCGCGATCGCACCCGGATTGAGCACCTACGTTCTCCGGCACCCGGATTGAGCACATACGTTCTCCAACGGTCGGATTGAGTACTTACACTCTCCGACGACACCGAGAGGGCCTGCCCCCCCTCACGAAGAAGCCGCGAGCATCCCTCGCGCAAACTAAGCTGCGAGAATCCCTCACGCAAACTAAGCCGTGAGCAACCCTCGCGCAACACCGTAAGGGCCAACCCCCTCACGAGGAAGTCGCGAGCATCCCTCGCGCAACCTAAGCAGCGAGAAACCCTCGCGCAATCTAAGCTGCGAGAAACCCTCGCGCAATCTAAGCCGCGAGCAGCCCTCACGCAATCTAAGTCGTGAGCAACCCTCACGCAACCTAAGCTGCGAGAATCCCCCGCGCAAACTAAGCCGCGAGCAACCCTCGCGCAACACCGTAAGGGCAAACCCCCTCACGAGGAAGTCACGAGCATCCCTCGCGCAACCTAAGCCGCGAGAAACCCTCGCGCAATCTAAGCTGCGAGAAACCCTCGCGCAATCTAAGCCGCGAGCAGCCCTCGCGCAATCTAAGTCGAGAACAACCCTCGCGCAACCTAAGCCGCGAGCAACCCTCGCGCAAGCAAAGCCGAGCACAACCCACGCGCAACCTAAGCAACGAGCCACCCTCGTACCAGCAGAGCCCGCGTGCACAGTACGCGCACATAGGTTGCACACACGCACCCCACGAGCACGGTCGCACGCGCGAAGACCCGCGCGCAGGGTTGCGCCCGCGCACACTCGCACGCACCCCGCGCGCAAGGACCCACGCGCAGGGTCGCGCACGC
Source organism: Platanthera zijinensis (assembly GCA_039513925.1). NCBI lineage: Eukaryota > Viridiplantae > Streptophyta > Magnoliopsida > Asparagales > Orchidaceae > Platanthera > Platanthera zijinensis. Next base: position 146,312,799 of record CM077094.1, on the reverse strand, counting down.
GCACGGGGTCGCGCGCGCGCGCAGGGACGCGCAGGGACACGCACCCTCGCGTGCGCGGTCGCGCGCCCGCGAGCGAGGTTACGCGCACGCACGCGCGCGCGCGCACCCACGCGCTGGGTCGCGCGCGCGCGAACCGCGCACTGGGTCGCGCGCGCGCGAACCGCGCACTGGGTCGTGCGCGCGCACCCACGCGTGGTCGCGCGCGTGCGCACCCGCGCGCAGGGTCGCGCGCGCGCGCCCGCGCGCAGGGTCGCGCGCGCGCGCCCGCGCGCAGGGTCGCGCGCGCGCGCGCCGCGCGCAGGGTCGCGCGCGCGCGCCCGCGCGCAGGGTCGCGCGCGCGCGCCCGCACACGAGGTCGCGCGTGCGCACCCGCACGCGTGCACCCGCGCGCTGGGTCGCGCGCGCACCCGCGCGCTGGGTCGCGCGCGCACCCGCGCGCTGGGTCGCGCGCGCACCCGCGCGCTGGGTCGCGCGCGCACCCGCGCGCTGGGTCGCGCGCGCACCCGCGCGCTGGGTCGCGCGCGCACCCGCGCGCTGGGTCGCGCGCGCACCCGCGCGCACCCGCGCGCTGGGTCGCGCGCGCACCCGCACGCGTGCACGCACGTGAGCGCGCTGGGTTGGGCGTGCGCACCCGCGCGCAGGGTTGCGCAAGCGCGCGCTTGCGTGCTTCCGGGCGTGCCTTTGCACTCGCCCGCCATTGCCCCGGCGCGCCTCCGCACCGTCCAGCGTACGGACCCCTTCGCGATTGGATTCGCCAGCACCTTGCCTGAAGCCCCCGTCGACGCTCCTTCAATTTGATGTAGCACCACCGTCGCCAATCGTATAAGTACGAGCATACCTTCGAGGCACCGTTCTTCGCCTTCTCGGCCTTCTCTCTAGAGGAAGACATGGAAGCGGGGAAGAAGATGATTAAAAATCCTAAGGTGTCTCACACGGCTCACCAACAACAAAGGATTTGGGGGGCATTTGATAGGGATTGGATCCATTTTTAGCTTTAGGGGTGCACATAGCAATCCCCAAAATGAAATCATGGGGTTGACTAGTCAACCCCATGATTCCCTTCATGATGGGAGAAGTGGAGGGCCCACTTTCTCTCATCTTTCATCTCCTCCATCCAATTCCCCCCTCTTTCTCTCCCACAAAAAATGAGATCCACAAAAAGGGGAAAGAGGGGAGAGAGGGCACCGCCGCCGCAACCAACCGCCGCCGCCGCCCGGCCGCCGACCGCCGCCGCCCGGCCGCCGCCGCCCGGCCGCCGCCGCCCGGCCGCCGCCGCCCGGCCGCCCGGCCGCCGCCGCCTGAACCTCCACCATCCGATCATGCCGCGCTACCACGACCGTCTAATTAAGGGGAAACCACCCACTAACTCACTACGTTAGTGGTGGGGCCCACCATGGTCTCCCCTTGGAGCCTATAAAAGGACCCCACTGGCTCTTCATTTTTCATCTTTTCCTCCTACGATTCTTCTCCCTCTTCCTCAGGTGAGAAATCTCCCTCCTCCTCCACCACCGTGTCAACCACCTCTCGTCGCCGGCCACCAGCGACCCCCAGCGGCCACCAGCGGCCACCAACGACCTCCAGCGGCCATCAGCTTCCGCAATTGGCTATTGGCACCCCATCACCGCGCAGTTGGGAAGGAGGCGCCCAAAGTCAGAGGAAGTCGAGCGAAGAAGACGGTCGAAGCCCGCAAGCGCGCCGCCCCCAGGCACACGCACCAGAAGCATCTCGCACATTCCACCATTTAAGTCATTTTGGCGGAGCAGTCTGTTGCCCGCCGGCAGTTATAGTCATCCTATCTCTCTCCTCAAGTTGTAACGGAAGCGGCCTGTCGCCCCGATTCACCAAGCATATTGTAACCCCCGGAAGCTAGTGAAATTTGACCGGCACAGACCCGGTCACGTGGTTTTTTACCCATTTAAGGGGTTTTTCCACGTCATCAAGACTTGTGTCCATTGTTTCATTTTCATCGACTGTGTGCGCGCTCGACCGCTCCGTGAGCTGAGACGGTCCAAGATTATCCGGCTCGAACGGGGCATCGAGTTAATCCACAACAATATGCAAAAATTTTATATAGGTTTATTATTGTATTTTATTGCGCTTATTTTATTCTAAAGTTTTATTATAAGTTTAAAATAATTATAATTAAGCTTTTTTAAAATGTTACATGATATAAAAGATGAGAATATGAGATTAATTTATTTGAAGACAACTGATGTGATTGACCCTAATTTATAGAGAATGACAAGCTGCACATAATAGTTTTCTCACTTCCCCCACTCACTTAATAGGAAGTTACGCACACAACTATCACACGCGCGATAAACACCGTGCATAGAATCCCAACTGCCACGATCTTATCTGTCAGCCGCCCCTCTTCCACCAACTGGTGCGGAAGGCCCCGGCCTCGGCCGGCCCCGCTAGGGCCAGCCGCCTCCCTCGGCAGCCCAAGATCGGGCGGAGCCGGCCGCCCCTATGCAACCTAACAGGGGGCCTTCGCCGCGGTCGATCCCGGTCGCGGTCGGCCTCGCCCAATCCCGGCCGCGGCCGGCCTCTCCAGATCCCGGCCGCGGCCGGCCTCGCCCGATCCCGGCCGCGATCGGCCTCACCAAGGCTGGTCTTGGCAACGACCGGCCCCGCAAGGGGCTGCCCGCCCTTGGCCATGGTCGCCTTATGGTCACCCCGCTAAGGGCGGCCTCGGCCGCGGCCCCCGCAAAGAGCACGACCCCTACGCTGTCGCCCCACCGTGGGCGGCCTCGACCCCGACCCCGACCCCAGCATAGGGGTGGCTGCCCCGCTAAGGGCGGCCTCAGCTACGACCCCCGCAAAGGGCGCGGCCGCCCCAACGCGGGCGGCCTCGACCCCGGCTGTAACATCCCATTTCCGGCTAGACCCCTAGGAGTCGGATGGTTGTGGTAGAATCCCAGGGAGCCTAAAACTTGAAATAAATCGACCAAGAAATCGGGTCACGGGCCAGTCACGCCCGTGACCCGCTATGTCACGCCCGTGACATAGGGTGTGACCATGATCGTCGGTTCCAGGTCGACGGTCGCCGACCCAAAATGGGCCCACGGGCATGTCACGCCCGTGACCCGCTATGTCACGCCCGTGACATAGGGCGTGACACGCTCGACGATCGTCGATTCCAGTTCGACGCCGTCGACCCAGAATTTGGCCACACGGGCCAGTCACGCCCGTGACATAGGGCGTGACACGCTCGACGATCGTCGATTCCAGTTCGACGCCGTCGACCCAGAATTTGGCCATACGGGCCAGTCACGCCCGTGACCCAGGTGTCACGCCCGTGACCACCCTTCGACGATCGTCGATCTCAGTTCGACGATCGTCGAACCCAGAACTGGCTAACCGGGCCTGTCACGCCCGTGACCCAGGTGTCACGCCCGTGACCACCCTTCGACGATCGTCGATCTCAGTTCGACGATCGTCGAACCCAGAACTGGCTAACCGGGCCTGTCACGCCCGTGACCAAGGCCGAAACGACAGCCAGGTTGGAAATTTTGGTAACCGACGCCATAATAAATTCTGACCATGGGAATAAAAATTAAGAATATTTATGGGTCGTTCCATACTTTAATTATGGTAATAATTAAGGAAGAATGGGTCCAATAGGAAATTGCCACCTGGCAAACACCTCTTCATCTCCAACTTTTCAACTGCCATTCGTTATAACCGAAACGTCATAAGGTGTTATTAATGGCCGCCAACGTTTCATCTTCAACGTTTCACCCTTTCCCCTCCCCATTTGCTCATCTATAAAAGATTCCTGAAAGCAAGAGGAAAAGGTTACACTCCCTCAACTGTTTCAGACTTCCTCCTTGCTGTTGAAGAATTTCCGGCGACGCCACCACCGCGCAAATGGCTTCCCGACGCTCTGCACGCCTTCAACCCGCGAACAAGGTCCTCCCCTCCCTCTTCTTCTGCGGATAGATCTTAGGAATCGTTAGGAGAGATATCGGGCTCAAAAGAGCCAGATCGGGTGAGCCTATTGGTGGTTTTCCAAAAATTTCATGGTGGCGGGTTCGCCGGAAACCGCCTCTCCGGCGGCCGTGCCGCCGCCCGACGATAGCTCTCGCCTCAACGGAGGTGATGGTGGTGGTGGCCGGCCAGGGAGATGGCCGGATGGCCGGGAAATGGTTTAGAAAAGCTACAGGATATTAGGTTTTCAGGCTCTGGTTTCGGGCTGTAGAAGAAGATGAACAGTGTCTTCTAATTAGATTTTATTTTTAAATCAATTTCTGAATGAGATATCGGTCATGTTAAATATTTTGGGAAAAATACTTAGAGGCTCCTACAGGAAAAATGGTCAACATATAAAATGTAGCCCTTGAGGTCTACTTTAATTTAAAATTAAGTTCACTCGATTTGGAATCCTGGTTAGACCACAGCACCCTTTTTGGTGAGGTCTATCCAGAGGGCTGCCTTGACCTTAGAAAAATTCCCCACTCCAATCCAGTCATCCAAATGACTTGAAATTTGGGGAGTGGTCTAATCTTACATATATCTAGGTGCTATCCAAAAATGAGAATTTTTGGAGAATATTTTTCTATAGTTTTTAGAAAAATTCAATAATCCTAGCCGATTTTAATTAGATTGTTAAATAATTTCCAAACCCTCCCAAATTTTGGTGAGTGGTCCCTGGGTTCACCATAAGGTTCTCTTTAATTTTTCATCTCATTTGGAGATGGTTTGGATCAGAAATGATCAACCCAAAGTTTTGCTCTAATAAGAGGCCTTAGGTTAAAAATGCACTTTTGAAGTTTGAGTGGTCAAATCACCTCAACAGAGGCTGAGATTTTTACCACTGGCTAGTAATATTCTCTAGCACCCCCTCATGGAGTTGGAGGTGGATCGGGGTAAGTTTACCCTAAGGACCAAGGCCAAACCCTAAGGATGGGTCTTGGTGGTTTGTGAAGGTCATGTGGTCAAATGACCTCGGATTGACCCGAGATTGGGTGATGAGAACCATAGGGCTAATATTGTTCTCTGGATGAAATCTTAGTAGATTTGGAGATCGTTGGAATATCTAAAAATCTAACCCTAGTTTAGGGCGCAAAACTTGTAGAGATAGGAAATGACACCAAATCACATTAAAAAGTGATGAGAAATGGGTAGAGTTGGTTATATGGGTAGTACAAGCTCTGGATATTTTTCTATGAATTTTATGATCACTATTTTGGGTACTTCCTTAATGATTTTGTAGTTGTATGATTTGCTTAGAGAAAATTATTATGGAGTACAAACTTCCTGGAAATTGATAAAATTTAGGCAGAGAACCTTTATTATGATTTTAAAACTCTGTGAATTTTTATGGGATTTTTAGAAGCTTAATTCTAAGGCTTGTTTCATTAAGTATTATTTATCGTGGATATTGGATTAAATCTATTTTAGTGCTTATCAAGCTGGTAAAATTATGATTCTTTGCACAATGGTCTTTTCTGTATCATACTATTAGTCAGTAATTTTTCTATAATTTTATGATGAGTAATTTCAGTACTTCCTTCTTTAAAAGAGAATAATGAGATTGTAATGGATAAATTAATTAGAGGCTAAATATCTTTTGTAAAATCCTGCAAATTAGTATTTGATGATACCTTACAGTTATTTAGTGATCACAATTTTCGGGTGGCCATAACTTAAGAATATCATGTACTTCATGTTAAAAATTACCCATGGCCAATCTTTGAGAAAAATAAAATAAATATCAGATTAATTAGGAAAATTATAAATTTCTGGATTTAAGCTAATTAAGTCATGATAGATCTCCAGTAAATTTTATAGGAGATTTGGAAGATAATTTGGAGTACCTCCCCTTATGTACCTCATATAGTTTAGGATGGTCTGCATTTAGTAAAACCACGGAATTCTGATAATCGATGGTTGGTAGGGCAAGTTAAGGTTGAGTTCATTATTAGAAGTCAGGATAAGTAGAATGGGGGACTGGTTAGGGTAAGGGAGTACGGGGACGACGAAAGATCGTCCGTCCCGGGAAGAAGAGGAAGAGTCTTAATACTCTAGGGTTAGAACTAAAGCAACTAAAGGGGGATTGGGTAAAGGGTAGACAACCAATAATAATAAGTGCCTTGCGAAAGGGAACTTCGGGCCGTAATGCACCGTCTTGGTTCCTAGTGCCCCTTGAGAGCCCTTCACGGGGTATACCGGGGGCAGTCCTGGGCTAACGTAAACCATAGGAGTAATAAAATTAAAAGAGCAACTAGTATAACTAGGGTTGCACACACTCACTCCCCGGTAGATAGGAAAGTAGAATTATAGGATTACTTGCCATCAGACAGTAGCTCTGAAGGTAGATGCACGGACAGTACTGTCCGGGGGGCCGCGTGCTCGAGGGTTGGAGTACGGAGAAAAGTGGTGGGTCATCGGTACTAGGCGATCGATCACACCGACAGCGGTACGATGACTCGGCGAAAAGTCTGGAGGGTACATCCAGCAGCAGTACGCGGATACCCTAGGTTGTGTTCTTCTAGGGGCGTACGGAAGGGCTAGGCCTGGTAGTGTGGTTACCCGCCTAGGAGTGGGGGGCCCGACCCACTGTCTCCGTTTGCCACTACGGAGGTTCCTGGGGGTGAAGCTAGCCTCCCGAACAGGGGGAACTAAAGGTCTGTGCGCATAGAGTCGTGTGCGTGGGTTGCACTTGCATGAATCATGGCATAGCATATCACTACACTCATATTTGCATACAACCGACACCCCAACGTATAAATCGGTATGGGACTTTTTATACGATGGGAGCCTTGCAGAAGATCCCTTAACTTATAAGTTTGTATGGGCATTCATATAAGTTAAGGTTACTTACATACTTACTCGTTGCTTACTTTCTATTCTCTAGCAGTCTTTAATGCAATTTGCTATTTATTAATTGTTCTACCTATTACAACATTTATATTGTTCACCTGATATACCTTGCTAGTTAGGTCCACCGTCACTTGCTTGACTATTCTCCACTTTTGTAGCTTCCCTTTCCTCCTCTCCGCCCGGTGCTTAGGAGCCGTGGTGGGAGGGGTAGGGGATGATAGGGCTTAGTCTTTATGACTAATGGTTTTCGAACCAAACATTACAGGATCTCCGGATGGGAGACAGGGACCAGCACCAGCGGAGTACGGTGCGCATGGAGGTGGGACAGTCTAGCACCGGTGCACCTGCGACCAGCTCCATGAGTGATTAGCATTTTCTTATCTTCCGCGATGAGCGTCTTGTAGTGAGGACTTTGATGTACCGGGCATGAGCCCTTTTATTTCCAGACTATTTATACTCTGATGATTTTCTGTGGACACTCCCTTCGTGGAGTTTATTTTATGTGATATTCTCTTTTAGTGGACTTGCTTCTCTCTTGCTTGCTACATATTGCGATCGAAAAGGCCGGCAGAATCGGCTCGTTGTAGTGGCAACCTTCCCGGGTGCGAAGGTGTCACCGCAAAGCGGCGGTTCTGGGCATATGACCCCGGTGGTTGAAAAAAAAAGGGGGTCTTACAAGTGGTATCAGAGGGAACCTCGATCGAAAGAGAAGTAGTCTACAAAAACCTTGGGCCACCCCCGTGCGAGCTTAGTTTGCGGACAAACTAGCAGCGGAAGCAGTGGTGGGCCCATAAGGGAAATCACATGTGAAAGTCCATCATAACTCTTCTTAAATTCCATTCATTTCGCTCGCTAACAAATGGAATTTTTTCTTGTAGCCTGCGACGAACCCTACATCGCAGCAGGGGACACCTCAGGCTCCGAATGTGGTCCCGACTCCGCCAGCACCCGTTCCGTTCCAGCAGACGGAGATGGGGCAAACATTGACGGCCATCCTGGAGGCCTTCAGAGCTCAGCAAGCCCCGGCCCCACAGCCAAACCCCGGGGCCAATTGGATGACTGTCTTCCGGGGACTTTCCCCTCCATCCTACCAGGGGACGGAGTCTGCAGTACGTACGGAGGAGTGGTTGGACACTATTTACGAGATGCTGGCAGGGATTCGATGCCCCACGGAGGAGGCAGTCGCTTTGGCAGTCTCCTGCTTAGAGTCACATGGAAAGAGATGGTGGAAATCTCAGCTGGACACCACCTTCGCAGGGATGGACTGTGCTGATATTGCTTGGGAGGAGTTTAGGGCAGCGCTCTTGGGACATTTTGTGCCTCGGTCAGCGAGAGATGACCTGGAGGATAGGTTCCTACGGTTGAGGCAGGGGAACAGGACTGTGGTGGAGTACTATCAGGAGTTCACTCACCTGGCCCGTTATGCGGACGCTTACCAGTTAGACGATGCTGGCTACGCCCGGAGGTTTTATAAGGGGCTGCAGGATGACATGAGGCAGGCCCTCCTTTTTGTTTCAGAGGGAAGTCTGGCCAGGATTCTGGAGATGGCTAAGAAGAGAGAGGCGGATCAGCTCACAGTGAAGAATCGGAAGAGACCGGCTGATGATTCAGTGATTGGAGGTCGTAGAGACCGTCCTCGGGGCCAGGTTATCGGAGAGAGAAGGAACGGGGATCAGCCCCGTCAGGAGTTTGGGCAGGAGCAGAGGACTCAGGGGGTATTGGCTCCCCAGCCTATACAGATGCTGGAAATGCCAAGGACGGCAGGGCAGCCACCGGTATGCTATCAGTGCAACCAGCCAGGGCATATCAAGCGGAACTGTCCTGTGGGGCGAGCACCCCCACCAGCACATCAGGGCGCTCCACCTCCCCGACAGTTTGGCGGACGAGGACAGGACCGAGGACGGGGATTCCAGGATCGAGGTCGTAGGCCAGAGAGAGAGCAGGTGTATGCTCTAGACCTGACACAGCCTCGGGACCCGGAGCAGGTTATCACAGGTATGGCAGTACTTTTCAGATTTTTCTTTATATAAACTACTATTTTAAACATAACCTGGTTAGTAATTAAGAGAAGATAAACTACAATAAGAATACTAAGACATTTAATTACCCCAGGCATAGTGTTCGTGAGCGGCAAGCCCGCTCACACCCTCTTCGACACTGGTGTGTCGCAATCCTTCGTGTCGGAGGATTTCGTGAAAGGACTGGCAGGAGTGGAGCCATTCACCGGGAAAATGATGAGGGTGCGCCTACCCGACGGGTCAGAGATATTGACCTCTGCTCATTGTAATATGGAAGCAAGAATCGGCGGAAAGGCGTTTGAGGCACCAGCGACGGTTCTGAAGATGCCAGATTATGATCTGATCCTGGGCATGACTTGGCTCTATTGGAACCATGCCCAGATCGATTGCGTGGCGAAGAGGATCACCGTGAGGCACGGCAACTCCTTCATTGTTATCGAAGGTATTATACCAGCACCCCGTACCTTGCTATCGTCTGTGCAGGCCGTTAAGGCCCACCTGCAGGGGGAAGAGGTTTATCAGGTCCTCTTTGAGGCGGTCGTAGCCAAGGATTCCATTGCAGATATTCCGGTAGTGCGGGACTTCGCCGACGTGTTTCCAGAGAAGCTACCAGGGCTACCCCCGCACAGAGAGAGGGACTTTCAGATTCAGCTCGTACCGGGGGCTAAGCCGGTATCCAGAGCTCCCTATCGAATGGCCCCAAAGGAGTTGGTGGAATTCCGGAGTCAGCTTCAGGAGTTAGTGGAGGCCGGGTTCGTCCGACCTAGCTCTTCACCATGGGGAGCTCCGGTGCTGTTCGTTAAGAAGAAAGACGGGACCCTTCGACTGTGCATAGATTACCGGGCTCTGAACAGGTTGACGGTCCGGAACACTTATCCCTTACCACGGATAGATGAGCTTTTTGACCAACTGGAAGGAGCCCATTGGTTCTCAAAGCTGGATCTGAGGTCAGGATACTACCAGCTTCGCATTCGGGAGGAGGACATCCCGAAGACGGCGTTCAGCAGCAGATACGGATTGTACGAGTTTACCGTGATGCCGTTCGGGCTCACGAATGCACCCTCCGCATTCATGACTTTGATGAATCAGGTGTTCGAGGAGTATCTGGACGTCTTCGTCATTGTATTCATCGACGACATCCTCATCTATTCAAGGACGGAGGAGGAGCACGCGAGACATCTGGCCTTGACCTTGGAGAAGCTGCGTGAGCACGAGATGTATGCCAAGTACAGCAAGTGCCAGTTCTGGCTAAAGGAGGTGGCCTTTCTGGGCCATGTCATCAGTGGAGCAGGTCTGGCAGTGGATCCGGCAAAGATCCAGGCAGTACGGGATTGGCCACCACTAAAGTCGGCCACGGATGTTCGGAGTTTCTTGGGACTTACCGGTTACTACCGGAAGTTCGTAAAGGGGTTCTCTCAGATTGCCCTTCCTCTTACGTCTCTGACGAAGAAGGAGTCCCCTTTTATTTGGACGCCGCGGTGCGAATCTGCCTTCCAGGAGCTGAAGGATCATCTCACCTCGGCCCCCATCCTTGCTCTCCCATCAGGGAGGGAGGGATTCCAGGTATATGCAGATGCTTCCTATCAGGGGATGGGCGCCGTCCTTATGCAGAATGGGCACGTAATCGCCTATGCCTCCCGTCAGTTGAAGCAGCACGAGCAGAACTACCCCGTGCACGACTTGGAGATGGGGGCAGTCATTTTTGCCCTTAAGATCTGGCGGCACTATCTCTACGGGGTACATTGTGATATCTTCTCCGACCACAAGAATCTGAAGTACGTCGACACCCAGAAGGAGTTAAACATCAGGCAGAGACGCTGGGTGGAGTTTCTTTCGGACTACCAGTATACCATGCACTACCACCCGGGGAAGGCGAACGTGGTTGCGGATGCTCTGAGCTGGAGAGCGAGTACGACTGGAGTAGGCGTGCAGCTGATGGCCTTGGAGTTGATTAGATCATTCGAGGAGATGCAGATTTCGCTGGTATCTGAGGATGACCCGGAGCTGTACATGGAGTACCTGGGGTCGATGGCTACTACAGATGACATCCGAGACCGCATCAGAGATGGGCAGATGCTGGACGAGAGAGCTGAGCCGATATTCAGGGCCTTGGAGGAAGGCACGACAGGAGATTACACCTTGAGGGATGGGCTTCTGTGTTTCCGGGGCAGAGTCTACATACCAGCAGGAGGACGGATTCGGGAGGACATTTTGACGGAAGCTCACTGCAGCCGGTATTCGGTACACCCGGGGATCACCAAGATGGTAAAGGATTTAAAAAGGACGATGTACTGGCCGGGTATGAAGAAAGATATTACATATTTTGTGACGCATTGTGAGGCCTGCCAGCTCGTGAAGGCGGAGTGTAGGAACCCGGCAGGATTGCTGCAGCCGCTTCCAGTGCCGGAGTGGAAGTTTGAGGATATAGCCATGGACTTTATACATGGGCTACCTAGATCCCGTGCGGGGAACGACTCGATCTGGGTGATAGTGGACAGGCTGACAAAGGTAGCCAGATTCATCCCAGTGGCGAAGGACACACCGGTCAGAGTATTGGTACGGAGGTTCATCGAGCAGTTTGTGCGTTATCATGGGGTGCCCAAGACTATCGTTTCGGATCGGGATGGGAGGTTTACATCCAGGGAATGGAGGTCAGTCCAGGCCCATCTGGGTTCTCGGTTGACTTTCAGCACAGCTTTCCACCCTCAGACCGACGGACAGACAGAGCGCACAAACCGTACACTGGAGGATCTGCTACGACTGTGTATTTTGGACCGTGGCGAGCCTTGGGAGAGATTGCTGCCACTGGTCGAGTTTTCGTACAACAACGCTCATCAGTCCAGCATAGGCATGGCTCCATACGAAGCGTTGTACGGAAGGAGGTGCAGAACCCCACTATCATGGGTTCAGGATGAGGATCCGCAGGCACTGGGCTCGGAGTTTGTAGGAGATACAGATGCTCAGATTAGATTGATCCGAGACAGGATGTTGGAAGCCCAGAGCAGACAGGCGAAATACTACGATGCGAGGCATCGTCAAGTGGAGTTCCAGGTGGGGGACCGAGTTTTCTTGAAGATACGGCCGATGCACGGAGTCTCGCGGGTTCGCGGGCGGAGGAAGCTCAGTCCAAGATATATGGGGCCCTACAGGATCCTGGAGCGGATCGGCCCCTTAGCCTATAGACTGGAACTACCGCCGGAGTTAGCGGGATTGCATGACGTCTTCCACGTCTCCTCACTTCGGAGGGCTCTGCTACGCCCTGAGCAGCTGATTCCCTCGGCAGATGGCCCGGTGGCCTCGGATCGGTCAGTCAACGTGGAGCCTATCAGGATTGACGATACGGCAGTGCGGGTCTTGCGGAGAAAGAAGGTCCCGTTAGTCAAGGTTCTGTGGAACAATCATGGGCAGGAGGAGCATACATGGGAGCCACAGGACTTGATGCGGCAAAAATATCCGGAACTTTTCCGTCAGGTATACCTCAAACCCCTCTGGACAATCAATTTGCCTTCCTGTTTTAAACCAATGGAATTGTAATTTCAAGAATAGGGGCTAATCTTTTGTTTATTGGGGTATATATACCTAGTTAGGTGGGCGAATTAACATTAGATTCGAAACCGCACAAGCAAACGTAACGTAGGGAGGTAATCATTCGGTTCTCATGGGATGTTACAAGTTTATTTTTCCCGATTTAAGTCCCGTAGGCTTAACCTTGATTTCGGGGACGAAATCTTTGTTTTGTTTATTGGGATTTGTAACATCCCATTTCCGGCTAGACCCCTAGGAGTCGGATGGTTGTGGTAGAATCCCAGGGAGCCTAAAACTTGAAATAAATCGACCAAGAAATCGGGTCACGGGCCAGTCACGCCCGTGACCCGCTATGTCACGCCCGTGACATAGGGTGTGACCATGATCGTCGGTTCCAGGTCGACGGTCGCCGACCCAAAATGGGCCCACGGGCATGTCACGCCCGTGACCCGCTATGTCACGCCCGTGACATAGGGCGTGACACGCTCGACGATCGTCGATTCCAGTTCGACGCCGTCGACCCAGAATTTGGCCACACGGGCCAGTCACCCCCGTGACATAGGGCGTGACACGCTCGACGATCGTCGATTCCAGTTCGACGCCGTCGACCCAGAATTTGGCCATACGGGCCAGTCACGCCCGTGACCCAGGTGTCACGCCCGTGACCACCCTTCGACGATCGTCGATCTCAGTTCGACGATCGTCGAACCCAGAACTGGCTAACCGGGCCTGTCACGCCCGTGACCCAGGTGTCACGCCCGTGACCACCCTTCGACGATCGTCGATCTCAGTTCGACGATCGTCGAACCCAGAACTGGCTAACCGGGCCTGTCACGCCCGTGACCCATGTGTCACGCCCGTGACCCATGTGTCACGCCCGTGACCAAGGCCGAAACGACAGCCAGGTTGGAAATTTTGGTAACCGACGCCATAATAAATTCTGACCATGGGAATAAAAATCAAGAATATTTATGGGTCGTTCCATACTTTAATTATGGTAATAATTAAGGAAGAATGGGTCCAATAGGAAATTGCCACCTGGCAAACACCTCTTCATCTCCAACTTTTCAACTGCCATTCGTTATAACCGAAACGTCATAAGGTGTTATTAATGGCCGCCAACGTTTCATCTTCAACGTTTCACCCTTTCCCCTCCCCATTTGCTCATCTATAAAAGATTCCTGAAAGCAAGAGGAAAAGGTTACACTCCCTCAACTGTTTCAGACTTCCTCCTTGCTGTTGAAGAATTTCCGGCGACGCCACCACCGCGCAAATGGCTTCCCGACGCTCTGCACGCCTTCAACCCGCGAACAAGGTCCTCCCCTCCCTCTTCTTCTGCGGATAGATCTTAGGAATCGTTAGGAGAGATATCGGGCTCAAAAGAGCCAGATCGGGTGAGCCTATTGGTGGTTTTCCAAAAATTTCATGGTGGCGGGTTCGCCGGAAACCGCCTCTCCGGCGGCCGTGCCGCCGCCCGACGATAGCCCTCGCCTCAACGGAGGTGATGGTGGTGGTGGCCGGCCAGGGAGATGGCCGGATGGCCGGGAAATGGTTTAGAAAAGCTACAGGATATTAGGTTTTCAGGCTCTGGTTTCGGGCTGTAGAAGAAGATGAACAGTGTCTTCTAATTAGATTTTATTTTTAAATCAATTTCTGAATGAGATATCGGTCATGTTAAATATTTTGGGAAAAATACTTAGAGGCTCCTACAGGAAAAATGGTCAACATATAAAATGTAGCCCTTGAGGTCTACTTTAATTTAAAATTAAGTTCACTCGATTTGGAATCCTGGTTAGACCACAGCACCCTTTTTGGTGAGGTCTATCCAGAGGGCTGCCTTGACCTTAGAAAAATTCCCCACTCCAATCCAGTCATCCAAATGACTTGAAATTTGGGGAGTGGTCTAATCTTACATATATCTAGGTGCTATCCAAAAATGAGAATTTTTGGAGAATATTTTTCTATAGTTTTTAGAAAAATTCAATAATCCTAGCCGATTTTAATTAGATTGTTAAATAATTTCCAAACCCTCCCAAATTTTGGTGAGTGGTCCCTGGGTTCACCATAAGGTTCTCTTTAATTTTTCATCTCATTTGGAGATGGTTTGGATCAGAAATGATCAACCCAAAGTTTTGCCCTAATAAGAGGCCTTAGGTTAAAAATGCACTTTTGAAGTTTGAGTGGTCAAATCACCTCAACAGAGGCTGAGATTTTTACCACTGGCTAGTAATATTCTCTAGCACCCCCTCATGGAGTTGGAGGTGGATCGGGGTAAGTTTACCCTAAGGACCAAGGCCAAACCCTAAGGATGGGTCTTGGTGGTTTGTGAAGGTCATGTGGTCAAATGACCTCGGATTGACCCGAGATTGGGTGATGAGAACCATAGGGCTAATATTGTTCTCTGGATGAAATCTTAGTAGATTTGGAGATCGTTGGAATATCTAAAAATCTAACCCTAGTTTAGGGCGCAAAACTTGTAGAGATAGGAAATGACACCAAATCACATTAAAAAGTGATGAGAAATGGGTAGAGTTGGTTATAGGGGTAGTACAAGCTCTGGATATTTTTCTATGAATTTTATGATCACTATTTTGGGTACTTCCTTAATGATTTTGTAGTTGTATGATTTGCTTAGAGAAAATTATTATGGAGTACAAACTTCCTGGAAATTGATGAAATTTAGGCAGAGAACCTTTATTATGATTTTAAAACTCTGTGAATTTTTATGGGATTTTTAGAAGCTTAATTCTAAGGCTTGTTTCATTAAGTATTATTTATCGTGGATATTGGATTAAATCTATTTTAGTGCTTATCAAGCTGGTAAAATTATGATTCTTTGCACAATGGTCTTTTCTGTATCATACTATTAGTCAGTAATTTTTCTATAATTTTATGATGAGTAATTTCAGTACTTCCTTCTTTAAAAGAGAATAATGAGATTGTAATGGATAAATTAATTAGAGGCTAAATATCTTTTGTAAAATCCTGCAAATTAGTATTTGATGATACCTTACAGTTATTTAGTGATCACAATTTTCGGGTGGCCATAACTTAAGAATATCATGTACTTCATGTTAAAAATTACCCATGGCCAATCTTTGAGAAAAATAAAATAAATATCAGATTAATTAGGAAAATTATAAATTTCTGGATTTAAGCTAATTAAGTCATGATAGATCTCCAGTAAATTTTATAGGAGATTTGGAAGATAATTTGGAGTACCTCCCCTTATGTACCTCATATAGTTTAGGATGGTCTGCATTTAGTAAAACCACGGAATTCTGATAATCGATGGTTGGTAGGGCAAGTTAAGGTTGAGTTCATTATTAGAAGTCAGGATAAGTAGAATGGGGGACTGGTTAGGGTAAGGGAGTACGGGGACGACGAAAGATCGTCCGTCCCGGGAAGAAGAGGAAGAGTCTTAATACTCTAGGGTTAGAACTAAAGCAACTAAAGGGGGATTGGGTAAAGGGTAGACAACCAATAATAATAAGTGCCTTGCGAAAGGGAACTTCGGGCCGTAATGCACCGTCTTGGTTCCTAGTGCCCCTTGAGAGCCCTTCACGGGGTATACCGGGGGCAGTCCTGGGCTAACGTAAACCATAGGAGTAATAAAATTAAAAGAGCAACTAGTATAACTAGGGTTGCACACACTCACTCCCCGGTAGATAGGAAAGTAGAATTATAGGATTACTTGCCATCAGACAGTAGCTCTGAAGGTAGATGCACGGACAGTACTGTCCGGGGGGCCGCGTGCTCGAGGGTTGGAGTACGGAGAAAAGTGGTGGGTCATCGGTACTAGGCGATCGATCACACCGACAGCGGTACGATGACTCGGCGAAAAGTCTGGAGGGTACATCCAGCAGCAGTACGCGGATACCCTAGGTTGTGTTCTTCTAGGGGCGTACGGAAGGGCTAGGCCTGGTAGTGTGGTTACCCGCCTAGGAGTGGGGGGCCCGACCCACTGTCTCCGTTTGCCACTACGGAGGTTCCTGGGGGTGAAGCTAGCCTCCCGAACAGGGGGAACTAAAGGTCTGTGCGCATAGAGTCGTGTGCGTGGGTTGCACTTGCATGAATCATGGCATAGCATATCACTACACTCATATTTGCATACAACCGACACCCCAACGTATAAATCGGTATGGGACTTTTTATACGATGGGAGCCTTGCAGAAGATCCCTTAACTTATAAGTTTGTATGGGCATTCATATAAGTTAAGGTTACTTACATACTTACTTACTCGTTGCTTACTTTCTATTCTCTAGCAGTCTTTAATGCAATTTGCTATTTATTAATTGTTCTACCTATTACAACATTTATATTGTTCACCTGATATACCTTGCTAGTTAGGTCCACCGTCACTTGCTTGACTATTCTCCACTTTTGTAGCTTCCCTTTCCTCCTCTCCGCCCGGTGCTTAGGAGCCGTGGTGGGAGGGGTAGGGGATGATAGGGCTTAGTCTTTATGACTAATGGTTTTCGAACCAAACATTACAGGATCTCCGGATGGGAGACAGGGACCAGCACCAGCGGAGTACGGTGCGCATGGAGGTGGGACAGTCTAGCACCGGTGCACCTGCGACCAGCTCCATGAGTGATTAGCATTTTCTTATCTTCCGCGATGAGCGTCTTGTAGTGAGGACTTTGATGTACCGGGCATGAGCCCTTTTATTTCCAGACTATTTATACTCTGATGATTTTCTGTGGACACTCCCTTCGTGGAGTTTATTTTATGTGATATTCTCTTTTAGTGGACTTGCTTCTCTCTTGCTTGCTACATATTGCGATCGAAAAGGCCGGCAGAATCGGCTCGTTGTAGTGGCAACCTTCCCGGGTGCGAAGGTGTCACCGCAAAGCGGCGGTTCTGGGCATATGACCCCGGTGGTTGAAAAAAAAAAGGGGGTCTTACAAGTGGTATCAGAGGGAACCTCGATCGAAAGAGAAGTAGTCTACAAAAACCTTGGGCCACCCCCGTGCGAGCTTAGTTTGCGGACAAACTAGCAGCGGAAGCAGTGGTGGGCCCATAAGGGAAATCACATGTGAAAGTCCATCATAACTCTTCTTAAATTCCATTCATTTCGCTCGCTAACAAATGGAATTTTTTCTTGTAGCCTGCGACGAACCCTACATCGCAGCAGGGGACACCTCAGGCTCCGAATGTGGTCCCGACTCCGCCAGCACCCGTTCCGTTCCAGCAGACGGAGATGGGGCAAACATTGACGGCCATCCTGGAGGCCTTCAGAGCTCAGCAAGCCCCGGCCCCACAGCCAAACCCCGGGGCCAATTGGATGACTGTCTTCCGGGGACTTTCCCCTCCATCCTACCAGGGGACGGAGTCTGCAGTACGTACGGAGGAGTGGTTGGACACTATTTACGAGATGCTGGCAGGGATTCGATGCCCCACGGAGGAGGCAGTCGCTTTGGCAGTCTCCTGCTTAGAGTCACATGGAAAGAGATGGTGGAAATCTCAGCTGGACACCACCTTCGCAGGGATGGACTGTGCTGATATTGCTTGGGAGGAGTTTAGGGCAGCGCTCTTGGGACATTTTGTGCCTCGGTCAGCGAGAGATGACCTGGAGGATAGGTTCCTACGGTTGAGGCAGGGGAACAGGACTGTGGTGGAGTACTATCAGGAGTTCACTCACCTGGCCCGTTATGCGGACGCTTACCAGTTAGACGATGCTGGCTACGCCCGGAGGTTTTATAAGGGGCTGCAGGATGACATGAGGCAGGCCCTCCTTTTTGTTTCAGAGGGAAGTCTGGCCAGGATTCTGGTGATGGCTAAGAAGAGAGAGGCGGATCAGCTCACAGTGAAGAATCGGAAGAGACCGGCTGATGATTCAGTGATTGGAGGTCGTAGAGACCGTCCTCGGGGCCAGGTTATCGGAGAGAGAAGGAACGGGGATCAGCCCCGTCAGGAGTTTGGGCAGGAGCAGAGGACTCAGGGGGTATTGGCTCCCCAGCCTATACAGATGCTGGAAATGCCAAGGACGGCAGGGCAGCCACCGGTATGCTATCAGTGCAACCAGCCAGGGCATATCAAGCGGAACTGTCCTGTGGGGCGAGCACCCCCACCAGCACATCAGGGCGCTCCACCTCCCCGACAGTTTGGCGGACGAGGACAGGACCGAGGACGGGGATTCCAGGATCGAGGTCGTAGGCCAGAGAGAGAGCAGGTGTATGCTCTAGACCTGACACAGCCTCGGGACCCGGAGCAGGTTATCACAGGTATGGCAGTACTTTTCAGATTTTTCTTTATATAAACTACTATTTTAAACATAACCTGGTTAGTAATTAAGAGAAGATAAACTACAATAAGAATACTAAGACATTTAATTACCCCAGGCATAGTGTTCGTGAGCGGCAAGCCCGCTCACACCCTCTTCGACACTGGTGTGTCGCAATCCTTCGTGTCGGAGGATTTCGTGAAAGGACTGGCAGGAGTGGAGCCATTCACCGGGAAAATGATGAGGGTGCGCCTACCCGACGGGTCAGAGATATTGACCTCTGCTCATTGTAATATGGAAGCAAGAATCGGCGGAAAGGCGTTTGAGGCACCAGCGACGGTTCTGAAGATGCCAGATTATGATCTGATCCTGGGCATGACTTGGCTCTATTGGAACCATGCCCAGATCGATTGCGTGGCGAAGAGGATCACCGTGAGGCACGGCAACTCCTTCATTGTTATCGAAGGTATTATACCAGCACCCCGTACCTTGCTATCGTCTGTGCAGGCCGTTAAGGCCCACCTGCAGGGGGAAGAGGTTTATCAGGTCCTCTTTGAGGCGGTCGTAGCCAAGGATTCCATTGCAGATATTCCGGTAGTGCGGGACTTCGCCGACGTGTTTCCAGAGAAGCTACCAGGGCTACCCCCGCACAGAGAGAGGGACTTTCAGATTCAGCTCGTACCGGGGGCTAAGCCGGTATCCAGAGCTCCCTATCGAATGGCCCCAAAGGAGTTGGTGGAATTCCGGAGTCAGCTTCAGGAGTTAGTGGAGGCCGGGTTCGTCCGACCTAGCTCTTCACCATGGGGAGCTCCGGTGCTGTTCGTTAAGAAGAAAGACGGGACCCTTCGACTGTGCATAGATTACCGGGCTCTGAACAGGTTGACGGTCCGGAACACTTATCCCTTACCACGGATAGATGAGCTTTTTGACCAACTGGAAGGAGCCCATTGGTTCTCAAAGCTGGATCTGAGGTCAGGATACTACCAGCTTCGCATTCGGGAGGAGGACATCCCGAAGACGGCGTTCAGCAGCAGATACGGATTGTACGAGTTTACCGTGATGCCGTTCGGGCTCACGAATGCACCCTCCGCATTCATGACTTTGATGAATCAGGTGTTCGAGGAGTATCTGGACGTCTTCGTCATTGTATTCATCGACGACATCCTCATCTATTCAAGGACGGAGGAGGAGCACGCGAGACATCTGGCCTTGACCTTGGAGAAGCTGCGTGAGCACGAGATGTATGCCAAGTACAGCAAGTGCCAGTTCTGGCTAAAGGAGGTGGCCTTTCTGGGCCATGTCATCAGTGGAGCAGGTCTGGCAGTGGATCCGGCAAAGATCCAGGCAGTACGGGATTGGCCACCACTAAAGTCGGCCACGGATGTTCGGAGTTTCTTGGGACTTGCCGGTTACTACCGGAAGTTCGTAAAGGGGTTCTCTCAGATTGCCCTTCCTCTTACGTCTCTGACGAAGAAGGAGTCCCCTTTTATTTGGACGCCGCGGTGCGAATCTGCCTTCCAGGAGCTGAAGGATCATCTCACCTCGGCCCCCATCCTTGCTCTCCCATCAGGGAGGGAGGGATTCCAGGTATATGCAGATGCTTCCTATCAGGGGATGGGCGCCGTCCTTATGCAGAATGGGCACGTAATCGCCTATGCCTCCCGTCAGTTGAAGCAGCACGAGCAGAACTACCCCGTGCACGACTTGGAGATGGGGGCAGTCATTTTTGCCCTTAAGATCTGGCGGCACTATCTCTACGGGGTACATTGTGATATCTTCTCCGACCACAAGAATCTGAAGTACGTCGACACCCAGAAGGAGTTAAACATCAGGCAGAGACGCTGGGTGGAGTTTCTTTCGGACTACCAGTATACCATGCACTACCACCCGGGGAAGGCGAACGTGGTTGCGGATGCTCTGAGCTGGAGAGCGAGTACGACTGGAGTAGGCGCGCAGCTGATGGCCTTGGAGTTGATTAGATCATTCGAGGAGATGCAGATTTCGCTGGTATCTGAGGATGACCCGGAGCTGTACATGGAGTACCTGGGGTCGATGGCTACTACAGATGACATCCGAGACCGCATCAGAGATGGGCAGATGCTGGACGAGAGAGCTGAGCCGATATTCAGGGCCTTGGAGGAAGGCACGACAGGAGATTACACCTTGAGGGATGGGCTTCTGTGTTTCCGGGGCAGAGTCTACATACCAGCAGGAGGACGGATTCGGGAGGACATTTTGACGGAAGCTCACTGCAGCCGGTATTCGGTACACCCGGGGATCACCAAGATGGTAAAGGATTTAAAAAGGACGATGTACTGGCCGGGTATGAAGAAAGATATTACATATTTTGTGACGCATTGTGAGGCCTGCCAGCTCGTGAAGGCGGAGTGTAGGAACCCGGCAGGATTGCTGCAGCCGCTTCCAGTGCCGGAGTGGAAGTTTGAGGATATAGCCATGGACTTTATACATGGGCTACCTAGATCCCGTGCGGGGAACGACTCGATCTGGGTGATAGTGGACAGGCTGACAAAGGTAGCCAGATTCATCCCAGTGGCGAAGGACACACCGGTCAGAGTATTGGTACGGAGGTTCATCGAGCAGTTTGTGCGTTATCATGGGGTGCCCAAGACTATCGTTTCGGATCGGGATGGGAGGTTTACATCCAGGGAATGGAGGTCAGTCCAGGCCCATCTGGGTTCTCGGTTGACTTTCAGCACAGCTTTCCACCCTCAGACCGACGGACAGACAGAGCGCACAAACCGTACACTGGAGGATCTGCTACGACTGTGTATTTTGGACCGTGGCGAGCCTTGGGAGAGATTGCTGCCACTGGTCGAGTTTTCGTACAACAACGCTCATCAGTCCAGCATAGGCATGGCTCCATACGAAGCGTTGTACGGAAGGAGGTGCAGAACCCCACTATCATGGGTTCAGGATGAGGATCCGCAGGCACTGGGCTCGGAGTTTGTAGGAGATACAGATGCTCAGATTAGATTGATCCGAGACAGGATGTTGGAAGCCCAGAGCAGACAGGCGAAATACTACGATGCGAGGCATCGTCAAGTGGAGTTCCAGGTGGGGGACCGAGTTTTCTTGAAGATACGGCCGATGCACGGAGTCTCGCGGGTTCGCGGGCGGAGGAAGCTCAGTCCAAGATATATGGGGCCCTACAGGATCCTGGAGCGGATCGGCCCCTTAGCCTATAGACTGGAACTACCGCCGGAGTTAGCGGGATTGCATGACGTCTTCCACGTCTCCTCACTTCGGAGGGCTCTGCTACGCCCTGAGCAGCTGATTCCCTCGGCAGATGGCCCGGTGGCCTCGGATCGGTCAGTCAACGTGGAGCCTATCAGGATTGACGATACGGCAGTGCGGGTCTTGCGGAGAAAGAAGGTCCCGTTAGTCAAGGTTCTGTGGAACAATCATGGGCAGGAGGAGCATACATGGGAGCCACAGGACTTGATGCGGCAAAAATATCCGGAACTTTTCCGTCAGGTATACCTCAAACCCCTCTGGACAATCAATTTGCCTTCCTGTTTTAAACCAATGGAATTGTAATTTCAAGAATAGGGGCTAATCTTTTGTTTATTGGGGTATATATACCTAGTTAGGTGGGCGAATTAACATTAGATTCGAAACCGCACAAGCAAACGTAACGTAGGGAGGTAATCATTCGGTTCTCATGGGATGTTACAAGTTTATTTTTCCCGATTTAAGTCCCGTAGGCTTAACCTTGATTTCGGGGACGAAATCTTTGTTTTGTTTATTGGGATTTGTAACATCCCATTTCCGGCTAGACCCCTAGGAGTCGGATGGTTGTGGTAGAATCCCAGGGAGCCTAAAACTTGAAATAAATCGACCAAGAAATCGGGTCACGGGCCAGTCACGCCCGTGACCCGCTATGTCACGCCCGTGACATAGGGTGTGACCATGATCGTCGGTTCCAGGTCGACGGTCGCCGACCCAAAATGGGCCCACGGGCATGTCACGCCCGTGACCCGCTATGTCACGCCCGTGACATAGGGCGTGACACGCTCGACGATCGTCGATTCCAGTTCGACGCCGTCGACCCAGAATTTGGCCACACGGGCCAGTCACCCCCGTGACATAGGGCGTGACACGCTCGACGATCGTCGATTCCAGTTCGACGCCGTCGACCCAGAATTTGGCCATACGGGCCAGTCACGCCCGTGACCCAGGTGTCACGCCCGTGACCACCCTTCGACGATCGTCGATCTCAGTTCGACGATCGTCGAACCCAGAACTGGCTAACCGGGCCTGTCACGCCCGTGACCCAGGTGTCACGCCCGTGACCACCCTTCGACGATCGTCGATCTCAGTTCGACGATCGTCGAACCCAGAACTGGCTAACCGGGCCTGTCACGCCCGTGACCCATGTGTCACGCCCGTGACCCATGTGTCACGCCCGTGACCAAGGCCGAAACGACAGCCAGGTTGGAAATTTTGGTAACCGACGCCATAATAAATTCTGACCATGGGAATAAAAATCAAGAATATTTATGGGTCGTTCCATACTTTAATTATGGTAATAATTAAGGAAGAATGGGTCCAATAGGAAATTGCCACCTGGCAAACACCTCTTCATCTCCAACTTTTCAACTGCCATTCGTTATAACCGAAACGTCATAAGGTGTTATTAATGGCCGCCAACGTTTCATCTTCAACGTTTCACCCTTTCCCCTCCCCATTTGCTCATCTATAAAAGATTCCTGAAAGCAAGAGGAAAAGGTTACACTCCCTCAACTGTTTCAGACTTCCTCCTTGCTGTTGAAGAATTTCCGGCGACGCCACCACCGCGCAAATGGCTTCCCGACGCTCTGCACGCCTTCAACCCGCGAACAAGGTCCTCCCCTCCCTCTTCTTCTGCGGATAGATCTTAGGAATCGTTAGGAGAGATATCGGGCTCAAAAGAGCCAGATCGGGTGAGCCTATTGGTGGTTTTCCAAAAATTTCATGGTGGCGGGTTCGCCGGAAACCGCCTCTCCGGCGGCCGTGCCGCCGCCCGACGATAGCCCTCGCCTCAACGGAGGTGATGGTGGTGGTGGCCGGCCAGGGAGATGGCCGGATGGCCGGGAAATGGTTTAGAAAAGCTACAGGATATTAGGTTTTCAGGCTCTGGTTTCGGGCTGTAGAAGAAGATGAACAGTGTCTTCTAATTAGATTTTATTTTTAAATCAATTTCTGAATGAGATATCGGTCATGTTAAATATTTTGGGAAAAATACTTAGAGGCTCCTACAGGAAAAATGGTCAACATATAAAATGTAGCCCTTGAGGTCTACTTTAATTTAAAATTAAGTTCACTCGATTTGGAATCCTGGTTAGACCACAGCACCCTTTTTGGTGAGGTCTATCCAGAGGGCTGCCTTGACCTTAGAAAAATTCCCCACTCCAATCCAGTCATCCAAATGACTTGAAATTTGGGGAGTGGTCTAATCTTACATATATCTAGGTGCTATCCAAAAATGAGAATTTTTGGAGAATATTTTTCTATAGTTTTTAGAAAAATTCAATAATCCTAGCCGATTTTAATTAGATTGTTAAATAATTTCCAAACCCTCCCAAATTTTGGTGAGTGGTCCCTGGGTTCACCATAAGGTTCTCTTTAATTTTTCATCTCATTTGGAGATGGTTTGGATCAGAAATGATCAACCCAAAGTTTTGCCCTAATAAGAGGCCTTAGGTTAAAAATGCACTTTTGAAGTTTGAGTGGTCAAATCACCTCAACAGAGGCTGAGATTTTTACCACTGGCTAGTAATATTCTCTAGCACCCCCTCATGGAGTTGGAGGTGGATCGGGGTAAGTTTACCCTAAGGACCAAGGCCAAACCCTAAGGATGGGTCTTGGTGGTTTGTGAAGGTCATGTGGTCAAATGACCTCGGATTGACCCGAGATTGGGTGATGAGAACCATAGGGCTAATATTGTTCTCTGGATGAAATCTTAGTAGATTTGGAGATCGTTGGAATATCTAAAAATCTAACCCTAGTTTAGGGCGCAAAACTTGTAGAGATAGGAAATGACACCAAATCACATTAAAAAGTGATGAGAAATGGGTAGAGTTGGTTATAGGGGTAGTACAAGCTCTGGATATTTTTCTATGAATTTTATGATCACTATTTTGGGTACTTCCTTAATGATTTTGTAGTTGTATGATTTGCTTAGAGAAAATTATTATGGAGTACAAACTTCCTGGAAATTGATGAAATTTAGGCAGAGAACCTTTATTATGATTTTAAAACTCTGTGAATTTTTATGGGATTTTTAGAAGCTTAATTCTAAGGCTTGTTTCATTAAGTATTATTTATCATGGATATTGGATTAAATCTATTTTAGTGCTTATCAAGCTGGTAAAATTATGATTCTTTGCACAATGGTCTTTTCTGTATCATACTATTAGTCAGTAATTTTTCTATAATTTTATGATGAGTAATTTCAGTACTTCCTTCTTTAAAAGAGAATAATGAGATTGTAATGGATAAATTAATTAGAGGCTAAATATCTTTTGTAAAATCCTGCAAATTAGTATTTGATGATACCTTACAGTTATTTAGTGATCACAATTTTCGGGTGGCCATAACTTAAGAATATCATGTACTTCATGTTAAAAATTACCCATGGCCAATCTTTGAGAAAAATAAAATAAATATCAGATTAATTAGGAAAATTATAAATTTCTGGATTTAAGCTAATTAAGTCATGATAGATCTCCAGTAAATTTTATAGGAGATTTGGAAGATAATTTGGAGTACCTCCCCTTATGTACCTCATATAGTTTAGGATGGTCTGCATTTAGTAAAACCACGGAATTCTGATAATCGATGGTTGGTAGGGCAAGTTAAGGTTGAGTTCATTATTAGAAGTCAGGATAAGTAGAATGGGGGACTGGTTAGGGTAAGGGAGTACGGGGACGACGAAAGATCGTCCGTCCCGGGAAGAAGAGGAAGAGTCTTAATACTCTAGGGTTAGAACTAAAGCAACTAAAGGGGGATTGGGTAAAGGGTAGACAACCAATAATAATAAGTGCCTTGCGAAAGGGAACTTCGGGCCGTAATGCACCGTCTTGGTTCCTAGTGCCCCTTGAGAGCCCTTCACGGGGTATACCGGGGGCAGTCCTGGGCTAACGTAAACCATAGGAGTAATAAAATTAAAAGAGCAACTAGTATAACTAGGGTTGCACACACTCACTCCCCGATAGATAGGAAAGTAGAATTATAGGATTACTTGCCATCAGACAGTAGCTCTGAAGGTAGATGCACGGACAGTACTGTCCGGGGGGCCGCGGGCTCGAGGGTTGGAGTACGGAGAAAAGTGGTGGGTCATCGGTACTAGGCGATCGATCACACCGACAGCGGTACGATGACTCGGCGAAAAGTCTGGAGGGTACATCCAGCAGCAGTACGCGGATACCCTAGGTTGTGTTCTTCTAGGGGCGTACGGAAGGGCTAGGCCTGGTAGTGTGGTTACCCGCCTAGGAGTGGGGGGCCCGACCCACTGTCTCCGTTTGCCACTACGGAGGTTCCTGGGGGTGAAGCTAGCCTCCCGAACAGGGGGAACTAAAGGTCTGTGCGCATAGAGTCGTGTGCGTGGGTTGCACTTGCATGAATCATGGCATAGCATATCACTACACTCATATTTGCATACAACCGACACCCCAACGTATAAATCGGTATGGGACTTTTTATACGATGGGAGCCTTGCAGAAGATCCCTTAACTTATAAGTTTGTATGGGCATTCATATAAGTTAAGGTTACTTACATACTTACTTACTCGTTGCTTACTTTCTATTCTCTAGCAGTCTTTAATGCAATTTGCTATTTATTAATTGTTCTACCTATTACAACATTTATATTGTTCACCTGATATACCTTGCTAGTTAGGTCCACCGTCACTTGCTTGACTATTCTCCACTTTTGTAGCTTCCCTTTCCTCCTCTCCGCCCGGTGCTTAGGAGCCGTGGTGGGAGGGGTAGGGGATGATAGGGCTTAGTCTTTATGACTAATGGTTTTCGAACCAAACATTACAGGATCTCCGGATGGGAGACAGGGACCAGCACCAGCGGAGTACGGTGCGCATGGAGGTGGGACAGTCTAGCACCGGTGCACCTGCGACCAGCTCCGTGAGTGATTAGCATTTTCTTATCTTCCGCGATGAGCGTCTTGTAGTGAGGACTTTGATGTACCGGGCATGAGCCCTTTTATTTCCAGACTATTTATACTCTGATGATTTTCTGTGGACACTCCCTTCGTGGAGTTTATTTTATGTGATATTCTCTTTTAGTGGACTTGCTTCTCTCTTGCTTGCTACATATTGCGATCGAAAAGGCCGGCAGAATCGGCGCGTTGTAGTGGCAACCTTCCCGGGTGCGAAGGTGTCACCGCAAAGCGGCGGTTTTGGGCATAAGACCCCGGTGGTTGAAAAAGAAAAAAAAAAGGGGGTCTTACACCGGCCCCCGCATAGGGGGCGACCTCCTCGTGGCCGTCCCGCTAAGGGCATCCTCGGCCGCGACCCCCGCAAGGGGTGCGACGGCCCCGTGGCCGCCCCACCTTGGGGGGCCATGACCTCGACCCCCGTGTAGTGGGCGTCCGCCCCGCTGTGTATGGCCTCGGACATGGCCTCTGCTTAACAGGGAGGGGGCGGTGGCTGACCCTTGGCCGCCCGGGCCAAGGGGTGGCCTTTGCCGGCCTCCCCCTCCCGGTTGTTCGCCACAGAGGAAGGGGCCGGCCTCCAGTTCCCCCGGGCAGGCCTTTTGAAGGATCAAGCGCATACTCAACTACACCAAAAGCCCGGACTGTTGGAGAGGACGCTACTTAATTTTTTATATAGGTAGCAGAGCGCCACGGGTCAAGTGAAGGAACGCCGGACCCAACAATCCCCCCCCGGCGTCCAGCACAACCCGTCGGCTCAGAGGTGGGGTTACCATATGGCCTACACGGCTCAGAGGTGGGGTTACCACATGTCCACGGTTGCCTGACCCACCGGACCCACACAGGTAGAAGGGAAAAATCAGGATTTAATAGCGCCCCCCCCGGTCTTGAACCCGTGACCTCCTCTGATACCAATTGAAAGTGAGGGGATAAGTTGTAAACTACTCTAGAGGGGGGGTGAATAGAGTGTTCAAATTTTATGAACAACTAGTCAGCTCCCTTGGAGTTTATTTGCGGAATAAATAATCTGATACTTGAACCC
Organism: Platanthera zijinensis; assembly: GCA_039513925.1. NCBI lineage: Eukaryota > Viridiplantae > Streptophyta > Magnoliopsida > Asparagales > Orchidaceae > Platanthera > Platanthera zijinensis. The sequence goes on along the minus strand of CM077094.1, from coordinate 146,284,992 downwards.
TAAGAGCCTAACACAGTGAAGTGCACAAGTGAGAGAGTTAACTGAAATTCCACCCTCTGCTGAGCCCTCTTCAGTAAGATGCATGACTCCAGTTCCCACTGAAGTCATGCAGGGGGAGATGTCTGTTGAAGTGGTCTCAGGTGATGCCTTGACCCTTCAGGACAATTCTTCCCTTCCCCTTCCAGCAATTGTAGAAGAACCTCAAGAGCCTCAAGAGGAAGAAATTCCAGAGAAAGAGTCTCAGCAACCAGAAGTGAATCTAGCTTCTGATGAAGAAGTCTCTGAGAGAGATAATGAGGAAGTCCTCATGGACTTGTGTGAAAAAGTTCAAATGAACACTACTGACTCAGAAGTAGTGGTTCAACAACTTGAGAATGCTACTGCTGCTGCTGCTGGAGAAGCTGAGGCTGTGCAAGACTTACCAGAGAATGCCTCCAAGATGACTGAAAAGGAATCAAGCTCAGGTACTCTAAACCTTGAACAATATATAGCCTTTATGGCTGAGAATATTGCCTCTGAGTACATTGAAGAGTTGGCTAAATCTCATATGGTTTCCCTAGCCATCTCTCTAGGAAAAGCATCTGCCCCTGCAGATACAGTCATATTTTCTCCACCTATCCTTACCTATCCTCTATCCATTCCTTCTATTGCAGAACTGGTCCCCAGGATAGTTCCTGACTTGTATCCTGAATCAGAACTCTGGAAGAGATCTCCAAATGTTGATCTTGATGCCCTCCTTGGGCAAGATGCCATTGAGGAAGCAAGAGAAAAAGAAGATAGAGAGAAGCAGGAGAAAGAAAAGGCTGAACATGCTATAGTTGCCAAAGATATCTCAGAACAAGACTTTGATGATTATGCTGGCAGAACCTCATCCCACTCCTCTGATGATGATGATTCTGAGGATTCTGATAGCACCCAGAAGAAGAAAAAGGCTGTATCCAAGAAAAGAAAAGCATCTGCTCCTCCTACTGCTAATCCAGACAAGGATGTTCCCTATTTCATTCTGAAGGGAATTGATCCCAAGAGCAAAGAATTTCAACCATGGATGAGACTCTCAAAGAATCAGACAAGAGAAAAGAAGAGAACAAAAAGATATGATACTCCAATTCAGAAATTCCCCCCCAGAGGTCCTCCTCCACCTCCTGGTGCTGGAGCCTCTAGAAGTCTCTCTTCTGCCCCATCTGCAAAATCAGCCGGTTCTAACACCTTTCAGTCCTACCAGAGAAGGAGTAACCAAAGCCAGAGAGGTCAAGATGTATCAGGACAAGGAAGGAAAAGAAATGAAAATGTTCCCATGAAACAAATAAAGGAGATGACATTTCAGCATCCTACTTTCTCTACTCCTCCTTCTCCTAAAAAGAAAGTTCCAGAATGGAAACCTTCTCCTCCCAGGAGAGGTCCATCCTCCACATCAAGGAAACCTGCTGCTTCTGAGACAGTTGAAACAAAAGGAAAAAGAGTGGTCTATTCAGAGAAATCCCACAAGAAGTTCAATGAACTTGCACCTCCAAGATCTCTATATGCTGAAACTGATCCTAAGAAGGCTGCACAGATTCCTCTTGACTCAAGCAAATTAGCCACAGCTCTTCAAAGGAACATGGAGATTGCAGCTCAAGCTGATACTGACAGACCACCCTCTCCATCAGATATGACTGAAACTGAAAGAGTTGCCTCTATGGCAAGATTTAAAGAATCTATTGCACTAAGCATGATGGAGAGAGCCAAAGCTCAAGGACTAGACCCTACAGCATATACAACTATGTCTGAATTCAGAGAAAAGGAACTCAGCAAAATTCAAGTCAACTCTGAAATTTTTAATACTGAAGAATACATGAAGTTGCACCCTGCTGCGGTTCTGCCAAGCTATGTTGAAAAGAAAATTATTGGTGAACATGACCTAATGCTATCCAAAAGACAAGCAGCAAATCCAAACAGAGAAATCATTTTCAAACCAGCTGTAATCCCTAAGAACTCATCTGATGCTAAAACCTCTGATAAATCTGCTTGATACTTTATAGTTCTGCTGATTTATGTTCTTATGTTTTTCTGTGGATTGCCTGTGATTTAAATTTTTTGGTTAATCTCTGCTCTTGTTATTGTGTGCATTAGTTTTTTTTTTTTAGATTGGATTGGATAACATAACCCAAATAGGGGGAGATTGTTGGTACCCTAGATGTGATTTGGCTTATGTAATCCCTTTCTAGCCCCTCTTGATCCATATAACTATATATGATCATGGTTAGTCCTTGTTCAGTTTCCCTAGGACAGTTTATAACTGACCTAGAGCTTAGGCTAGAAGTTCTAGATGTATTTTTGGTTAAGGCATTTTCCGTTCGACCATCGTCGAACGAGGCCTCGCGATCGTCGATCATTGGTCGACGATAGCAGGGCTATAGAATCGTTGAAGTCAAGACAATTATCGTCGACCGATGGTCGACGATCTCAGAGCAAGTTTATTATGCTCTGAAGGTTGGTCGACGATCTGCCATCAGCCGTTCAACGATCGTATTCTTGCTTCACGATTTCTGTCTTGATAGATATTTGCCTTAGTCGTCGACGATATCTTGAGCTAGTCGACGATTTCTGTTTCGACAGATTTCTGCTTTTGGTCGACGATCTGTTAGCTAGGTCAACGATCATCGAACCCCTGTTCGACGATTATTGTCTGCCTTTATCTTTTTATATTCATTCTATTCCTTGGTTTATTTCCAAGTGTTTTAGCTTGTGGTTAGAGAATTTTCTGAAGTTGTTTTTGCAGATTTATGGCTTAAATTCAAAATAAATTAATTACCAAATATGTCAAGCTTAAATCACGGGATTCAGTATTTTGATAAAGCATTTTTGTCCTATTATACAAAATATATTGCCAGGCTGTATTCTAGCCGTTGGCACTGTATACTATTTCCAAGAATGGTAAGCCTTTATGCTGAGATATTTTTCCCACTTATTTAATTCCTTATTGGGACTGACAGTAAGCTAATAGGTCATTCTATTCCTATTGCTATATTCTATTTTTGAGATAATCTGTTACAGGGCTCGAGAATTCAAATCAATAGAGCCGTTCCAAAGGAAAAATGAGAAGACATATTTAAGAGAGATTTTTTTCTCAGAAAAACAATAAGTTACAGTTACAGAGAGATTTTTTTTTCTCAGTGCTGCATTCTCTCAAGCATCTTCAGAGCAACTCTTCACCATCTCACAAAAAGAAGAAGAAAAGCTCCCCTGAAGAAAAAGCCCAGAGCAATTACTTTCATTCTCAAGTCTCCTGAGCATCTGCTTAGAGTTTTCAAGACTTCAGAAAGAGCTCCAGTTCTGCTTCAATTATACCAGAATCTGAAGACCTGATAAAAATCAGTCTACAGATTCTGGTATAATTGAAGCAGAACTGGAGCTCCTCTCCAACAGTCCGGGCTTGTTGGTACCCTAGATGTGATTTGGCTTATGTAATCCCTTTCCAGCCCCTCTTGATCCATATAACTATATATGATCATGGTTAGTCCTTGTTCAGTTTCCCTAGGACAGTTTATAACTGACCTAGAGCTTAGGCTAGAAGTTCTAGATGTATTTTTGGTTAAGGCATTTTCCGTTCGACCATCGTCGAACGAGGCCTCGCGATCGTCGATCATTGGTCGACGATAGCAGGGCTATAGAATCGTTGAAGTCAAGACAATTATCGTCGACCGATGGTCGACGATCTCAGAGCAAGTTTATTATGCTCTGAAGGTTGGTCGACGATCTGCCATCAACCGTTCAACGATCGTATTCTTGCTTCACGATTTCTGTCTCGACAGATATTTGCCTTAGTCGTCGACGATATCTTGAGCTGGTCGACGATTTCTGTTTCGACAGATTTCTGCTTTTGGTCGACGATCTGTTAGCTAGGTCAACGATCATCGAACCCCTGTTCGACGATTATTGTCTGTCTTTATCTTTTTATATTCATTCTATTCCTTGGTTTATTTCCAAGTGTTTTAGCTTGTGGTTAGAGAATTTTCTGAAGTTGTTTTTGCAGATTTATGGCTTAAATTCAAAATAAATTAATTACCAAATATGTCAAGCTTAAATCACGGGATTCAGTATTTTGATAAAGCATTTTTGTCCTATTATACAAAATATATTGCCAGGCTGTATTCTAGCCGTTGGCACTGTATACTATTTCCAAGAATGGTAAGCCTTTATGCTGAGATATTTTTCCCACTTATTTAATTCCTTATTGGGACTGACAGTAAGCTAATAGGTCATTCTATTCCTATTGCTATATTCTATTTTTGAGATAATCTGTTGCAGGGCTCGAGAATTCAAATCAATAGAGCCGTTCCAAAGAAAAAATGAGAAGACATATTTAAGAGAGATTTTTTTCTCAGAAAAACAATAAGTTACAGTTACAGAGAGATTTTTTTTTCTCAGTGCTGCATTCTCTCAAGCATCTTCAGAGCAACTCTTCACCATCTCACAAAAAGAAGAAGAAAAGCTCCCCTGAAGAAAAAGCCCAGAGCAATTACTTTCATTCTCAAGTTTCCTGAGCATCTGCTTAGAGTTTTTAAGACTTCAGAAAGAGCTCCAGTTCTGCTTCAATTATACCAGAATCTGAAGACCTGATAAAAATCAGTCTACATGACCTCTGATACCAATTGAAGGATCAAGCGCATACTCAACTACACCAAAAGCCCGGACTGTTGGAGAGGACGCTACTTAATTTTTTATATAAGTAGCAGAGCGCCACGGGTCAAGTGAAGGAACGCCGGACCCAACACCTTTTCCCGGCCTAGGGGTGGGATCGTTTTTTCCCTAAAAGTGACAATCCATGTGACCGGATCCGAGCATTTCTTTTGGTCGGTCCGGTAGTTACTGGGCAAAATTACCGAACCGCCCTCATAAAAGACTATAAATAGAACCGTTTTCGGCTTCATTTGGATCCTTTTTTTGGTTTACTAACTCCAACTGTTTTCCTGTCTTTCTCTCTCTGTACACTCTCTCTTTGCATGTCGTCCGCCCACAAGGAACTTGGCCAAACACCGTCTAAGTAGGCAGAGTTTGCCCAAAGTAAGTCAAGAGTTCAGAAGTGTACAGACTCTCAGTCTTGACTCTTGACCAAGTCCTCGGTTGTTCGTAAGGTGCAAAGTGAACGACTAAACCTCAAGCCACCACCAGGACGGGTTCAAGAAGGAGACGACTGAGCCAGCTAGTCCCCTCGGAGGCGAAAAGAACAAGATTCTCGGAAGAGCACAAAGATCCCGTGTCGCACTGAACTTTTCTTAGATCTCTCATCCCTCAAAGTGTAACGAGGAACAGCATGTCGCTCTCGCCTTCATTTGGACATTTTTGTAACAAATTCTGGATTAGTGTAAGTTAGGTCGATAGTGAATCGACATCATGATTTTTCACCCCGATCGTGGATTTTTCACGTAATCAAATCTCTCTTTCACAAGTTAGGAAACTTTTGACTGTTTACACACTCGACCACTCTACGGGCTAAGATAGTTCAAGAGGCCAAGTCTACCAGGAGCTTCGAGCGGACCGCAACAACATCATTCACGGGCAGATCTGTTAGTAATTTTGCATTAATTTTTTTTTCCAAACTCCTTTTTTAACAAACAAATTTCTATAAACTTTTTTCAAACAGCCCTAAAAACTCCATTTTATACAAACAGGATTTTACTGTAAACTTCATTTCCCGAAACAGTTACCTTTTCAAACAGTTACTTTTCCAAACTCAATTTTCATCGGCTCATTCTCCATCAGCAACAACTAAAACAAACAGAGCCTTAACCGTCTTCACTATTGATTCTTCTTTAACTGTCTGCTCGCTTATCTCACTCTCGAGCTAAAGCTGTTTCGTTCTTTCAAACCCAGAAAACACTAAGAAACCCGCAAGGGATTATATTACATTTTTAAAAATAAGGCAAAATACCTAAATCAATCCTTAATGTTTGGGGTTAAATTGAAATCAGTCCCAAACGTTTCAAAAAGTTGAAATCGGTCCCTAACTTTTATAAGTTACTCTAAATTAGTCCCACTTAACTTTTCCATCCAAATTCTAACGGTTTATGCTGAGTAGAATGCTGACTAGGAAATACTATTAATTCTTATTTCTTAATTTTCTTTCCAAATCTTTCTCTCGCCTAACCCTAGCCGGCCCCTTTCACTGTTCCTCTTCCTGGAGCAGCGATGTCTCCTCGAGCGGCCGGTCTTCTTCCTCAACTCTCTGGCCAAATCTGAAGTAGCGAAGCAGCGATTCCCTCACAGAGCGAAGAACACTCCTTGCCATCTCCGTCCAAGGTCAGAGATGAGATCCCCGATTTTTTATTCCTTCTTCTCTTTTATTATTTCCTTGCCATCTCTGGCCATGGTATTTCTTCCTTTCCCAACCTGACTTCGATGCTCTTCAGAGATCTCTTCTTTCGAAGAACTGGTCTTTGCATCAGTTGTGATTTTCTCCGAGATAAACCCTGCTTCCGAGAGAATATGTTATAAATACAACAAGATTTATGCTTGTACAGGTATAAGAAAGCATAATTATTTTTGTTTTTTTAGCAAATGTTGTTAAATGAGATTATTGTTTTCATAGATCACAATGGAAGAAAATGACTATAGTGAGGATAGTGTTGATAGTGCTATGGATATTATATTTGAGGGGGAAGACCTATTTGATGATGAATTCGTTGGTGGCGTAAGAAACAATGTTGTTGATGAATGTTTACATCTAATTAAAAAACTTCCAGATGTTGATCTAATTGATAAAGCTTGTCGAGATGATGAGTGTTCATCAGATTCTCTTCGATCTATGTCAAGTGACAACGAAGATGATTCAATCAATGTGACTAAATCTAGTCAACCTCTTTTTTCGTAGTTAAAAGATATGAAAAATATGAAATGGCAGCCCGGCTTAGTGTTTAAGTCGAAAGAGCATTTTAAAGACGCAGTTACAACATATGCTATCCATTCAGGTGTTGGCCTAAAGTTGTTGAAAAATGGTAATCGTCGAGTTAGATACAAATGCAAAATCGGGTGCGAATGAGAAATATATGCCCCACCAATGAAAAACAAAGACACGTGGGAGGTCAGGACTATTACAGATAATCATTCGCGCAGTAGAGAATTCAACAATAAATTATTGAGTTCAAAGTGGCTAAGTAAAAGAATTGAGTCCAAAGTTCGTGAAGACCCCAACCTTAGAGTCAATAAAATTGTAGATAGAGTTAAAGAAAAGTGGGTTGCAGGTATTACAAAAAACAAAGCGTTCAGAGCAAAATCCCAAGCAGGCCTACTAGTAGAAGGTAGTATCAGAGATCAATACAACCATCTAAATCACTATTGCACTGAGTTATTAAGATCAAATGTCAGAAATTCTGTGTTTACATACATTTCACATCAACAGAAGGTTAGTGTTGGTCTATGCTCTATTTGCTCAACTTGCTCTATTTTTCTTCTTGTTTTGAATATTTTCATATTAATATTTTCAGGGTTTGATGCAAACATTTAAGGAGTTATTACCGGGAGTTGATCATCGCTTTTGTGTGCGGCATCTTTATAACAACTTTCGGAAAAAACATCATAGTAAGAATTTGAAACTTCTGTTATGGAAAGCTGCAAATGCAACTTACGAGGTTGAATGGGTTAGAATCATGCATGAAATTAATTCAATTTCACATAGTGCATACGATCATCTAATCAATATTGATAAAACACTATGGTCTAAGCATGCATTTAGTGGTTATCCTCGTTGTGACACCGTAGTAAACAACATGTCTGAGGCATTCAATCGTGTAATATTGTATATGCGTGATAAACCTATACTTACAATGTGTGAGGATATACGGATTTATTTTATGCGTCAATGGACTACTATTAGAGAGAAAGTTGAGAAACAACAATCTGATGTCAATCCCAAAATTGTCAAAAAAATTACTGAAGATGCCAAGAGCAGTGGAATATGGATGTCATTATGGTCAAATAATAAAGTGTTTGAGGTCGTACATGCACCTGATAGATTTGTAGTTGACCTGGATAAATGGTTTTGTTCTTGTGGAAAGTGGAGAGTTAGTGGTCTTCCATGTCGACATTTCATAAGTTGTATGCACTATCTTAGCCTCGACATACACCTCTATGTCCCAGACAATTTTAAAAAATCTATTTATAGTGAATGCTACCAACATAATATCTTGCCAACCAATGGTCCAAATTTTTGGCCAAAATTAAAACAAATTGAGATTCTTCCACCCATTCGTCGGCGAGCTCTAGGTAGACCAAAGAAGAAGCGAAACATGAATGCTAATGAGGAGATACGTCAGACTAAGATGTCTCGTAAATATGGCACAGTTAGATGCACAAGGTGTGGTGTCGCCGGTCATAATAAGAGAAGTTGTCAGTAAGTTCATATATCTTTATGTTGCGGTTCGCTCAATGCCCTCGGTAGATTGGTTTCAGATCGGTCTGTCTTAGCCTCGGGAGATCGAGTACCACACAGTCAAAGTAGAAAAAGAGAGATTGTACACACACAACTTTAGCGTGGAAAACCCCGTAAAGGGAAAAAAACAACGTTGTCGGGTCTGTGTCAGCCAAGATCCACTATTTGCCTCTGTTACAGTGCTCTTGTAAAGAGAATGCGAGGGCGATAGGCCGCGCCTCGTTACAAATATTGGGGCGTTGAGAGAGCTCTCCTCGGGTGACAGGCCACCGCTTAGGAGCTCGCGCATTTTGACGTGCGTCTTTCTTGAGTGTTTGCTCTTCTGGCTTGCGCTCCGCAGGATGCATGCACTTTATCCCTCAGGCTGAGGAGGGTTGCCTTCACTGGCACTTCGTTCCCTTTCTTCTTTGGGCGGCGCTTAGAGGAGAACCTGCCAAGTTAGTGAGTGAAAGGGGAACGGAGGAGGAGAGTAGAGAGAGAAGTTCTGGGGAGTAGTTGGAATGAAGAGAGAGAAAGCGAAGGAGAGAATGAAGCTGGATCCCTTCAAATGAACTATCAGGGGTGCTTATATAAGATTTCCGAGGTGGTTATGGTGGTTACGGTGGTTAATCGCCGATCAGAGGGCCGTGATCGCTTGTGGTGATCGGAGGGCTGTAATGGTCTGCCACGATCGGACGGTGGAGAGAAGGCCGGCCCACGATGGTGGTCGGAGGAGACGCGCCGATCGGCGGCCTCCCGAGGGAGGGGCAGCCGACCACGAGGAGGCGGTCGGCCACGGACGGCCGACCACGAGGAGGCCGTACGCGGCCGCCGGTCGTAAGGGGGCGGCCGGCCTCGGGCGGCCGGCCGCACGGAGGGGGTCGGCCGAGGCCGCCAACCGCAAGGGGGAGGCCAGCCTCGGGTGGCCGGGCGCGGCCACCGGCCGCACGGAGGGGGCCGGCCGGGGCCGCCGACCGCAAGGGGGCACCCGGCCTCGGCCGGCCGGCCGCACGGAGGGGGCCGGCCGGGGCGGCCGACCGCAAGGGGGCGGCCGGCCGCGGCCGCCGGCCGTACGCACGGGGGGGGGGGGGGGGGTCGGACCACCGACCGCAAGGGGGCGGCCTTCCTCGATGGGAGGCGACGGGCCGCGGGAGGCCAGAGCCGGCCGCAAGGGGGGGTGGCGCACGGCCATGGGTGGCCGGCCACCGGCCGCCCGTAAAGGCTGCGACGTCGGTTGCGATTTGCCGCGCGGTGGTTACGCGATCTGGTGCGCGGGAGTTACGATTCGGTGTGCGGGAGTTACGATCCAGTGCGGGGGAGTTACGATCCGGTGTGCGGGAGTTAACATATTTTTCTATAAATTAGGGGGTACCCATAATTGCCCCCCAAAATTCCATCGTCTTGGAGCGAACGGAAAGCGCGAGAATTTTCTTTTTGCGACGCGGCTAGGCGGCGATGGTCGGAACGGGTGCTAACACTGAGATGGGCGGCGACGGCGACAGTGCTAAGGTGAGTCTTTGACCGAGGGAAAGGTCCGGGCACCGGACGACACCGGAGGGGAGGAGGCCCCCTGCGCCACACGCACGCAGGCGGTGCGTGCGGCCACGGGATGCGCGTGGGGCTGGACCCGCGCGCGGGAGCGCACGGGGCTGGACCCGCGCCTGGGAGCGCGCGGGGCTAGACCCACGCGGGGCTGAACCCACGTGTGGGGCGGCTGCTTGCTCGCATGGGCTGATCCCGCGCGTGCTTCATGCACGTGTGTGGCTCGAGTGCGTGGGCGCAATATGTGCTCGGACGTGCTTTTCTGACCTTACTTTTCTGCTTTTTCAGGTTTCCAAGCGGTGCGTGCAGAGCCGTCCTATATGGCTGCGCTCGAGTCTATCTCTCTAGCACGTAGCTATTTGGAGGAGGCGCTTCAACTTGCCCCCCAATTTGGAGGTGCGAATCCCTAGTCCTGAAGAGCGGGTGCAAAACCCTCCGCGAGGTTGGATGACTGTTTGCGAGTCGTCACTTCTGTGCGGTTTTCGCCTTCCGGCGTGCGAGGAAGTTGCCGAGATTCTTAAGTTCTACGGCGTTCCTGTGTCACAGTTTACCCCTCTTGGGATGACGCGGATCATGGGGTTGATCGGGTTTTTTCGCGAGCGCGGATCGAGGTTTTTCTTGGATACTTTCAAGGATTGGTGTGAGGTGCGTGCCGATGGCGGGGGCCGCGTGGATGTCTTCAGCAACAAGCGGTGGCTTGAGTTTGAAACCCGGGCGGATCGTCGTCATGAGAATACCTTGTTTGGATATGTCAGGAACCCAGGTGGATTGCCATAGGTGTGGAACGTGCTTCCGGACCGTTGTCGGCGTTCTAGAGGACACGAGCGGGAGTTTACTCCCGTTCTTGGTTTTGTGGAGCCCCGAGAGCTAGGGAATATCTTGTTCAGCATTTCTACCTTCGTTGATTAGCATCGTCTGCTGTTATGCGGGCTGTCTGTCGATTCGGGATGTGATGCCGCCATTCCTCTCTCCCGTGACGGGAAGAGGAAGCTAGTGTTTGGAGGCCGTGGAGTTGAGGAGGAGGGTCCTAGCCTTCTACCGCGACAGGATGTTATTTCGGAGGGGGCTGCCCCTTGCGGCTCTAGAGTTGGAGGCGAGCTGTATGACGCGGATCTTGAGGTCCTGGGGTCCTCTGCCCCCCCAGGCCTCCCCAGCACAGGTTGCGGTGCGACAGGTGGTGAAAGGAAATAGGCTCTCCTCTTCCTTGGAGGCGATAAACCATGCGGTATATATGTTCTCAACTTTTGAGTAGTAGCTTTTGAGGAAAGCTCTTTTGACTTGTCCCTTTTCTTTTGCAGATGGAGACTCAGGCGAATATTGCGCTTACGTGGAATGACCACTACGTGAGTCTGAAGACGACTATATGGCCCTTCAGGGTGAGCTCGGGGAGGCGAAGAGTGCCCTTTCGGATCTGAAGGGGCGACGAGAGCGCGATATTTCGCGACTTAGGCAGATTGGGTCCGAGATGCGGTGCGAGCTGGAGGATGCCAGAGTTGTGCACAGGTCCGAGAAGATGGCTGCGGAGAAGACTTTGCGTCTTCTATATGAAGCTCGGGCAGAGCTGGAGCTATTCACGGTAGAGGTGATGCGCTTTTCCTCCGCGGAGCGGGAGGTTGAGCTGAAGGCCGCTTGTCTGGCAGAGTACCAGGACTCTATGGATTACATGCGAGACCGGTGTCTGATCTCGGAGGAGGTCCGCGAGGAGGTGTGGACTCAGGAGGTGGAGCCACAGATGGAGGACTTGCGGGAAGTTGCTTTCTGCCAGGGGATGGAGAAGACCCTTCGGATGGTGCCCCGGAAACGGGGATGCGACGTTGCCGTCCTCGGGCTTGAGGATTTGTCAGAGGAGGAGGGCTCCGATGCTGAGGCGGGCGAGGCCGCTGAGTGACAACAATATCTCTTTGATGTTCTTTATTGATTTGTGTATATGTGCTTCTTGTATTGGTGGGTTGTCCCCGTCGATTCGTACCTTTGTACTTTTTCGATTTGTACCTTTGTACTTCTTTGGCTTGTTGATATGTTTGTTGAGTGGTCATCATTGCCTTTGCTTCTAACTGTTGTGGCCAATTGTTGTCTTAACCAAGCACCAACTGCGAGGGGCAGGCCCTGAGCATTGGAAGAGTGTTTGCTCTGGATGGGGGTTAAGAGTTATGGGAGCTCCGGCTTATTGTGGCGGGAAGCCATGTTCGTTCGAACCCCTGCGAGTTGCGGTGAACCCGATGGCATTGGAGGGGCGTGGCCTCGTAGACCCTAACGATGTTGTGAACCCAGTGGCATTTGGGGTTCCTGTCAGCGGACTTGGTGCTTATCCCCGTAAGAATTTCCCCAGAAGGCCTTGTCAGACGAGACACTCGATTTCCTCTTTAAGCTTTGATCAGTCTTCTGTGTCATGTCCTCGTCCCTGGTGGAACTCGCAGTACTTTGTCTGGTTTCCCGTATTTTTAGCGAGGGGCCTGGGCTTGCAGAGCGCCTCGTTGCCTTGAATTGCATAAAATACATTTGTCCTGGAGGTGTTGAGGGGTGTGTAATCCCGGGGCGGCTCATCTCTCTGAGGGTCACGTTGGCGTTGCCCGTTCTGACGCTCTTCTCGGAACCTTCCTTCATGGTGCCCGACTCCTCCCTTTTTCGCTTCTGGTTACCATCGAACTGTTGACGATGAGCTTCAATAGCCTCATCGGCTACAATCTGCGCCTCTACATGGTGTACGAGGTCGGTGTAGCTAGCGACAGTTTTCCTCATTAATGCTGAATAGAAGCTGCCAGGACGGAGACCCCCAAGGAACACTCCTCTTAGCAGCTCTAGGCCTAGCCTTAGGATTTGGCGAGCTTCTTCGGAGAACCTGCGGAAGAAGTCCTTCAAAGACTCCCCTTCGCTCTGGCGGACACTTGATAAGTGGGAAGGGTCACGGACGATCCTCCGATTTGTTATAAACTGATCTGTAAACTGTCTTGTTAGCTCCGTGAAGTGGCGGTAGAGCCCACCCTCAAGGAGTGAAACCATGTGCGGGTCTGCCCCTTGAGAGTGGCTGGAAACACTTGGCAGAGTAACTGATCAGGTGCGTTGTAGATCCTCATAATGGTAGTGAAGTGGTTGACATGTTCCAACGGGTCGTCAGTTCCATCGAAAGTTTTGATATCGGGGAGTTTGAAACCATGAGGAATGAGATGAGCCAGGATTTGTGGTGCGAGGGGGGAGCCTTGGCAGAGTGGCCGACGAGTATGAATATCATGCCGTCCGGCTTGTCGATATTCTTCTGTGATCATCTCTCGAATTTCTTCCCGAGTAAACCTCTCTAGTGGGGGAAGTTGGGCCTCGTCTCCCCGGTTGTGGTGATGTCGCCCAGTTTCAGCTTTGGCAGCCGGGTGAGTGGGGATATCAGCACCAAAGTATTCTTCGGGTGCCTCTTGTCTTGGAGCTTCTTGCGCCCTGTCATGATTTGTCAGTTGCGAGTTGACTGATGCTGGAGGGGGAGCAGGAGGCGTTCCCAGATTCCTGAGCAGAACAAGCATTTCAGTTTGCTGCTCCTCTATTTATTGAACTCGCCCCTCGAGGGCGGTGACAGGCGGGAGAGCTGCCTCTGCGGTCAATGATACATCTATTAGAGAGTGGGAACGTGCTGGTTCAGTGTGTCCTTCTGGGACAGATCCTTCAGCAACGTGGACGCTTCTTTTCGCCATTGAAGCGAAGCTTGGGTCTCGTAAGGAGAGAGGTCTTGGCTTCTGAAGGATGTTGAGAATCGCTTTCCCACAGACGGTGCCAAATTGTTGCGGTTCACTCAATGCCCTCGGTAGACCGGTTCCGGATCGGTCCGTCTTAGACCCGGGCGCACAGTCAAAGTAGAAAAAGAGAGATTGTACACACACAACTTTAGCGTGGAAAATCCCGGAAAGGGAAAAAAATCACGTGGACGGGTCTGTGCCAGCCAAGATCCACTATTTGCCTCTATTACAGTGCTTTTGTACAGAGAATGCGAGGGCGACAGGCCGCGTCTCGTTACAAATACTGGGGCGTTGAGAGAGCTCTTTTCGGGTGATAGGCTACCGCTTAGGAGTTCGCGCACTTTGACGTGCGTCTTTCTTGAGTGTTTGCTCTTCTGACTTGCGCTTCGCATGATGCATGCACTTTATCCCTCAGGCTGAGGAGGGTTGCCTTCACTGGCACTTCGTTCCCTTTCTTCTTTGGACGGCGCTTAGAGGAGAACCTGCCAAGTTAGTGAGTGAAAGGGGAACGGAGGAGGAGAGTAGAGAGAGAAGCTCTGGGGAGTAGTAGGAATGAAGAGAGAGAGAAAGCGAAGGAGAGAATGAAGCCGGATCCCCTCAAATGAACTATCATGAGTGCTTATATAGGATTTCCGAGGTGGTTAGGGTGGTTACGGTGGTTAATCACCGATAAGAGGGTCGTGATCGCTTGTGGTGATCGGAGGGCCGTAATGGCCTGCCACGGTCGGACGGTGGAGAGAAGGCCGGCCCACAATGGTGGTCGGAGGAGACGCGCCGGCCGGCGGCTGCCCGAGGGAGGGGGCGGCCGGCCAAGAGGAGGCGGCCGGCCACGGACGACCGGTCGCGAGGAGGCCGACCACAAGGGGGCGACCGACCGCACGGAGGGGGCCGGCCGAGGCCGCCGACAGCAAGGGGGCGGCCGGCCGCAAGGGGGCGGACGACCGCGGCCGGCGGCCGCCGACCACAAGGGGGCGGCCGGCCTCGGGTGACCGGCCGCGGCCGCCGGCCGTACGGGGGGGGGGGGGGGGGGGGGGGGGGGGGGGGTCGGGGCCGCCGGCCGCGGGAGGCTGGCCGCGGCCGCCGTCCGCAAGGGGGGTGGCGACCGGCCATGGGTGGCTGGCCGCCCGTAAAGGCGACGGCGGCGGTTGCGATTTGCCGCGCGGTGGTTACGCGATCCGGTGCGCGAGAGTTACGATCCGGTGCGCGGGAGTTACAATCCGGTGCAGGGGAGTTACGATCCGGTGTGCAAGAGTTAACATAATTTTCTATAAATTAGGAGGTACCCATCACTTTACTTTATGCATTATTTAAATTTTTGAGTTTTACAAGATGACTAAACTATCTTTTTCATCTCTATATAGGAATTCAAAGGCTTGAAGAGGAAACTGGAATCATGAAGCAAGACATATATGGAACAAAATGTTTGTTTGAAGAGCCTACTTTTGTTTAAAATTAGTGTTTGTTCATATGTTATTTTGTTGGACTTTTCCTTCCCAACACGTTGATTTCATGCTTTGACTTTTGAATGATGTAATCCTAATATTTGTGTTCTGAGTAATTTTTACTTTTCAAATTAGTCGCTAAAGCATTCTTTTCAAATGAGTAATTTTTACTTCCTTTTTTGTTAAAGTAAATTATTCTATTTCACATGATAAATGAGTTTGATAGGCCAAATAAATATTCACTATATGCAATGTAATTGATGTTCAAAATTTTAATAAATAACACACATTTACTCGCTTCCAATATCTCATCATGCTACCATCAGGTTTACCTAATAATTAATAATGTCTGCTTTTGATAATTAATAATATTTCTTAGTCAGCGTCCTATTCAGCATAAACCGTTAGAATTTGGATGGAAAAGTTAGGTGGGACTAATTTAGAGTAACTTATAAGAGTTAGGGACCGATTTCAACTTTTTGAAACGTTTGGGACTGATTTCAATTTAACCCCAAATTTTAGGGACTGATTTAGGTATTTTGCCTAAAAATAACATTAAAGAGGTGACCAATTGAGGGTTCATTTGGCTCTGCAATATTTTTTTTTTGGCTCCGATATGTTTGACATGATAATTCATAATCACAACCTTCACTACTGCAACCGCCATCCCAAACCCTGAAACCCCGAATATCAAAGCGATATAAAGAAATTCCATAACAAACACATTGGATTAAGATAAACTGAACAAAAAACAAAACAATATTTTAATTTTCACATGCTCCCAACCGCTACAACGGATCCATTAGCGCCACCATTTCGGGCACTGCGTGAGGCGACGGATTCGCCGGCGGCGATGAAGACGGAGGAGCGGCTACCTTCACCGCTGCCGGCGGGCTTAAACGCTCGCATTGGGCTCGCAAAAGCCCACGCCCAACTTCTATTCCGTCCGCCCCTTTTCGCAGCTTGCAAACTCCCCGCCTCCTCAAAATCACCGGAATTCGCCGTCGCCGCCGAGAGCCAATAGTTGGAGAAAGGCATCGCGCCGAGACCAGCAAAAATTCCTCTGCACTTCACCCGCTCCTTGATCCTTCGCTGCTTGCTGTAGTCATCGCCGGAGAGCTTGGGTTTGGCCTCCCGGTGCGACTCCGCTCGCCGCAGAGCACAGTCTCCAAGACCATTGGAGATCCTCTCGAGGAAATCGCCGGAGAAGCTCCGGCTCCCGCATCCCACCGATCTAGATCTGGCCACTTTTCTTCCAGACGAGGACGATCCTTGACTCTCGCTCGGGCTGCCTTCCACCGTCGCGCACGCCTCTTCCTCCTTCGCCGCCGCGCGATACTTGATGGATCTGCGCTTGGCGACGTCGGAGGAGAGAGTGAGGAAAGACCAGAAGCTCCTCTTAGGAGGGGCGGCGATGGCGGTTTTGTTCTTGGATTGGGCGGAGATGGGGGTTTTGGTCTTGGGTCGATGGATGCCGGCGGAGAAGAATGGAATGGGGGTTATGGAGGATGAGTCGGAGGAGAGGAAGGACGGTGGAGAGGAAAAAGAAGGAGGCGTCAGATTGGAGAAGAAAGGATCGGAGGATTTGGAGGAGGAGACGAGCTTGCCGAGCTTTTCTTGAAGGCAGGCGGCGCAGATGCCGCTAGGGTTTGATCTGTCGGGATGATCGCTGCACTGCGCTTCTTCTCCAATGTCGTGAGCCATTCCTCCGGCCACAACCTTCTCTCCCATCTCCCCCACCACTGTATCTGTGCTTTTCTCCTGATGGGAGAGAGAGAGAGAGAGGAGAGAGAGAGAGAGAGAGAGAGAGAGAGAGAGAGAGAGGGCAGCAGCAGTGATGGAAGAGGACAGGCTCTGAAGGAATGGAGAAGCACTATGAGGAGCAGAGGTAGATGTCTCGACCCTCGTGAACCTTCATTTTTTAAATTTTGCTGGGAGAAGCACTATGATATAATAATAATTCATAATTGGAAAATTAAATGAAAATATCATGGACGTATATTTTTAAATTTTAATACATTAGAATCTAGATTATGATAATATTTATATTAATAATATTACTTATTTTAAAATAAACTCCATACCTTTTTAATGTCTATGTAGTTTGAACAGGGGTGGATCCAGGAATTTCATCAAGGGGGGCCAGAAAAAAGTGGCGGACAGAAGACCGAAAAGGCCAGTAAAACAAGGGTCGGTGGAGGGATCACGGCGGTGGTGCGGCCGGGGGAGAAAACCACGGGAAAACGGATGTGTTCACACGGTTTCCCAAATGGGCTGGTCTCGATGGAACATGTAGCGGGCAGCTCGAAAAGAAACGACAATCGCACCGTGGGCAGATGTCCTGGGGCTCGGAAAAGGTCGCTCTTCCTCGTACCGAGGCGTTGGAGACGATAAATGTAGGGAGCATTTTTTTGGAGAAAAAAAGATGAAATCGCAGGCTCTCCTTTCCATTTTCGAAATTCATACCCGGGCACATGCTAGAGTAAGTCTGTACATGGCTGGAGATGATGCAAGTGTTGTTGTGTTCATCTATTGGCGTAGGGTCGTTGCAAGCTTGACAAATCAAAGAGGCAGAACAAGTCAAAATGACATCGACTTCGTACATGGGGGGGGGGGGCAAACATCGTCCTCCGCTCGTAAAAAATAAATTTGAAGGTCTTCATCTTATCAGAGTCATTTCTCCCTCACCTGGTCACCGATTTTGACGTGTAAGTAGTCAAAATTCATTGGCTCGACGAGAGCAATTCAAATCTACTAATAATTTTGAAAAATTCTTGGGGGGGCCCGGGCCCCCGTCGGCCCCCCCTTAGATCCGCCCCTGAGTTTGAATATCATCTCTTTATGCTTTTTAATGATACTGTTTGCCTTAGAGGGCTTTCTCAAGTGCCACTTGATTGCATCACTATAGTAATAACTCAACTCGGTTTATAGGATCATTTCACGTACAAAGACATTGTAGGGGTCCGGGGGTAGTGCAATGCAGGGGTCCGGGGGTGGTGCAGTGCAGCGAATGCACTGCACGGTAAAGTGCAGTGCATCAGACGGTTGCGCTGAGATCTCGCGCGAGTTCAGCTTTGCGCCGCGATTTGTGCATGCTTTGAGATGAGTGCGCTGAGATGTGCACGCATCTCAGTGCACTTGCATCTCAGCGCAATCGTCGGATCGCACTTTACCGTGCAGTGCATTCGCAGCACTGCACCACCCCCGGACCCACATTGTTGGAGTACTTCAAGAAGGCGCCATGCCTAGAACGAAGGCCAATCGTACGAGGAGTCACTCGAGAAGTTATCTTTTTCCAATATTTTTTTTTATTTCAAAAGGTTTTACTCGAGTGTCTTCTCTCAGAGCATTTTTCACCAGTCTTTAAAATTTCAAAAATGCAGGTTTTGTATCTCCAATCGTTGTCCGTTTCGCTCTCTAAAATTGGAGTCAGCTGCATTTAATCTCTCTCCTCCTCTAAATCTAGAGGAGGGGGAGAGGAAATGCCGTGAACTCCTTTTTTTGTATTTTTTGTAATTTTTTTTTAATTTATGTAATCACAAAACTCTCGTATAATGTTATAAGTTCGGTACCGCTAATATATTTTTTCAAATATGACATATAATATATCAATAAAATCATTTTTTCAAGACCTACAAAAGGAGACTAATATTGAATACTTTCTAATTAATATTTATCATACAAAAAAATAAGACATTTTACTAATTAATCTTGACCGGAGGCGAGGATGACGACAGCGAGGATGACAAGGGCGAGGATATAATTTCTGGCTACACTATTTAACATTATAATAATTATTATATATATTTATGTATACATAAAAATAGTATTTTCATATAAATATATATACTTATATATATTTAAAATACTATGTTCTTCAAATATGGAGAACATGGTTGAAGTTGCTCTTATCATGTTCTTTATATTTAGAGAACATGATACAATGATAATCTTTAAATATAAAGATCCTCATTGGAGATGCTCTTAGAGATCTTCATTGTAGAGCAATCTTGTCATGGCGTCGCCTAGGCGTCCTGGCGTCCAATTGTAAACAAGGCGATGGACGCCTTTTTTTTTTAAAAAAAATATGGGAATAGACTGCGGTTTAAATATAAACCGCAGTCTATTTTATGAGCCAGAATAGACCACGGTTTATATATGAACCGCAGTCTATTCTAGGGCTCAGGGATTAGACCGCGGTTTATATATAAACCGCAGTTTATTTTGGCTCATAGAATAGACTGCGGTTTATATATAAACCGCGGTTTATTCTGGATCATAGAATAAACTGCGGTTTATATATAAATCGCTGTCTATTCTACTCGAATAGACTGCGGTTGTATAACAACCGCAGTCTAATCTACCGTGAACCATACAATAGACTGTGGTTGTTATAGAAACCATAGTCAATATTATCTATTTTAGACCGTGAGCGGTAAAAATCTCGTTTTACCTCGACTTTTTGGTTCTTACAGACGCTGCTCCTTGCGTAAAATCCTAAATGCGATTTTGTTCAAGTTTCTGCTCTCATTGAGTCATTGCTCTTCTTTGCTTTGATTTGAAGATTCTTCTTCGACAAATCTCATATTCTCACTTAGGTATATTTTTTCTTAAGTCCTTTCTCAGTTTTGATCTCTGTGATACAATGTTTTTAATTATTAGTAGTAGTAGTATAAACATTGTGTTGCCACCTAGCAGGCACCCACCGAATCTTCCAATCTCATGTATTGACTATGCTAAATGTATATAAACAACACAATGTATATTTTTGTATTAGATAGCCTAAAAATATACTAACTTTACATATTAGCCTAAATATTACATTTTAATCCTTATTGTACATGTCTAAACCAGCTGACTCTATAGCTCTATATTAGTATTTAGCACCAATATAGTAACATATATATTTATATGTGTGATTGACTGATTGTGTGGTAGTAGCTCAATATCATTGCTCTACTTTATGAATTTTGTTTAAGGTTTTTCGATGGTTTAGGTTTTTTTTAGGGTTTTCTTATTACATGAAAATGTCTGATAAGGGATCTTCATCAAAGTCAAGAAGAGACTTTACGAAAATGAATGAATTGAATAAGCTTAGACTAGAGGGGAAAAAGTTTTATATTTCTGTGAGTGACGATGACCGCATTATTCTCGGGCCTAAGAAAAATAAATTAATGAGTTTTATAGGATCTCTTGTGAGGTCTTATGAGTCAATTATATATGTTGCATGGAAGGAAGATGATAAGCAAATTAAAAATCAAATATGGGCAAAATTAAATGTACGTAACTTTGTTATCGATGATTAGTGAATAGTGATTACATAACTGTGATGTTTTAGTTAATTTTTAATTGATATTGTCTATTATTTTCATATTTATTTTGATAATATTGATGGTCTTCGCAAAACATTAATGAAAGGCATGGGTGAAAGTTGAAGATCTTGGAAATCCAAACTCTTTATCACTTATGTAAAAGATGCTGATTTAGAGCATCAATGCAATGTTCGTGTCAAGTATAGCTTTATTACTACCGAAGATTGGAGACTTTTTGTAAACCATCGTACCACTATAGAATATATAGTATGTGTTCTTAACTTCTTATTAAATTCAATATTTTATATCATTCTTTATCTTTATAACTTATAAGCAATCTAAGTATTAATAAATATTTATTTGTGTAAAAGAAAAGTAAGGTTAATACAGAGAGAGCAAAAACACAAAAGTCCTTTCATACTACTTCCAGAATGGGTTATTCTGGATTAGAAAAAAATGGTATTAGTTCTCTACATCTCTCTCGTATTTTTTTTATTTTACATATTAATTTTCTCAAAAATTTAAATGACATTTATTTTATTTTATTATCAAGGTTGAACAAGGTGAATCTGCACCAATTTCACGTGCAGAGTTATGGAAAACCAATCATAAAAGAAAGACCGGTGAATACATTAGTACAGATGCAGCTGAGTTGACATCTAAAATTGTAAGTTTAAATGTTTCATTTATTCATTTGTAAATTATTAATAGTAATAGTGCTTGTGAAGTATAATTTCTTATCTGCAATTCTGTATTAATTTATATTTTTTTTTTAAGGATGTGTTGTCGAACCAAGAGTCCTAAAGTGCTGAAATAATGTCACAGGGAAGTGATGACATCCTTGCTTCTGTTTTAGGCCAAGAACATCCGGGCAGAGTTAAAGCTGGTGGCAAGTTTTCCACCATTAGAAGTTTTTTCAAGAATGATAGCAAAGGACATCAGTAGCTCGCATTGAAGATATTGAAGCTATAGTTCAAGAAAGTTTGAGTTAGCAATAATAATTATGGAGCCAACAACAACAAGAGCAACAACAACTATGAAACCAACAACAACAAGAGCAACAACAAGCGCATCAATTCGATATAAGTAGTATAAAGAATCAAATGGAAGAACTTATGCACATGTTTAGTGCTGGAGCTAGAATTGGAACTTCTCAATACAAATCTCAGACTTCTCAGGTATTATTAATTATTATATTTATATATTTATACATTTATGAAATATTATGCTCTCTTTTTGTTGCGCATGTAATAAATAAAGTTTTGTTTTTTTTGTTTCTCAGCCGGAGCGTGAAACGGAGCATGAAACCAGGTCATATGAACCTGAGACATCACATGAGCGTTTACCTTCTCCGGTATTATTATTTATTACTATTATAATATTATTTTTGACTTTTCTGTAATCAAGAAATTTAATATTGATGTTCAAAATACTAATTCTTCTATTTTCATAGGCTATTGAGACTACAAATGACTTCATTGTTATGTTACCCAGATTCATAACTAGGATGGTGAATGAAAATGAAACAATAAATCTAGTATTAGATTCAACAGTATTTGGGGGTGTTGAATCACCAAGTACATACTTTGAAACGTCGGAGTTATACGATTTTCAAAATTTGGAAAAAATTGGAGTTAACATCATACTAGCATGCATTGGGTGAGTACTAACTACTGATATCAAATATTATAAAATTAATTTTTTTTTAATATATAAATTAATTTTGAATTTACATGTTTTATTGCAGGTACATAAATTCTTAATTAAAGAAATTTACAAACAATATAGGTGTATATTTTTATAATCCAATAGTCATTTGTTTTTTTGATGATAAGTATGTCAAGACTAATTCAAAGACACGAGTTGAAGATCTAAAAATCAGGCTTAGTCAACTCCAATCGAAATCTTTATTATTTTTATCCTATCATAGATTATAAGTATGAAGTATCTCTATATCAATGATTATTGTTATTTTTTATTCTAGTTAATAAAAAATGGATAAAAATGGCATTACAATGTATCTTTACTATTATTGATTATAATAATAATACAGTTTATTGTCTTGATTCCCTAAATCATGACATTCGTGAGGATATTAAAAATGGCATTACAATATAAGTTTATTAATTAGTTATTTACTTATTTTCCTATTTGGAATTCAGATTTGACTATAAACTAATTTTTTAAATATTTTATGAAGTGCATTTAAAGATTTAATAAAAAATCAACGTACAAATTTTCGCAAACCAAAGGTTTTAAAGTTGAAGACGGTAAGTTATAGACGTAGAAGTGCTCTTAGAAGTGTGTCAATGTCATTATTAGTAAGTTAAGTGTGTATAGATTAGTAAATGATAAATTGATAATAATTATATTGAATTGATTTTAACATTTTTTTTATTACAGATCTATGATGAAGTGACACAATTTTCATCGTGGAAAATAAATAATATTAGAAATAAGATTTGTGCTTATATAATAAATAATTATGCTTGACTAACTTCATACTTATATAGAAGTAGAAGTGCAGAATAAATGAAAATTATTTTCTTTACTCTTGTAAATGACACCAGTCTTTAATTCTTTATACTTTAAATGATCTTTAAATTATTCTTCGTATAGAATAATCACAGATTGCAGTTTATTAGATACTTGATAGTTCTTTAAATTATTCATTGTGATGATATCTTTATCTTAAAAATTAAGATTAGCCAGTTATTTCATTGTCCAGACCTAACTCTGCAATCAATAGCTCTTATTGGTGAAAGAGGAAGACCAAAACAACAATAGTCTTGCTCCATCCATTGATAGCAATGACCTTGATCTAAAAATAGATCCTAAAAGAAAAACAAAGTCAAATGATCCTGATTGGAAATATGGTCATTGACCCAGCATAAAAGATAAAAATACAGTTAAATATAATTTGTGTGATAGATTGATAAAAGATGGTATCAAAAAGTTGAAACAACACTTATGTGGCGGGTATGGAGATGTATCCAAGTGTTTAAAAACTACATCTGAAATAATAGCTGAGATGTATTCAGTTTTAAATGGTTTTAAAAAAGACAATGTGCATCTGACTGCTGATGATGATAATGAGAGTGAATAGGAAGGAGAACCAACATGATCACATAATATATCCCCGACATTATCTACTGCTAAATTATCATTTGTCCCAAGTTCTGGGACAAGTGACAAAAAGAGAAAAGTAATCCACTTGCCACCAAAAAGGGGCTCTATGGATGCTCATGTGAGGCGTGCTCCTGAAGATGTAGTAGATGAAAGACGTGCTAAAAGCACTGCACAAACTATTATCGAGAGATGTTTTAGGTCACCAGAAAAAAAAGAGTTGATAGTTATGTTGTCGATTGGTTCTATGAGTGTGGAATTCCATTCAATGCTACAAAGACACGAAGTTTTAAAGTCATGCTTAAAGCAATTGGACAGTATGGGCCTGGTTATAAAGGCCCAAATTATTATGATTCTAGAGTCCCATTGTTATCGAATACAAAAGATAAAGTTAAGGAGATGCAGACAACCTATCAAGCGTATTGGAGGAGATATGGTTGCACACTTATGTCAGATGGTTGGAAAAACAGGAGAGGGAGGCATTTGATCCATTTCCTAGTCAATTGTCCAGAAGGATCCTATTTTATGGGTTCTATAGATGCATCCAGACATATTCAAGATGCCACAATGTTATCCGAGTTGCTTGATTGTAAGATTAGAGAGATAGAAGCTGAGTGCATTGTTCAAGTGAATTTTTTACTCTCACTAATTTTCATATTTCAAGTTAATAGTCTACAAGACTATAACTTTCAATATATATAAATTACGAAGTTATGTTGTATGCAAGTGATGACTGCCAATGCTTCCAACTACAAGACAGTTGATAAAATATTAATGAAGAGAAGACCAACATTATTTTGGACTCCGTGTATTGCTCATTGTATTGATCTTATGCTAGAGGATATAAGCAAGCTATAACAAAATAAAATTGTTATAAGAAAGGTAAGGATGATTACAAATTTCATCTATAGACACACTCATTTACTTGATGAAATAAGGACTACTATAGATGGTGATCTAGTGCGGTATTCAGTGACTAGATTTGTAGCATCATTCCTTACTTTACAAAGTGTGCTTAAGCATGAGGAGAAACTAAAATTATTCTTTGTGCCATCTTGGGTGAATGCCGCTAATTTGGCAAAAATTGAAGCCGGAAAATAAGTTGTTGAAATAATACTTTCAACCATTTTTTGGAATGGAGTAAGAAATTGTCTAAAAGGAGGAAAATCATTGATTGCTGTTTTGCGATTAGTAGATGGAGATGAAAGGCCGGCTATGCCTGAAGTATATGTGGCAATGAAAGAAGATAAACAAAAGATCAAAGATCATTTTGATAACAAAGAAAGATTATTTAAAAAGATTATTGATATTGTTGAAAATATGTGGACAAATCAAATGGAGCAAAAGTTATATAGGGCGGCTTTATTTCTAAATCCAAGCAAATATTTTTAATACGAGGAAAAACATAATGATGATGCATGGAAATTTTAAGATGTTTTCAATGATGTTATTGCAAGACTAGTGTCCGATCAAGAATTGCAAGACAAGATTACATAGCAAGGTACTAACTACAAAGCATCTCAAAATAGTTTTGGAAAGCCTATGATTATTAAGCAACGAATCACCTTAAATCCAAGTAAGTATTGATTAAGTTTTATTTTTTCTTAAATTATTTATATGTCAAATAATTTATATTTGTCATAAATGAATAGTGGATTGGTGGGGTGCACATGGAGGACTTAATATTGACCTTACAAAGGTAGCATTACATATGCTTGGCTTATGTTCTTCTTCTTCTAGTTGTGAGCTTAACTTGAGTACTTTTGAGTTTGTAAGTATACAAATATTCAATATAAAAATTAATATTTTTATATTGACTAATAAGTTTGTAATTATCTTGATTCAGATTCACACAAAGAAAAGAAATAGATTGGAGCATCAAAGTCTTAGTGATCTTGTATGCATCCAATATAATCGTCGTCTACAAGCACGATTCCAAGAAAGACGTGAAAAGAGAAGAAATTACAACATTTTAGTGCTTGATGAGCTAGATTGGAGTAGTGAGTGGATGATGAACAAACTAAAGGATGCACTAGTTTTTTAAGATGATAATCTCACATGGGAAACTGTAGAGAGAGCTATTGGATGAAGGGGATGAAGATTTAAATTATTTTTTTCTTTGCTAATGACGATGAAAATATTGAAGATAATTATAAGCAAAAGACAAGTACCTCAAACCAACCAAGCACATGCAATGCCAATGACTACTTACTAGATGATGATTCTAATTGATCTTTTATGTTTTTTAATTTTTTTTAAAACATTATTCATGCTAATATACTATTGTGCATTGGATGAAGGCATTTTGGATTTGACCACAATACTATACTATGATTTTTTTATGTTCCTTTTTCTGTTATTGCTTTCACTGAAGTCTGTATTGAACTACTGATTGACATTATTTTTCTTACTGCTAAATGCTAGTTGCCCATATATCAGAAGCTACGATTAGTTGCTTTCTCTGAAGTTTGTATTGAACTATTGATTGTCATTGTTTTTTCTTACTGCTAACTGCTCATATATCAGAAGCTACTGTTTACTGCTATGAAGAAAAAATCTGTGGTTGTGTGTTTGTATTTGGTAGTTTGGTACTTGGTAAAAATTCTGATTTAAGTAAAAAAAAGGATGTTTTGACAGCAGTTACTATAATAACCGCTGTCTAAAGTCTGGCATGCAGGCTTTAAGACAACAGTTATTAGAATAACCACAGCCTATAGTCTTCTATAGACGGCAGATATTATAATAACTGCAGTGTATAGACTACAGACTATAAACTGCGGTTATTATAATTACCGTTGTCTATATAATGAATACTATGGACTGCAGTTATTATAATAACTGCAGTCTATATTCTTCAGACTATAGACTGCAGTTATTATAAAAATCGCAGTTTTAAAGCCTTTATACTATAGACTGCGGTTATTAGTTTATAGTTTGTTTTTTAAAAAAAATAAATTGAAGTAAATTGGCGCCTTGCGACTTGCTCGCCTAGGCGTACGCCTTGTCGCCTAAGTGTCAAGGCGCCCGACGCTCGCCTTGGTTCACCTTGATGCCGTGACAAGAATGTTCTAGAGTATCGATCTCTAGGGAGATCATCATCTCAACAATCCCCAATAGGAAGAGGGGTTACCCTATAGGACCAATGTAAAAGATAGATATTAATTTACATTGCAAGTACTGGACTCCTACTATGGAAAAACTAGTACAAACACCACCAGAGTAATTAAATGTGGAAGCATAAGTAGAGCAAAATACCCATCAAAAACCAACACAGTAAACAATAAATAAAGTGGTGTCTTTCTAGTGGCCTCCATTGGGGTTGGTTTATGGGGTATTGGAATCGCCGTGCCTCCTCCCTTCTCTCCAGAGCCGCTATGGGTCTCCTCTCCTCCTGATTGTGAGGCCTCTCCTATCTCCTATACTCCTCCACCCTCCTGGGTTCTTCTATTCTCCTTGGTTCCTCTCTCCTTAGCTCTTCTTGCCTCCGTAGTACTACTCTGGCTCTCACTCCTGAATGTCCTCCTCTCTCCCCATCTAGCCTTGCCAAGAGTTGGGATTCTTCTCATTCCCTTGCATGAATATGTTCACCCTTTCGATCATCTCCTCAAAAGATCTCGGGGGCTTGGAGCCGATCTCCAGGCTCAAGAGACCCTACTTCGGGCTGAACTTTAAGGTTAGCATTAAGGTGAAGCCAACCAATTCTTCTTCCTCCAAAACCTCCTCCTAAAAATGGTCGATGTAGTGGTCAAGGCTCTCGTGTTACCCTGCATGATCTTGAAGAGAGTGATTGCTTCCTTCTTCTGCTTCTTGGACGTCACAAACCTTGTCATCATGCCCCGATGCAGGTCTTCGAAGTAGTAGATGGAGCCTTCAAGCAACTGGTGGAACCAATATCTTATTTTTCCCTTAAAGGTGATGGAGAAAAACCTGCACTTGAACGCATTGGTCATGTTGCGGATTGACACAACATCCTCAAACTATTAGAGATGCCTGATCGAATTATCTCTATCGGAGTAAAGTTCAGGACAGGCTCTTTGAAGCCTTCAGGGACTGGCCGGGCGGCTAGGCCTTCGTCACTAAAGGGGCTCCTCCCTCCTTGACGATGATGGGATTTGAACTCGTGAGTATCTTCTTCATATCGCTACCCTACCAAGTATCATGGAACCTCGCCGGCTGCTCCACGTCTCTAAACCTGATTCCTTGGATGCTCGCTGGACAGTACTGCGACTGCATTGGTCGCTCCCTCTCCCATCTTGCTCGCTCCTTCCCTAGTCATCTAGGCAACACTCCTTCCTCCGACGGTATCATGCCATGAGGCAAGGTCACCGTGATATCTGGGCGAGAAGAGAATCCCACCATGATGCTCCTCTAAATCCTCCTCGCGAACTCTTTAAACACTGTCATAGTCACTAAGTCGCCTCCTCTCGCCGAGTTGCTGACTCCTGCCGAGTTGTCGGCTATCTCCTCATTCTCGCCTCCACTCACCATCTTGCCTACTCACGAAACTTTCTTCCTCGACTACGATCCATATTCACCGCACCAAAGTGTTGAAGCCGGGAAAAACCCTACTCCAAAATTTGAATCAAGACAACCTAAGGTTACTAGTCCAGCGGTCGGGCTCGACGGCTTAGCGGTCTAGAACGCAGAAATAGGGACAAAAAAAAGAACCTCGGGTGTTATGGCAGGGAGATCCCACCACATACCCGGATGCTTAGAATAAGCTTCCCCTTCACAACCAAAGATTACCGAACAGGATATAAGGGGACGCTAGCTGGGAACTTGACTCTTCAGAGTAAATATCCAAAGGCTCAGCTAGAAATCCAGTGAATGAATGAAGTGGTCAAGGTATTTTTCAAGATTTCAAAGTCCATATTTTTGAACCCATGAGGTCCTATTTATAGGCAAATAAAAAGGGAGGGGGTCTCTAGGAGAGAAGACCTAATCCTGTATCATCGACTGCTGTCTTCGGGAGACCTGGCTTGATTACTGGCGAGCATTGGTTGGTGATTATCTGCGATGGTTGTCGGAAGTCACTTGCTAGGCGAGTATTACTGTTGCTCGCCACTAGGACTTCTCGAAGCTCGCCTATACAAAAAAGGTTTTTGAAGCTCGCCCGTGCTGCTGGGTAGTCGCGCAGCCTTGTGAGTATGATCCTCACTTGTGTCTAAGTTGTCCCCTTGCCTTATCTGCTGACCATTGAATACCAATCAGATCTTCATATACTGGTGCTGCACGTTGACTGTTGACTTATTGACTGCTGATCGTTGGTCGTTGACACTTGACGAATAAGGGTTGTACACTAAGGTAAGGGTAAAGATATAAGGGCTTAAAGCTGAACCTTGATGTAAGCCAACGGTGATAGGGAATTCCTGTGATAATCCTCCAGATGTCCTCACCCTTGTCATTGTATTTGTATACATATCTTTGATTATGTCAATGTATGATACATTTACACCTTTCTTTTCTAAGACTCTCCATAAGATCTCTATTGGAACTCTATCATTAGCCTTCTCAAGATCGATAAACATTATATGCAAATCTTGTTTTCTTTCTCGGTAGTTGTCAATGAGTCTCCTCAAGAGATGTATAGATTCCATGGTCGGCCGCCCTAGCATGAATCCAAATTGATTCTCCGAGATGTTTGTCTGTCGTCTTACTCTTTTTTTTATTACTCGTTCCCATAATTTCATGATATGACTCATCAATTTAATTCCCCTGTAATTAACACAATTTTGTATATCTCTTTTATTCTTATACAAAGGTGCCAAAATACTTTCTCTCTATTCATTTGACATTCTCTTTGACTTCAGTTTCTTATTGAAAGAATATATAAGCCACAATATTCCTTCATTTTCAAGACATTTTCATACTTCAATGAGTATGTCATCTGACTCAACTGCCTTTCCATTTTTCATCTTCTTTAGATCATCATTTACTTCTGATACTTGAATTTTACGATAAAACGTTATGTTCATACATTCCTCTGTTTTATTTAACTTTTTAAAGTTCAATTCATTATTTTTTGTTTCATTATAAAGTTGATAAAAATATTTTTTCTCTCTTTTTAATATCTACATCATCCGTCAAAATAGTATATGTTTCATCTTTTATGGATTTTACTTGGTTTAGATCTCTTATCTTCTTTTCTCTAGCTCGAGCAATCTTATATAAGTCACGCTCTTCATCTTTAATAACAAATCACACCATAATTATTAAATTATTTAAAGATGCCATCACTAGTGGACTTCGCAGTAAAAACAAGAGATGCAAATCCCCTTAGCACGAATAATAATTAGGTACGCGCAGCATTTCATAAAGTGGGAGCTGGTGAAATCTAGGATGTTTATTCTTTGATCGAACGGTTGCGAAAAAAACAAAGCAAAAAAAGAAAAAACCAATTCAATGCACGATTTGCAAATCTTGATCGTGGGGCTCCTGCACTACCCGCGTTCCTTCCTCTGAGAGCGGGTAGCGCAGAAAAAAGTTACATCTTTGCACACATCATTGACTAAAATTGCCTAACATGGATCCCATATCCTTTCGAGGCTGACACCTGTCTACTTAGATCATTTTAAAGGCTTAAACCCGCGCAAGTCAAGTCATGTTACAAATGGGTCATAACAACCTATTAAAGGTGACAATAGTCAACGAGGTCAAAATAGACATTAACTGAAGTTAAATGTATTACTTTTGTTGATTAAACCACATTAAAATCTCTATGACATATGACAGCTAAACTGAGTCGTGGTAGGTCAAAATCCCAAAACAATTAATTATGGTAGAGTTGGGATGTGGGCCCTAGCTAAGTCAGATCGTCATAGCGAGCACTTTGCAGACGGCAACGCCGCGAATCATCATATGTGACTCATACGAAGGAGGAAATTGTCGTGACTCGTCGTTTGTGGCTCAAGTGAGGAGGAAAATGTCGTGATTCGACGTCTGTGTCTCACATGAAGGAGGAAACTAATGCCCTAGTGCGAAAACCGCGATTTTTTCTCCAGGAGCTCATGACATAAATGAGGAAACTGATGCCCTGGCGCTAAAATGCCAAAAACACGCTCGAGCACTTGCCCGAGCGTGTCTAGTAATGGGTCCGCCCGTTCCTGTCGCCCTCTGAGCACCTCTCTTTCTCTCCCCCAGCAACTGTAATGAGGAGCGGTCTGCCGCCCTCGATTTCTCATAAAAGCATTGCACACTACCAAAAAATAGTGAAGTTTGGTCGGTACAGCCGTAGCCACGTGGTTTTCCACCTCTTTCTGAGATTTTTCACGTAAAAAAACCCTTCTTGTTAGCCGTCTCTTTTCCTCTGACTGTTTGTTCGCTTAACCGCTCCCGGGCTAAGACAGTCCAATTTAGACCGGTCTACAAGAGCCTTGAGTTGGCCGCAATAATATTATTCAATGTATCAACTTACAGGGTGATGTAGTTCTTAGAGGTTTGTTAGTAGGTAGTAAGGAGACTAGGGATTTGTTACGTTATTGCTTTTCAGCTTCATCATCTTGCAGCTAACCCACATTTTCTGCTCTTTGTTTTTTTTATGTTGAAGTGCATAATAAGCATGTTTTTGGCACTTTGCACCCCTGAATTGCGGGGTTTTGACACTTTGAACCCCAAAAGTTTAAAATTGTCAGTTTGCATCCCTGAATTTCTAATTTTTGGCACTTTGCACCCTATGAGGAGGGTATTTTGGTCTCTTCCACCGCAACCTCCGTCTTTCCCTTCTCCTCCACCGCCTCGCCGTCATCATCCCCACCTCCGACTTGTCGTACTTCGTCGTCAACATCCCAAAAAATGATATAGTAGACGAAGCCTGGGCCGTGGATGGTGAAGATGCCAACATGAAGGGCTCCCCACTGTAGAACCCAGAGGCCAAATTATGAAGCAAATCCTCATCTCAACTCTAAATAAACTGATCAGTATGATGAAGTAAATCCAGATATATTGGTGGCCGTAATATTGCCGCTATTTACTCTGGCCGTCTGATTGAAATCCCTCTACTCAACATGAATCAAAGATCGGTTAGGCCTCAAACTATCTCGGGGAAGTTAAGCTTAGCTTTGGCTCCCTTGAACCTGAGCGTCGCCTCATCGTAGGCTATAGTCGCCTCCTCCGTTGTGTGGAAAGTCCCCAGGCATACACATGCCACATTCTTTGGATCTCGGATTTCCACCGCCCATTTCAGTCCAGCTGCGATGAGGGATTTGGGGGTGGAGAAGTACGTCGTGGTGGGGCTAAACTATGAAGGCTTCGTGGCATTCCGGCTCGCCGAGGAGGCGGTGGAGTGGGTGGTTATAAGGGACGGACCTAAATACACATGAAATTTCAGCCTTGGGGTGCAAAGTGCCAAAAATTAGAAAATCGGGGATGCAAACTGCCAATTTAAAATTTTGAGAGTTCAAAATGTCGAAACCCCCTAATACTGGGATGCAAAATGCCAAAACACCATGTTGGGGATGAACCACATTTTATAGAAGATAAGGGATGCACATAGCCACACCCCCATAATCTCCACCCAAAAGGAGTGGGATCATGGGTTTGACCGCGCACGCGATCACCGCGCCCGATCCCCTACGCGCCGATCTAACTACTCATGATGGGGAAACTGCCACGTTTCGCTGGCGGCAGGCAGGCGGTCTCCTCCCCAGACGCCCTCCCCTGTTCATGCGGCCAAGGAGAGTGGCCTCTTGGGTCGCCAACTCCTCGGCCGCCCAAACGACCAAGGGGGCGGCTGCCCCCTTGCTCGGCCGACCAGACCGCCCCCCCCCTCCTTGGCTGCCGATGGCCAAAGGGGCGGCCGCCCCGTCCGCCCCCTCGCCAGGCCGCTCGTGCGGCTGAGATGGGCGGCCAACCGGGCCGCCCCCGGCCTTGGCCGTCGGCGGCCAAAAGGGTGGCCGCCCCCCTCGCCCGACCACCCGTGCGGCCGAGAGGGGCAGCCAACCGGGCCGCCCCCCGCCTTGGCCGACGGTGGCCAAAGGGGCGGCCGCCTCGACCGCCGCCTCGCCTTAGCTGCCCACTCCCCTACTATCGATGCGCGGCCAAAGGGAGTGGCCACCTCTCCCCATCCATCGGCGGCAGCCCTCCCTCGCCGACGAACTTGGCGGCAAATTCGCCGGCCACCCGTTGAGGCCAGAACCCACCGTCCAATCAAGGGGGAGCGTACTCGGCCATTCGATCCATGCGTAACCACCCACTAACCACCAGGTTAGTGGGGGGGGGGGAATTTAATTAATATTTTATTATTTATTCATGCCAGTCTCCAAATAGCGGGATACGCGTATCAAAAACTATAATAAAAACATCTATGAAGGTGATTACGGTGTGCAGATAGCCGTGTAACCACCATAACCACCTTCTAGAGCTTATAAAAGGAGGCTCAGGCCTCCTCATTTCTCATCTTCTTTTTATCTTTCTCTCTGGAGTCTTCTTGTTCCTCAGGTCGAAGCTCTGCCAGTTTCCTCCTACGAGCCACCTCCGAGTCGCCCTCGAGCCAGACCCGAGCCACAAACGGGTCAAGTTGCAACCACCCGGCGAAGCCGAATCGCCCAAGTTCCAAGCAGCCCCAGCAACTACAAGACCAAGTGTGCCGCCTACCGTCCAGAATCAGTAAGTTGCTATCCGAAGACCACCAGAGCAAAAGCGCAATCTGTAACAACTCCCAGTGCGACGACCTATCGTCCGCTGCGTGCAAAGAGCTCTCTCTTCCCATAATTGTAATGAGAGGTGGTCTGTCACCCTCGACTTCACAAACTAGCTGTAACCCTTAAGAAATAGCGGATTTTGACCGGCACAGATCCGGTCACGTGATTTTTTACCCAGTTGAGGGGTTTTTCCACGTTAAAATTGCTTGTGTGCAATCAACCTACTCTTTTGGCTGTGCGCGCGCTCGACCGTCCAGAGAGCTAAGACGGTCCAAGAATTCCGACTCGACCAGGACGTCGAGTTAGTCTGCAATAGTTTGACGCCGTCTGTGGGAACCGAGTTCCCAACATCTTCAGAAGATTGTACCCTTTGCACAGTGGTACGAAGAAATAGAACTTCCAACCTGACAACCACTAAGGAACGAATTCAAAGGCAAAAAGAAGCACCCGGACAGCGGAAGCATCCGCCCCAAAGGGGAGCGCTAAGCCAGCCCACCCCACCTACTTCTAGACATGCCTTTCGAAGCAGGAGTTGTTCTCACCCCTGCAATAGAGCTGGAGGGACGAATTTGGTAGGTAATAGATCAACAGAATTCCCAGCTAAGTGGGACCAATAGTGAGGGAATTATCAGGAACATCAAAACCATCGCGGGATTGTCGATTTTCCCTACCCAGGTGCTCTCAGTAAGCATGCGGGAAGACACCCACGTAGAGAAGAGGATCAAGCTAGACTCTACCATAACCTTCGGGGACGAGGATCTTGAGGGGATCCGGATGCCTCACAAGGACCCTCTAGTAAATTGGGCAGGGATCAGTGACCCCTGCTATAATGTCAAGCGAATACTCATCGACAATAGTAGTTCAGTAGACGTCCTATTCCTTTCTGCCCTCCGAAACATGAAGCTTACTAGCCAACACCTCGCCCTGGCAGCAGGACATGTGTATTGCTTTGATAACCACCCAGTCCAGGTCCAGGGGACAATAACCTTACCGGTCACCCTGGTATAATTTCCAAGGAAAACCACGCACAAAATCCAGTTCGTCGTGGTAGATTCAAGTTCAGCCTACAATGCAATCTTCAGGAGACCCATGCAGTAAATCTTCAAAGTTGTTCCTTCAATCCCACACCTCGCCATGAAATTACCCATTCTTGGGGGCATAGGTATTGTGCGGGGAAACCAGGAATATTCTAGAACTTATTATTCAAAGCAACCCCAGCCAGTAAAAGCCACCGCCATGAACATCGATGACTTTGATCTACGAAACGAGACGATCTTACAACGAGGAATGCCCACCGAGGAATTGATTGAGGTCCCTCTCTCGCAATCGGCCCCGGGCCGAACCGTCCAACTTGGATCACTCCACCCCCAGCAGGAAAAAGAGGAACTAACGGCCTTCCTTCAGGCAAACAAGGACATTTTTGCTTGAAGTCCCGATCATATGCCTGGAATAGACCCACAAGTAATTCAACACTCCTTGAACATAAACCCGGCATGTAGGCCGGTCATTCAAAAGAAAAGAAATTTTGCCCCCGAGCGACTTCATGTCATTGAAGAGGAGGTAGGGAAGCTCCTCGAAGCATGATTTATATGTGAGGTTGAATACCCCATTTGGCTGGCAAACGTAGTGATGGTAAAGAAATCCTCCTAAAAATTGAGAATGTGCGTAGAATACACAAACCCCAATCAAGCCTGCCCGAAAGACAACTTCCCTCTGCCTAGGATAGACCACTTGGCCGACTCAACCGCAGGGCACCAACTTCTTAGCTTCATGGATGCTTACTCCATCTACAATCAAATCAGAATGAATCCGGCGAATGAAGAGCATACAACATTTATAACAAACAAGGGAGTATGCTGCTACAAAGTGATGCTTTTCGGTCTTAAAAACTTTGGATCCACTTACCAGAGGCTGTGAAAAAGGTATTCAAAGAGCACATCGGAAAGTCCATGGAAGTTTATGTAGACGACATGTTGGTAAAGAGTATCTGGCGAGAAGACCACGTGGAGGACTTAGAAAAATGCTTCAAAATTCTCCGACAGCACGACATGAGACTCAACCCGAGCAAATGCGCATTCGGGGTGACATCAGGAAAATTCCTAGGATTTATGGTAACCCAGCGCGAGATAGAGGCAAACTCGGAAAAGATTAAAGTTATCAAAAATATGGCACGCCCTCGGTCTTTTAAAGGAAGTACAACGTCAGAACGACAAGATTACCGCACTCTCGCGATTTTTAGCGCGAACTAGGGACAAGTATTTGCCATTCTTCAAGATTCTCAGGGGGGCAAAAACCACAGGATTTCAGTGGACGGATGAATGTCAAGTCACTTTCCAGTCCCTAAAGCGATACTTAGCCTCCCCGCCACTCCTTTCGAAGTCTGTCCCTGGAGAGACACTATATCTATATCTAGCAGTCACGCCCGCTGTATTGAGTTTAGTATTGGTTAATGATGAAGGCGGCATTCAGCGACCAATTTATTACCTCAACAAGATCCTCTTGGACACTGAAGCCCGATATCCTACAACAGACAAGATAGCCTTAGCACTTGTTTTCTTGACTAGGAAGATCCAGACATACTTCCAAGACCACACAGTAAAAGTATTCACCGAACTCCCCCTCCGTGCCATCTTTCAAAGGCCAGAAGCCTCCGGCAGGCTGGTGAAGTGGGCAATAGAGCTAGGAGAGTTCGATATCCAATTTTTATCTCGACCGGTCATAAAATCGCAAGTGCTGGCAGACTTTGTTGTAGAAAATACTATTCCCCCAGAGACAACCACTACACAGGTTACAAACGACCTTCAATGGGTCTTATATGTCGATGGAGCGTCAGGAATTGAAGGGGCAGGTGCAGTAATACCTTGATAAGCCTAGAGGCGGCAACCTTAGAGCATGGACTTAGACTAAAATTTACAGCTACCAACAATGTAGCAGAATACGAAGCTCATATTGCAGGACTTAGGCTTGCCATCGATTGCCGCGCAAGAAACTTATGCTCCATTTGGTTCGGCGGTGGTGGGTCGATCCGGCGGGTGGAAACGGAGTGTTTGAATCGGAGGGGGGAGGTGGCTGCTCCAAACTGAGCTTTTTGGGGAGTTTCTCAAGGCGGGCGGGTGGAAACGGAGCAAACGCCGTCGGAGGTTCATTTGTTTACCCTCCTTCCGGCGGTGTTTGCCCAAAACGGAGAAGCGAAACGCCCAAACAA
The DNA here is from genome assembly GCA_039513925.1 of Platanthera zijinensis. NCBI lineage: Eukaryota > Viridiplantae > Streptophyta > Magnoliopsida > Asparagales > Orchidaceae > Platanthera > Platanthera zijinensis. Next base: position 146,248,622 of record CM077094.1, on the reverse strand, counting down.
ATAGAGCATTAATCATTTACTCAAACTCTCAGCTCGTCGTCTCACAGGTAGAAGGTGACTACGAGGCCAAGAATGATCAATTAGCTCAATACCTTTTGTTGGCAAAGTCTCTCCTGCTCAAAATACCACAGTACCAAATTCTCCGCATCCCTAGAGAACAAAACTCAAGGACAGATGCCCTCTCAAAGCTAGCCACGTCATCTAACCAATATCAATCTAGGAGATGCCAAGTGGAAGAAATCGTCATCCCCAACATCCAAGGGCCTTGGGAAATCATGGAAATCAAAGAATCGGAAGGATTATGGATAAACCCATTGATGTCCTACTTGGAAAACCAGTCCCTGCCAAAAGATCAGGGAGTGGTACGCCGTCTGAGGATATGAGCAGACACCTTCACCTTAATCAATGGAGAGTTGTATACACGGTCCTTTTCCGGACAATGCTTAAAATGTTTATCAGAATCTGATGCAGAATACGCCTTACGAGAAGTTCACGAAGGAGACTGCGGAGATCACCTAGGCGGAAGGGCCCTGACACGTAAAATATTATGCCAAGGTTCCTACTAGCCCACAATGAAGGAACAAGCCGTAGAATTCATCCAAAAATATCAAAGCTGTCAATTACACGCAAACGTTCATCAACAACCACCAGTTACTCTCTCCGCATTACAAGGGGCTTGGCCCTTCGCACAGTGGGGAATTGACCTCCTCGGACCCTTACCTCAAGCCTCCGGACAGAGGAAGTTTATTATAATGGCCATTAACTACTTCACTAAATGGTTTGAGGCAGAACCATTGGCTAAGATCACTGAAGAGAACGCCCGACAATTTGTATGGAAAAACATCATATGTCGTTTTGGCATCCCCGCAGTCATCATTGCGGACAACGGGCCGGGACCCAGTTCACAGAAAAATTCTTCACAAAAATGTGCGAGGACCTGAAGATCAGTCTGCGACACATCTCAGTAGCGCATCCGCAAACCAACAGACAAATAGAAGTAACTAATCGAACGATCTTAAAAGGACTGAAAACCCGACTGCAAGAGGCCGGGGGGCAATGGGTCGACGCACTTCCAAATGTTTTATGAGCATATCGTACAACAGAGAGAACCCCGACCGGAGAAATACCGTACTATCTTTGTTATGGAACAGAAGCAATCATCCAAGTCAACATCGACATCCCAAGCCCGTGAGTTGCCAATTTTGACCAAAAAACGAATGATGAAATCCTCCGAGAAAATTTGGATCTAATCCATGAACTTCGAGATATTGCAGCTCTCCGCACTGCCGCTTATCAGCAATGAGTAGCACGACATTACAACCGGAAGGTGAAATCCCGACCCATCAACATAGGAGATTTGGTCCTCCGAAGCATAGACGCTGTCGATAAAGGACCACAAGGAGACAAACTCTCACCCCCATGTGAAAGACCATTCGTCATAATCGCAATCATAAAGCCAGGAACCTATAAGCTAAAAAGCGCAGAAGGATAGATCCTGCCTCGAAAATGGAACACAATAAATCTGCCACGATTCTACCAGTAACTCCTTGTGTAAACTCTCAAAAATGTTTTAATCATGATCGAACTCTATGATAAGTAAGAGCCGCAAGACCAGACACATGTATACAATCGGTTATTCAAATATAACGTTTCCTCTTCAACAGTGTCTGACTAGTTTAAGATAAGACTAAGCCGCGGGCGATCCCCATGCGAACTAAGCCGCAAGCGATTCTCATGCGACAGGTAAGACTGCGCATGCGGTTTGAATACAAAAGCTATTCATCGAACCTGCCTTTCTACGCTAGGACGTCGTCAGGGCCTGCCCCCCTCACCACCAAGCCACGAGTGATCCTTGTGTGAACTAAGCTGCGAGCGATCCTCGTGCGAACTAAGCCGCGGGAGATCCCCGTGCGAACTAAGCCGCGAGCGATTCTCGTGTGAATTAAGCCGCGAGCGATCCTCGTGAAAACTAAGCCGCGAGCAATCCTCGCGCGAACTAGGTTACTAGCCAACTACAAGCACAATTAGATCCCCCACAAAGCAACGCTACGAGCCAAACAATGTTCAGGCAAAGGAAAGGACACAAATCCCATTACAACGACATACAAATACGTGCGCAAACGCGCCAATCAACCACCGTCAAACAACAACATGCAACGACCTATAGAAAAAGCAAAAAATGCAAACACACATTAATACAAGAAAACAGCGCCGCTACACGTCAGCCGCGTCAACATCAGAACCCTCGTCGCCAGAAAGGTAATTAAAGCTGAGGCCGAATACTTCACATCCCAAACTCCTGCTAACAAGACGAAGAGCCTTCGAGACTCCTCGCAAGAGGGCCAACTATCGAACATCTTCCATCTAAGGCTCCACCTCCTTGCTCCAGATCTCCTCGCGAACTTCCTAGCAATGGGGGAAACCGAAATCTCGATCTCAAGGTATCTCGTAGATCGTCAACCACCAATGAGGAGGATTTTGTACCCTCTCCTCAGCATACGGTATCCTCACTTCAAAGTCGGTGGAACGACCAAATATCTTCCTCCAAATTACAACTTGGTACTCAGTAAGAGAAGAGCGAAGACGCATTGACAGAGCAATACGTTTCGAGCCCTGTCATAAAGAATAAAAAGTTAGGCTAAAAAGCCAGGCCAAAAGCTATCCACGACGCGCCCAAAAGCATACATGTACCCCAACACGCATGGAAAGCCCCCATACGAACATCCACGCATGGCCACAGACGTGCATGCAGGCCGACACACACGCCCAAGAGCACGCGCTTGGACGCACGCGGCCTGGGTCGCGCATGGCCAGGCGCGCGCCCCGCGCTCGGGGTCGGGCACGCCCATTCGCGCGCCCGCACGACCAAGCGCGTGCTCGCCCACGCACTGCCCACGCGACCCAGCGTGTGCCCGCGCTCGGGATCGGGCATGCGCGCTCCCGCTCTACAAGGCGCACGCCCCCGCGCGCGGGATCGCGCGCGCGCGCCCATGGGTGGGATCACGCGCGCGCGTGCCCGCGGAAGCGCCGGTGCGCTCGCGCGGGACGCGTGTGCACCTGCGCACGACGACGCGCAAACGCGCGCCCCCGCGCAAGCGCGGTCTGGTACGTGGCTACACGCGTGACCAGTTGCGCGCATTCCAGCGCGAGCTCAACCGCCAACATCTCCGTAGGGCGCCCGCACGCCCTCTTGCACGTGTCTGCGCATACGTGCTCGCGCACGACCGTACGTGCCCCCCACACCGTCGCGACCATGGAAGCAACAGCTTCCTCCCTCAGGCATGCTATCGTTTCTCCTATATCAAAATAAATACTAATATTTTTTACCCGAGTTTGCAGGGCACAACCGCTCGCCAACGCAAGACTGTCACCATTCGCCACCATCGTCGCCATGAAATTGAATAGAACAAGATCCTTGTTTTTCTTCGTCCGAAGCGGCTTCGTGCAACAAGGATCTGTGGGGCAATTTTTGGTGATGAACCCCATTTTATAGAAGATAAGGGGTGCACATAGCCGCACCCTCATGATCTCCACCCAAAAGGAGTGGGATCATGGGTTTGACCGCGCACGCAATCGCCGTGCCCGATCCCCTACGCACCGATCACACTACTCATGATGGGGAGATCAGCCTCCTCCCCGTCCGCCGACCGCCAGCCCCCGTTCATGCGGCCAAGGAGGGCGGCCGCTTAGGTCGCCCCATCCTCGGCCGTTTGAACGACCAAGGGGGCAGCCACCCCCCTTGCTCGGCCGCCGGTGCGGCCAAGGGGGGCGGCATACCAGGCCGCCCCCTCCTTGGCCGCCGGTGGCCAAAGGGGAGGCCGCCCCGACCTCCCCTCGCCCGGCCGCCAGTGCGGCCGAGAGGGGCGGCCAACCGGGCCGCCCCCGCCTTGGTAGTCGGCGGCCAAGGGGGTGGCAACCCCGACCGCCCCCTTGCCCGTCCACCCGTGCGAGCGAGAGGGAGGGCTAACGCCCCCCCCCCCCCGCCTTGGCCGACTGTGGACAAAGGGGAGGCTGCCCCGACCGTCCCCTCGCCTTGGTCGCCGGTGGCCCAAGGGGAGGCCAACCGCCCCTCCCCCGGCCGCCGGCGCGCGGCCGAAGGGAGCGGCCACCTCTCCCCGCCCATCGTCGGCGGCCCTCTCTCGCCGGCGAACTTGGCGGCAAGTTCGTCGGCCGCCCGTGGAGGCCCGCTCCCGCCGTCCGATCAAGGGGGAGCGTACTCGGCCGTTCAATCCACGCTTAACCACCCACTAACCACTATGTTAGTGGGGGGAATTTAATTAATATTTTATTATTTATTCATTGCGGTCTCCAAATAGCGAGATACACATATCAAAAACTATAGTAAAAACATCTATGAAGGTGGTTACAGTGTGCGGATAGCCGCATAACCACCATAATCACCTCCCAGAGCCTATAAAAGGATCCCCATGTCTCCTCATTTCTCATCTTCTTCTGATCTTTCTCTCCGGAGTCTTCTTCTTCCTCAGGTCGAAGCTCTGTCAATTTCCTCCTACAAGCCACCTTCGAGCCGCCCTCGAGCCACACCCGAGCCACAAGCGGGTCAAGTAGCAACCACCCGACGAAGCCGAATCGCCCAAGTTCCAAGCGGCCCCTGCAACTGCAAGACCAAGTGTTCCTCCTCCTATCCAGAATCTGCAAGTCGCTATCCGAAGACCACCGGCGCAAAGCGCAATCTGTAACAACTCCCAACACGACGGTCTGTCGTCCGTTGCGTGCAAAGAGCTCTCTCATCCCATAATTGTAACGAGAGGTGGACTGTCACCATCGACTTCACAAACCAGCTGTAACCCTCAAGAAATAGTAGATTTTGACTGGCACAGATCCGGTCACGTGATTTTTTACCCAGTTAAGGGGTTTTTCCACGTTAAAATTGTTTGTGTGCAATCAACCTACTCTTTTGACTGTGCGCGCGTTCGACCGTCCCGAAAGCTAAGATGGTCCAAGAATTCCGGCCCTACCGGGACGTCGAATTAGTCCGCCACACACCTAATAAGCAGGACAAGCTTAGTTACCTAAAAGAAAAGAAGGTTTATAAAGGGTGCTTTTGATTTTCTTTTTTTGAATTTTTTTGCATTCAGGCCGGCTTGCCTAGGTTTCTTGATTGATGTATACATGTTTGTATAAGACCATAAGGTGGTTGAATATTACTTGGACTTAGACTCCCTTTGGCGCGGTGGTGGTCAAAAAAGTATGGGTTAAACCGTCATTTGTTGAGGGTCAGCTAACAATTATCATCCGTTTGAACATAAAAGCCGATGAAGTTCCTTCGGTGGGCGTTAAGGAATGACAGTTTAACTCCCATATTCATGACCGTGACCATCGTGCCAAACAGAGCCTTAGTTACGTGGACTAGGTTAGTTGATAATCAGTGGCGGACACAATAATTTTTTTCAGTGTGGGCGGATTTAAAAATTGCTTGATTCATACTATTAAAAAATAGGGCATTTGTCACGATTTAAACCGTGACAAATACTATTAATTTTTTTTTTTAAAGAAACGGGTTACTGTATATACGCGCGGCGCGTTTTTCGGGTATGTACGCTCAAATAGAAAAAACACCTATATGCGTGCATTTTTTCGAAAAGTATTCAACATGAAAGTTGTAACTTTTATATTGAACACTTTTCCTAAAAATGCACGATTTAAGAATATTTTGAAAATGTGCGAAAATTGTCGTAACTTTTGGGAAATCGCTAAAGTTACGTGTCGTTATTTTCGGGCGGAAAAAAGACCTATATGAGTGCATTTTTTAGAAAAATGTTCAACATGAAAGTTGTAGATCTCGACAAGATCTACAACTTTCATGTTGAACACTTTTCAAAAAAATGCATGCATATAGGTGTTTTTTTCATTTGCACGTATATACCTGAAAAACATGCAGCTTATTTTTTCATATAACCGTAAAAGAAATGAGTGTGGGTGGCCGCCCACCCTCACCCCAAGATGGGTCCGCCCCGGTTAATAATCAAGTTATTTGTTCGCCTTATTTCATACTTTAAATTTGGGTGTCTTGTAGCTGATGCTGTTATAACATTTTTATAATATTTCATTTTTGAGGGTTCTGTATATGCTATGGAGCCTGATTGGACTTATATTATACAACAATTGCATTTGGCCGGTTGATACATCCGAAAGTTCAACTCCTTTGCTCCAGAAAGCTTTACTCCTTTGCTTTAGAAAGCTCTACTCCTTTGCTCCATCCATAATTCTCCTCCTTTGCTCCAAAATTTAGGCTCCGTTTACGGGAACTTATTTTTACCGGTCAAGCAGTTACGGCTACATAAACCGGACCTTAATTACGGTCCGTTTCAAACGGTTACGACCATTTTAAGGGGCCTTGATCTCTTCAAATGAAAAGATCAGACCCTATTTTATATATTCTTGAGGGGTGGTTAAGCAATTTTTGCTTTTTTGTAATTTGAGCCCGAAAAAAGACACGCACGGAACAAGGCGTCCGTACAGATTTTCTGCATGATTTTTTTTCGGGGCCCAAATTGGGGGTCTAAACTGCTTTAAATTAAAAAATGTTCAACATGAAAGTTGTAGATCTTAACTTCTCGTCGAGATCTACAACTTTCATGTTGAAGACTATTTAATTTGAAGCCGTTTAAGTCTCCGATTTGACCCCCAAAAATAGTCACGCAGATCTCGGGCGTCCGTACATATGTTCGGCATGACTTTTTTCAGGGGTCATATCGGGGGTCTAAATTGCTTCAAATCAAAAAGTGTTCAACATAAAAATTGTAGATCTTGTCGAGATCTACAAATTTTATGTTGAACACTTCTCATGAAAATGTGCGTATAAGACGCAGTTCAAAAAGACGTGTATGTTCTTATATACACTTAACTCGTATATACAACACACGCTTATAGGGATTATAAATCAAATATATTTCTAAACCGGATGATATTTTAGTTAAAGATATTAGTGCAGATGATGATATTTTGTTGAAAAAGGTATTTTGGACATACTAAACAAAATTTTGCAGCATTTTGACTCATTTCTAATGCTAACATAAATGGTTGGATGAGTACATTTGAAATCATTTGTAATGTCATTATATATATTGAGTTATTTTGAAAGAATGAATGTTTTAAACAAATTTTATTTTATTTTTTTTAAAAAAAATTATGTTGTTTGCTAGTAACAAAATGATTTTCAAATAATCATTTTGAAAAATGAGGGTTTGCTAATAGTAATGATTTGCTAGAAATCAAATTGAGTTTGCTAGTAATAGCACTCTTATTAAAATGTTTTCAGGAGTTAAAGGAGATGAAGAAAAAGAAGGAAGGCCCATGTCCTTGGGCAAGCCAAATTAGGCCGCCTTGTGGCCGGCGTCCATATTTTGGTCAACTCCTTTGCAGGCATTTTTGACACGACGTTTGATAAGTTAAAGATACTCAAAAAATCACTTTTTTTTAAAATTTCTGGAATCATCGTCTCGGGCGGCCTTTACTAGGCAGGCCCGCGCCCGGCCGCCCAGCGCACGGGCGGCCTTCTCGAGGCCGGCCCTCATTTAGCCGTTCGGAGCATGGGTGGCCTCGTTCAGCCGTACGGCGCACGGGTGGCCTTCGCGAGGCCGGCTCCCGTTCGGCAGCCCGGCGCACGAGCGGCTGCCTCCAGGCCGGCCTTCGCGGGCCGGTCGGCCCTCGTCGATCCTCTGCCGTCTGATCGTCCCCACACGATCTTTTCCGTGTGATGTACAGATAACCACCGACGTAACCACCCAATATGGGTGGGTGCATATAACCAAAATTATATCGGTCTACGTGTAACAAAAATATTATAAAAATATGCGTCATAATTAATATAGTATCGATCTATAAATTGTAATTATGGTGGTTACAGTCAACAGATAGTCGCGTAACCATTGTACCACCCCGAGCCTATAAATAGGACTCAGTCGATCTCTCCTTCATTCTCATCTTTCTCTTCCTCAGCTTCTTCCCTTTAGTGTCAAAGCTCGCTAGGAATTGTTGAATTTTGTAAAGTGAAAGTGTGGGTTGTTTAGGGAGACCGTGCGACTAGGGCGGTCAGACCATGCGGTCTGGTGGTAGCGGTCTGGGCGGTCTGGTGTTTGCGGCCTGATGGTGGCGACCAGCCAGGCTGGCTAGTTCCCTGGTGAACTAGGCAGATAGGTGGTTTTTGAGGGCTGGGTTGACTGGTCCTTGATGGCAAGGTGTGCGGACTGGGTGGTCTCTGCAGTGTTGTTGCTTGTGATCAGTCTGCCTTGTTCCTTGGTGTTCTGGCGGATAGGATTGTTTATCCGGCCAGCTTGGTGGTTGCCGGGCTGACTTCCTGTCCGGCCATTGTTTGGTAGCAAGCGGTTAAGCTGCTGTTCGCCCTTGTCTATGCGGACTGGGCAGACTGTGTTGTGCTCGCCGCGAGCTCGGGTGGTGTCTCTATCTCTAGGGAGGTGACCATACTCCTCTCCGTGCCTATAAATAAGACCCCCCGACACTTCATTTGTAACTGAATGAATAGTAAGCCTACTCGTGTTTAAGTTACTGCGGACTGGTTTTTGGTCTCCGCCCGGGTTGAAGAGGTTAACTGGTTCATGTTGTGCAGGTTGTGCGGACAGCGCTAAAGGATCAGGGACTTGGTTCTGAGTTAGTGCGGACTCTGCAGCTACGACAGACGGTTATTGCAGGTCGCGTGCGACTAGCAGCAGTTACTCTTCTACAACTTTCTCTTCTGTTCAATAAGCTGTCCGTCTCTGAGCGGCTTGTTCAGTTGGTGGCAGCAGTCGGCGCGTTCTGGCGACTAGGCGATCTCGCGGTCAGGCGGTCTGCAGTTCAGCGAACAGTCTTCCTTTCAGCACTGGAATAATGGGTAGTCCGCGCAGTCTGTTGTGGTCTCGCGACTTGGCGAGTTAGCAGCAGCTCCGACGGCTACTCATTGAGTCCACGCGGTTTGGTTGAGTTGTATTTTCCTGTCTTTCTCCAGATTCCTTGGCAAGCATGTCTCGCCATATTTGCCCTGCATTATAAAGAAGGTTTTAATAATACAAGATTCTTGCTTTTGCTCTTTGCATTTGTTTTACCTTCTCAAGAGTGTTGAGTGTTCCTGCGTCTGGTTCCCACTTTCCGCTATATCAAAATTTAAACATGGTATTAGAGAGAACAATGACTTAAGTAGTGAATCCACCCTCAGTTTGCTTTGTTTCTTCTGTGAGTAAGTTTCCAGAGTTATTCCAATGGAAGCTGGGTATGTAAGGGGTCTTGGAATCGAGCTGCTCACACCGACTAACTTCAAGAAGTAGAAGTCGTGTATGAGATGCTATCTTCTTGGTGGGGATCTGTGGGATGTTGTCGATGGTGGCAACAAGCAGGAGGTTACTGCTGTTGCTGGTGCCAACACTGATGAGGTGAAAGCTTGGAGAAAGACTAACGCGAAAGCAGAGTTTGCTCTCAGGAGAGATTTATCACCGGAACTTTTTGATCACATCCTTGGATGTCAATCTGCTGCGGAGATCTGGACTTCCCATGATGGGTTATTCAACAGGAAGAACGTAGCTAGACTACAGTTCTTATAAAATGAGTTGGCCAGAGCAACTCAAGGAGATCTGTCCATCTCCAAGTTCTTCATCAAGATGAAGAATCTCTGTGCTGAGATCTTAGCACTTGACCCTGATGAGCCTATCTCTGAAGCCAGGTTAAAGAGGCACAAAATCCGCGGCTTGCGGAAGGAGTATGTGGCCTTCGGCACTTCTATTCAAGGCTGGGCTAATCAGCCATCTTTGTTGAAGTTGGAGAACCTGCTTGCTTCGCAGAAGAGCCTAACAAGGTAGATGACTGGTGTTACTATCTCTGAAGAAGATAGTGAAGCTCTCTTTACAGGGAAGAAGAAGAAATGGGAGAAGAAGACTGTTCCTGGTGATGGCCCTTCAACTTCTTATCAATAAGAGGGGAGCACTGCTCCCAAGCAGGATTAGAAGGAGTGGCTTAAGTGCTACAGGTGTAACCATCCAGGACACTTCAAAAAGGACTGCAAGGTCAAGTTACAGCCTGGGCATGTTGTAGACAAGGAAGAAGCTTGCTCCAGTTCTGAGGAAGCCGGATGGGGAGGAACATTTATGACCGACACTTGTGTCGGTGCCTTCTCCTCCGTCGACTACTAGGATGACTGGATTGTGGACTCTGGGTGTGGTCATCATCTCACCGGAGATAAGTCCAAGTTCTCCTCTCTGCAGACATTCACAGGTAATGAAGCTATTATTACATCTGATAATACTATTTATGCAGTAGAGAAGAAGGGTGTTGTATCTATGGGTAGTGATCAGGGTCCACTCACGTTAAGGAGTGTCTATCACGTACCTGGCATGAAGAAGAACCTCTTCTCTATGACTAATGCGGTTGACGCGGGCTATCACGTTCTGTTTGGGCCAATAGAAGTGAAATTTATCTGCAACGTATCAGCGGTAAAGGCTGATGTTACTCATGTGGGGAGAAGGGTTAGAGACTTGTTTGTTTTATCAACAAGCTCTTATGTTGATCGGATAAGGACCAACGATAGTGCTGCTATTTGGCATAAAAGGCTAGGGCACGTGGGGATGAACAAGCTGAAAGCTATAACGATGAGAAGCCTTGTGAAAGGCTTGCTAAAGTTGTCATCCTACGGAGATGGCCAGGTTTGTGCAGGATGTTAGTTCGGAAAGGCTCATCGCCTTCTGTTTGATAAGTCTCAGACAAGAAGCAAGACACCTTTGGAGTGCATCTATGGTGATTTGATAGGGCCAACTGCTACTGCTAGTCTTGGAGGTAGCAGATACATGCTGGTACTGATTGATGACTACTTAAGATACACTTGAGTGTATTTAATGAAGGAGAAGTCAGCTGCTTTCCAATTGTTTGTGGAGTTCAAAAAATTGGTTGAGGGCTGGCTTGGCCTGCAGATCAAGAAGTTTAGATCAGACAACGATGGTGAGTTTGTATCATCCAAATTTTCTAACTTTTGAAGGAAGCACGAGATCCAGAGAGAGCTTACTTGTGCTCATACTCCATAAAAAATGGAGTGGCGGAGAGGAAGATCCGTCATTTGACGGAAACTTGCAAGTACTGGCTTCATGCAAAGGGCATTCCCATGTCCTTTTGGGTAGAAGGAATGACCTGCGTAACTTATGCCATCAATCAGATGCCTCTAAGCCCGATCAATATGAGGTCTCCTCATGAGCTGATGTTCAAGGAGAAGCCCGGTGTTGAACACCTTCGGGTGTTTGGATCAACCTGCTATGTATATGTCCCGGATGCTCTGAGGACCAAGCTTGATGCAAAGGCGAGCAAGCTCGTCTTTGTGTGCTATGATGAGCCGAAGAAGGGATGGAAGTGCATGGATCCTGCGACAAGGAAGTTCGTTTTATCAAGAGACGTTGTCTTTGATGAATTAACGTCATATGGAGGTGGTTCTGTTGAGCTGCAGGAGAGCAGAGTTGATGAAAGGAAAAAGGAGGCTGCTAAAGATCTTCAAGTGAAGCTGCATATATCACCAGGAGCTCTAGGTGTTTAAAGCTCTGGGGCAGAGGCTTCTGGTTCAGGAAGCAGGGGAGCAATGCTCCAAGTGTGCCCGAGAATGGAGCTGATTCTGAAGAAGCAGTGGAGGTGGTGAGCAAGGAGCAAACTCTTCGGAGATCGAAGAGGACTATCAAGCCACCAGCTCGTTATTGCGAAAGAAACACGGTGAGCTTTGTATCTTATTTCTTTATAGGCCCCTTGGATGAGCGGGAGCCTTCTAGCTTTAATGAAGCCACTGGAGTCAAGGATTGGGAAGATGCCATGGATGAGGAGATGACTGCTCTCAAGAAGAATAAAACCTGGGACCTTGTGCCCAAGGTTGATGACATTACTTCTGTAACTTGTAAGTGGGTTTACAAGCTGAAGAAGAAGGCAGATGAGAGCATCGAGAGGTACAAGGCTCGCCTTGTTGCTCGAGGGTTCTCTCAATAGTACGGAGAAGACTATGAAGAGACGTTCAGCCCAGTTGCGAAGATGAATTCAGTTTGGATAGTGATGGATTTGACAGCTTGCCAAGGTTGGAAGATGTGGCAGCTGGACGTAAAGAATACTTTTCTTTACGGGGAAATAGACAAGGACATCTTCATGGATCAGCCACTCGAATATGTTTCTAAAGAACATCTTGGCTACGTCTGCAAGCTCCGGAAGGCCCTTTATGGTTTAAAGCAGGCACTTCGTGCTTGGTATGAGAAGATAACAGAATACCTCCAGTTCTGCGACTATCTTGCTTCAAATTCAGACTTAAACTTGTTTATCAAGAAGAAGGGGGATACCCGGATGCTGATTATGGGAGAGATTCAGATTACCGGAAGAAAACATCCGGTTATGTGTTCACATGTGGATTAGCCGGTATCTTTTGGTGTAGCAAGAAGCAAGACTCAATGTCTGTCTCTACTACGGAAGCGGAGTACAAGGCTTCGACCTTGGCAGCTCGAGAATCCATTTGGCTTAGAGACTATTAGAAGACGTCCATGAGGAAGTGCTGGGTCCCACTCTACTCCGCGGTGACAATGAGAGTGCTCTCAAATTAGTGAATAATCTAGTTTGTCATGTAAGGACCAAACATATCTAGATCGAACACCATTTCATACGGGAGAAGGTGTTGGAGGGATCTCCTATGGTTGAGCATGTACGGAGTGAAGAAAACATCGCAGACATTTTCACTAAGCCGTTGCCGGAGGGGCCTTTTACTCGATTACAAGGATTACTGAGGTTGGTCTCCACTTCTCACTTCAAGGGGGAGTGTTGAATTTTGTGAAGTGAAAGTGTGGGTTATTCAGGGAGATCGTGCGGCTAGGGCGGTCAGACCGTGCAGTCTGGTGGTAGCAGTCTGGGCGGTCTGGTGTTTGCGGCCTGATGGTGGAGACCAGCCAGGCTGGCTAATTCCCTGGTGAACTAGACAAATAGGTTGTTTTTGCGGGCTGGGTGGACTGGTCCTTGATGGCAAGGTGTGTGGACTGGGTGGTCTCTGCAGAGTTGTTGCTGGTGATCAGTCTGCCTTGTTCCTTGGTGTTCTGGTGGATAGGGTTGTTTATCCGGCCAGCTTGGTGGTTGGCGGGCTGACTTCCTGTCCGACCATTATTTGGTAGCAAGTGGTTAAGATTATTGGAGTTACCATGGTGATCTAGAAGTGGTCAAACATGTAATCTCACTGCCAACGCGATATGAGTCTGCAGGGTCGCACATAAGAGCATGTGGAGAAGTTGGAAGATTGACTGTATTGGTAAGGGTTACCAATCACCATACAGAATGGGGGGGGGGGGGGTCAGGCAAACGTTGCCAAGGAGATTCGTCGAGAATCGTCGAGTATGACTCGATGACTCTCGACGAGTTCGTCGAGAATGATTCGTCGGGAATCGTCGAGTATGACTCGACGACTCTCGACGAGTTCGTCGAGAATCATTCGTCGCGAATGATTTGTAGAGAATCGTCAAGTATGACTTAACGACTCTCGACGAATTCATCGAGAATCGAATTGTTTGATTCCCGGCGATTTGTGATACTCGACGATTCCATCCTCGATTCTTGACGATTTTGTAGATGATTCTCGCCGAATCTGTCTGCTGATTCTCGCCGAATCTGGACCTGATTCTCGCCGAACCTGGAGTTCATTCCCGACGAATGATTCTGAAACCCTATGCTATGTGGTCTGCGGATAGCGATTCTCTTAGGTCTGTTTATACCTTTGGTATAAATAAGGACTTAGGGTTTTGGGATGATGTGTGTATGCGTACTTTTCTCCTGCGTCTGAATCGAACCCGACGGAAGTGTTCCGCCGTGCCGATCCGCCGAATCCCGAACCCCGCCGGACGGAAGAGTTCCGTTTCCGCCGATCGCTCGCTCCGCCGGCCTCCTCTCCGACGACAGTCGCCGGTGTTGCTCTTCCTGGAGCGGACCTAGCAGACCGTGGAGGTGCAAAGGTGTAGTCGATCTCCTTCCCGATCTTTCGTGCGACGAAAAGCTCGGTGTTCTCCTGCTCGTGTGGGTTTCTACAGAGACGTAGATAATATTCTACGTTGAACTCGCCACCGACAAGGACTCGAAGCTTGGAGCATCTCTGTTGAGTTTTGACTCAACACCGGAAAGGTAACTTTGACCTAGTTATTTCTTAACTTCTTGATTCAATATTTATGGCCCGATCCCAAATCTCTTTTGGGTTGTTATTGATTTTATTATTTTCGCTGCGTGCACAAGTGTTGTGCCATCCTCCTAGAAAACCCAACAGTGGTATCAGAGGGAGGTTTCAGTCATGATTGTTGTCTTGGAAGTTAAGTTATTCCAGTACATGTAAACCTAGGGATTTAGAAGTGTTCTAAATGTCTAGATTTAATCTTGGGACCCCACCAGGAACGTCTGGGATTTCGTGGTAATTTCTAATTGTTAGAAATTGTTGTCTCCTTAGCAGTAACCATCCCTCGAGTGGTTTATGAACACGTGTCTTGTTTTGGATTTTGAATCCAACAAGGAGAGATGAGTTTGTCTACTGCGTTAAGTTGAGTTGCCTTTGCCTTTGTCCAATGCATGTAAATCTGAAGATTTGGAAGAGTCCGGATGTTCAGACTTAGCCCTTCCTTCTATCAAATGTTGATAGTACCATGTTGTGCACATAAGGGATGCATGTGGATTTTAGAAAAAGTTTTCTATGGATGTGCACATTGATCAAATGTTGATCATGGTTAATTGTTAACCCATTATCAAAAATCCCTTCATCAAATATTAAGTGTTCGGATGCCTTCCGATGAATGACACTCTTCCTGCCTCGATCGATGAAGTGTGGGCTTGCCAAAGCAAGGTGCATTAATCTATCTTGGTAAGGGTGCGAGTGAATAATTGTGATATCCCACTGTCGACATCGGGTCCAACTTAACTAGGTGACCTCAAAGGTTTAGTGCCTAGAGACATGTACCATATAATGGATGCGAATAAGGAGTTATTCATCAACCATACAAGAATTGCATGAGGATGCAATTGACAAGAGTTGCCTACCTAAATAACCACATCGTGAGAGAAAAGCCAAAGCTGACTCATTGTGTTGGTGAAATACGGATCTTGTCCACTAAGAGAGTAGCTCGCATGAACTCTCCAAATTTATAGTGAGGGCTATCATTTAGAATAAAAATAGCGAGAGTTTTAATTGAAGTCCAAATTTTAAAAAATAAATTGTATTTTGAAATTTTGGTACTGATATTATTCTGCATGAATTCTTGTAGAATTCCATGGCAAGTGGTTCACACTCCACTCTGTCTCTGAGAGCCATCCTTGAGAAGGATAAGCTCAATGGGACTAACTACATGGACTGGTATAGGAACCTGAGAATTGTTCTCAGGCAAGAGCGAAAGCTCTATGTCTTGAAAGAAGAAGCCCTCAAGGTGCCGACCGAGAATTCTTCCCGTGCTGATAAGGATAATTATAAGAAGTATACTGATGACGCCTTAGACATCGAATGCCTTATGCTTGCCACCATGAACTCTGAGCTTCAAAGGCAATATGAGAACATGGGGTGCAAGGAGATTGACGAGCATCTCAAGAAAATGTTTCAGGGGAAAGCTCGTCAAGAGAGGTTTGACGTCACAAAAGCATTGTTTCAGTGCAAGACTGGAGTTCGAGACTCAATAGGGACTCATGTACTCAAGATGATTGGGTATATAGAGAACCTTGAAAGGCTGGATTTTCCTATGGGTCAAGAGTTGGCCACAGATCTGATCCTGCAATCGTTGCCGGACAGTTATGAGCAGTTTGTATTGAACTACAACATGAATGAAATAGACAAGACACTGCCCGAGCTTCTAGGCATGTTAAGAACTGCCGAGATCAACATGAAGAAGGTCAAGCCTGCCAGCCCCATACTGATGGTGCATAAGGGCAAGGGCGAGGCCAAGGGCTCTAAGAAGACGAAGGTGAGACCTAAGTCACATCTTGAGCCCAAATCTTCTGCACTGAAGAAAAAGAAGAGCACGGTGAAGGAAGGGAAATGCCACAACTGTGGCAAGGCTGGTCATTGGAGGAGGAACTGTACTTCTTACATTGAGGGTCTGCAGAAAATGAAGGGAGGTATGACTTCCGCTTCGAATATTTACGTTATAGAAATAAACCTCTCTGCTCCTTCATTTTGGGTATTGGATACCGGATGTGGTTCTCACATTTGTACAAATGTGCAGGAACTGGAAAGGAGATGATTGCTGAGTAAAGGAGAGGTGGACCTGCGTGTCGGCAATGGAGCAAGAGTTGCTGCTGTAGCCGTAGGGATTTACCGTATTTCTTTGCCCAGTGGGCTTGTAATAGAATTAGATAATTGTTATTTTATTCCGGCCATAACTAGAAACATTATATCTATTTCATGTTTGGACATAATTGGATTTTCTTTTATAATTAAGAACAACTGTTGTTCTATATTTAAGAATGATGTTTATTATGCTATAGCCTAATTGTTTAATGGTCTTTATATTTTGAACTTGGACCATCAGATCTATAATGTAGAAAATAATAAAAGACTAAGAACAAATGACTCAAACCCTACATATCTATGGCATTGTCGTTTGGGTCATATAAACGAGAAGCGCATATCCAAGTTCCATAAAGATGGACTTTTGGACTCATTTGATTATGAATCATTTGAGCGATGCGAATCTTGTTTGTTAGGCAAGATGACTAAAGCCCCTTTCACTAGTTATACTAAGAGGGCTGAGGATCTCTTGGGTGTTGTACATAGTGATGTATGCGGACCCATGACCTCTATGGCTAGAGGTAGGTATTTCTACTTCGTTACATTTACTGATGATTTCAGTAGATACGGATATGTGTATCTTATGAAGTGCAAATCCGAGACCTTTTAAAAGTTCAAAGAGTTCAAGAATGAAGTAGAAAACCAGTTGGGTAAAAGGGTTAAAGCACTCCGATCTGATCGAGGTGGTGAATACCTGAGTCATGAGTTTCGTAATAATCTGAAAGAGTGTGGTATTGTATCACATCTCACTCCACCTAGAACACCACAATATAATGGTGTGTCTGAGAGGAGAAATCGTACTCTGTTAGACATGGTACGTTCGATGATGAGTCATGCAGACTTGCCTGTTTCCTTTTGGGGTTTTGCTTTAGAGACTGCTGCAATGACACTGAATCGCGCTCCAACGAAAACGGTTCTGAAGACACCATATGAGATATGGACTGGGAAGCGTCCTAATATGTCGTTCATTAAAATTTGGGGTTGTGAGGCATACATGCGACGTCAAATGCCTGACAAGCTGGAACCCAAATCCAATAAATGTTATCAGGTGGGATATCCTAAGGAAACGAAAGGGTATTACTTTTACCTACCGTCCGAGGGCAAAGTATTTGTCGCAAGGAATGACGTCTTCTTGGAAAAAGAATTCTTATCAAGAAAGACTGAAAAGGTAGAACTTGAAGAAGTTCAAGAACCGCAAGTAGTGAATGAACCGGAATTGGATTCTGAGATAGGACTACAAGATGTTGTAGCTAGAGAACCTACTCAAGAAACACAAGTCCTACATAGATCTGGTAGACCGAGATTTGAGCCTGAGAGATATGGATTTCTCATGTCTCAAATAGGTAATGTGTTGCTTATGGATCATGATGATGAGCCAGCAACCTACCAAGAGACTATGAATGGACCGGACTCCGAAAAATGGCTTGAGGCTATGAAATCCGAAATGGACTCCATGTATGCAAACCAAGTTTGGAACTTGGTGGAACCACCTGAAGGGGTTCGACCCATAGGGTGCAAATGGGTTTTTAAGAAGAAGACCGACATGGATGGGAATGTACAGACATTCAAAGGGCGACTGGTGGCTAAGGGTTTCAAGCAAATTCATGGTATTGACTATGATGAAACCTTTTCCCCTGTTTCTATGGTAAAGTCCATAAGGATATTGCTTGCTATTACTGCGTATTATGACTACGAGATCTGGCAGATGGATGTCAAAACGGCTTTCCTTAATGGAAACCTCCTTGAGGAAGTTTACATGACACAACCCGAGGGTTTTGTATCCCCAAATGAAGCCACTAAAGTATGCAAGCTGAATAGGTCCATTTATGGACTGAAGCAGACCTCTCGAAGTTGGAATCTTCATTTTGATGAGAAAATCAAAGAGTTTGGTTTCATCAAGAATGAAGATGAGCCTTGTGTTTACAAGCGAATCAGTGGGAGCATTATTGTCTTCCTGATATTGTATGTAGATGACATACTGTTAATTGGAAATGACATTCCTATCCTGAAAGTTGTTAAGAATAACCTAGGGAACTACTTTTCTATAAAGGACTTGGGTGAAGCGACTTATATACTCGGTATTAAGATCTATAGAGATATATCGAAGAAGTTGCTGGGTTTGACCCAGAGTACATGCATCGAGAAGGTGTTTAAGCGGTTCAACATGCTTGAGTCCAAGAAAGGATTTTTACCCATATCTCATGGTGTGAATCTCTTTAAGGACCAGTGTCAAAAATCTTGTGAAGATAAGGACCGCATGAAGTTTATTCCATATGCTTCGGCAATTGGATCAATATGTTATGTACTCAACCCGATGTCTCCTTTTCTTTGAGCATGACTAGCAGGTATCAGTCAGACCTCGGTGAGTGTCACTGGATTGCAGTCAAGAATATCCTGAAGTACTTGAGAAGGACAAATGATGTGTTCTTGGTGTATGGTGGAGAGGAAGAGCTCGTTATAAGTGGTTACACGGATGCTAGCTTCCAAACTGATAGGGACGACTCAAAGTCTCAGTAAGGGTTTGTGTTTTGCCTTAATGGAGGAGCTGTGAGCTGGAAGAGTTCCAAGCAAGAGACAGTTGCTGATTCTACAACAGAAGCCGAGTATATCGCTGTAGCTAATGCAGCGAAGAAGGCTGTATGGATTAGGAAATTCATCGGCGAGCTTGATGTAGTTCCTAGCATTATTGGTCCCGTAGTTCTCTACTGTGATAACAATGGTGCAATTGCACAATCTAAGGAACCTAGATCCCATCAGTGCTCCAAGCACATACTTCGGCGGTTCCATCTTATTTGTGAGATTGTCGAACGAGGAGATGTGAACATTTGCAGAGTGCCGACTGAGGAGAATATTGCGGATCCACTGACAATGCCTCTCGCGCAGAGAAAGCATGATGGTCATACTAGATCAATGGGTATACGATACCTAAATGATCAACTCTAGTGAGAGTCTTGTGGGTTGCGTGTAAACATATATTCTGTTGGCTATTTGTTATTTATTCATATGATGAATTGTGTACCAGAATTTTTCCTTTACAATTAATGACAAGTTCTTTTATTATGATTTCTCTATGCGATAGTTAAATGTTAACATAATAAATACCCTTAGAATATTCGCTTCCATAGGACATCAAGTACGTGACTTGAATGTGAGAGCCTATGATTTATTTGAAGCTTCATTCTTGAAAAGTCCCTGGTCGTTGTATCATCATAGAAGTCAAGGGTGATGATGATACATTAAGACTAGCACGTGTGTTGACTGATGACCAGTTCTCATAGGTCATGATATTGTGATATCAAGTCATCACGTGGGTACTTGTTAATGAACAAGTTGTACTGGACAGACCCAACCTGAGACTACTCTGTGGATTGTTATTTAAACGTGTCACGAGTAGGTCTCAATTGACAATGGTGTTGTGATCCTTTGACCTGAAGTCACAGCATTCATCAAGTGAGGAAGAGCGTGCTTTGATGCCATCTAAAGTCTTCCTTGAGAAAGGTTGATGATAAGTGTTGAAGCCAAAATTGACCGAAGCCAAAATTGACTTCCGTGGAGTTCGGGGTCCCAAAAGAAGGGTGACCGCACACCTACTACACTCAAATGAACGATCTAGGCTCTAGAATAGGAACGTAAGGGACAGACCCAAGGTCTCAGCGTGGAGGACCCACCGCATACCCGGAAGACTAACGAACTCTTCCCCTCCCAAGCCAAAAGCTGAGCTAAGACACCTTCGGAGGGCGCTCTTGGCCGACCGGAATATCTAAGGAGGGTCTCAAGACCAACTCTCTCCTATCCAGATGTATCTCCTTGGGTCTATATAAAATACTCCTCAAACGCGCTACTAAAGGCGCAACATCGCCGAGCAATTCTATAACTCACTGCCCAACTGGGCTGCAAACAGCGCGACTCCGCTGCCTTAAAAGGCTATCAACAGGCCAACATGGGCTTCCCGGCATAAACCTCGGGGCTCCCACGGGACGAGCGGTTCACGAGCACACCGCTCACCCAAAGTAAAAGGAATAAAACATACATCCACTAGGCATCACAGATTATAAATTATTACAGGAATAATAATTCCATACATCGGCACGCAGGCCGGCAATATAAATAAAAGAAAAGGCCTTCGAGGGCCGGCACGAGCTTGGGCTTAAGCCCGTTATTCCCCGCTTGGTACTGCAACACCTGTGCGTCAATGTCTCGACGAACGACTGCCAGCTGAACAACAGACGGCTAACATAAACGGGCCAAACATATTTCGTACACCCCCTTTTTTGGGGCTACGGGGCGCATTCCCTGCAAACAGATAATATCCAACTTCCACGGAGTCTTCTCCGGGAACCCCAGGACATCACCCATCCGGCTTATACGTCCGGACGGGCTTCACACAGAACATCACCAATTCGGCTCATACGTCCGAATGGGCTTCACACAGCACATCACCAATTCGGCTCATACGTCCGAATGGGCTTCACACAGCACATCACCAATTCGGCTCGTACGTCCGAATGGGCTTCACACAGCATGCCTAAATCCGTACTCACACTTCCGGATACTAGATGCAATTAATTAGCGGGGACGTACACGCCAACCCGTCGGAGAGCTCCCTTCCCCCACCCGTTGGTGGAGAGGGCTTCCATGCAAACATGTAAATTGAGGGCTTCACCTGCCCGAGTAGAAACATCGTTACCCTTGGCGCGTGCTTGGCGGCGGTGCTGGGAGCTGCGGCGGTGGCCGATCTTCACTCCAGACTGAGCCCTTGCTCGAGGTGGCGATGACGGTGGCCGACCTCTCTTTTAGGCCGAGTCCTTGCTCGAGGCGGCGATGACGGTGGCCGACCTCTCTTTTGGGCCGAGCCCTTGCTCGAGGCGGCGATGGCGGTGGCCGACCTCTCTTTTGGGCCGAGCCCTTGCTCGAGGCGGCGATGGCGGTGGCCGTCCTCCTTTTAGGCCGAGTCCTTGCTCGAGGCGGCGATGACGGTGGCCGACCTCTCTTTTGGGCCGAGCCCTTGCTCGAGGCGGCGATGGCGGTGGCCGACCTCTCTTTTAGGCCGAGCCCTTGCTCGAGGCGGCGACGGGAAGAGGGGCCGAGGGGAGCTCGACCCCGCTGTAGGCGGCGACGAGAAGAAGGGGCCGAGAGGAGCTCGGCCCCGCTGGAGGCGACCTGGAAGAAGAAGGGGGCCGAGAGGAGCTCGGCCCCGCTGGAGGCGGCCTGGAAGAGGAAAGGGGGGGCGGCTCGGGCTAAGAAGCCGGCGACGGCCATGGCCGAGAGAGAAGAGGGTGGGCTGCACTTGCCGGCGGCGGGAGAGGAGGAGGCCGAGCTGGATGGCGATGGCCGACCTCTTGGCCGGTCGACGACGGAAGAAGGAGCGGCGGGCTTGGGCTCCAGCCGGTCGACGATGGAGAGGAGGAGGAGAGGGAGCGTCGGCCTGCTCCTGGCCGATCGACGATGGGGAGGAGGATGAGCCGATGGCGGCGTCGGGCTCCAGCTAGCCCTAGAAGCTGTTCTGCTTCCCTTGCCCCCTTTCCCGATCTCCTGTTTTGCCTTTTCTTTCTTTTTTTTGTTCTGTTTTTTCCTCCTGCCTGCTGCCCGTACCCCCTGCACCCCCTTTGTCTATTTGCTTGTCTTTTTTCTTTTATTTCTTTTATTTCTTTTCCCCACCCCTGCTGTCCCGCCTGCTCCCCTACTTCCTATTTCTTCTCTTTTTTTTTGTTTTGTCCAATCCTTTCTACATATCATATATATTATATAATATATAATATTATATATATTATATGATAAGTATATATATTATAGGTATAAAATAGAAACCACACGCCTGTAAACACCCGCGCGCTCGCATGAGCTCCCGCGCGTCTTCGAATGGGGTTGCGCTAAAACGTCGCTCGTAGCACGTCCCGAGTCCGTCACTTGGGGAGGATCCCGCTCGCCCAGATACGGGGTTGTACACAATCCCCGCTCTTTTCGAGGTTGGTACAAGCTCGGAAAGAAATGTCCAACCCCAAGTATCCGGCGAGTGGGAGCCGACCCAAAGAAAAATTTTGAGAGAAATCTGAAAACTGCACTTAGGATACTAATCTCTCCGTGCCCATTTTGATCTCTTTGAACCACACGATACCTGTAATGCTCCCTGCTATTCAATTGCTCTTATACTACAGACTTATGAAAGTGACATAAAATATGTCACTACAGGCTATCTACAAACTTACAGGAATCAACCGATCAGCAGAAACACAAGCATGAAAAGGAAAATACACCCCCAAATTGTCTAAAGGAGATCTAAAATATGTAAAAATTTAAGTAGTGTCAATCCACGTGCATCTAGATATAGTAGAGAATCTATAAATTCTATCTGAGTTGAAAATTGTAAAATAATATAATCACAATTTGATTATCATACACTTAGTGATATATTTAGGTACTATTAAATATGTCACTTTCATAAATGTTGATCAAGGTGTCAAAATAGAGAAAATACCAGATGATTCCTTTTAAGTGCTTCTAGATAATCACAAAGTATTAGACCAACAACACCTTTTAAGGAAATTCCATACTAGGATCTCCTTGGGATAACAGTGATGGTTGTGAAAGGAGTGGTGGTAAATGAAGGGTTGCAAATGGAACTGTAGGAATCAAGTTATTAGAAATGGAGATTTATTTGGATGATCTCCATTTGCAGAGCTATTAGAACAGAGAAAAAAGTTTAGTTGTTTGGCAAAATAGAGATGTGATATCTTTTTTTTTTTCTCATTGCATCAATTAGTAAATATGAATTGCCCTCCTCTATAGTACTTCTTCTAGGTCACTATTGACGATTAATGTTTAAATTGTTTATTATTGTGCATTAGAAAATCTGAATTTTCCAGTCACGTTCCCCGAATCCATCGAGTGAGCCTACAGACCTGCCAGCTCGATGGTAGCCTGGACAGCGGGTCTTCTCGGGGCCGAGCCCGGCTCGGGGTGTCGATGACGTGGCTAAACCAGAACATCTCAAAAGCCAACCTTTCCCCCACAGACGAGCCTTCGGACCTGCCAGCTTGATGGGAGCCTGCGCAGCGGGTCTACCTGGGGCCGAGCCCGGCTCGGGGTGTCGATGACGTGGCTAAACCAGAACATCTCAAAAGCCAACCTTTCCCCCACAGGCGAGCCTTCGGACCTGCCAGCTTGATGGGAGCCTGCGCAGCGGGTCTACCTGGGGCCGAGCCCGGCTCGGGGTGTCGATGACGTGGCTAAACCAGAACATCTCAAAAGCCAACCTTTCCCCCACAGGCGAGCCTTCGGACCTGCCAGCTTGATGGGAGCCTGCGCAGCGGGTCTACCTGGGGCCGAGCCCGGCTCGGGGTGTCGATGACGTGGCTAAACCAGAACATCTCAAAAGCCAACCTTTCCCCCACAGGCGAGCCTTCGGACCTGCCAGCTTGTTGGGAGCCTGCGCAGCGGGTCTACCTGGGGCCGAGCCCGGCTCGGGGTGTCGATGACGTGGCTAAACCAGAACATCTCAAAAGCCAACCTTTCCCCCACAGGCGAGCCTTCGGACCTGCCAGCTTGATGGGAGCCTGCGCAGCGGGTCTACCTGGGGCCGAGCCCGGCTCGGGGTGTCGATGACGTGGCTAAACCAGAACATCTCAAAAGCCAACCTTTCCCCCACAGGCGAGCCTTCGGACCTGCCAGCTTGATGGGAGCCTGCGCAGCGGGTCTACCTGGGGCCGAGCCCGGCTCGGGGTGTCGATGACGTGGCTAAACCAGAACATCTCAAAAGCCAACCTTTCCCCCACAGGCGAGCCTTCGGACCTGCCAGCTTGATGGGAGCCTGCGCAGCGGGTCTACCTGGGGCCGAGCCCGGCTCGGGGTGTCGATGACGTGGCTAAACCAGAACATCTCAAAAGCCAACCTTTCCCCCACAGGCGAGCCTTCGGACCTGCCAGCTTGTTGGGAGCCTGCGCAGCGGGTCTACCTGGGGCCGAGCCCGGCTCGGGGTGTCGATGACGTGGCTAAACCAGAACATCTCAAAAGCCAACCTTTCCCCCACAGGCGAGCCTTCGGACCTGCCAGCTTGATGGGAGCCTGCGCAGCGGGTCTACCTGGGGCCGAGCCCGGCTCGGGGTGTCGTAGAAGCGGCTAAACCAAAACATCTCAAAAGCCAACCTTTCCTCCACAGGCGAGCCTTCGGACCTGCCAGCTTGATGGGAGCCTGCGCAGCGGGTCTACCTGGGGCCGAGCCGAGCTCGGGGTGCCGATGACGATCAAACCAATCCTATCCCCCACAGGCGAGCCTACGGACCTGCCAGCTAGATGGGAGCCTGCGCAGCGGGTCTACCTGGGGCCGAGCCGAGCTCGGGGTGCCGATGACGATCAAACCAATCCTATCCCCCATAGGCGAGCCTACGGACCTGCCAGCTAGATGGGAGCCTGAGCAGCGGGTCTACCTGGGGCTGAGCCGAGCTCGGGGTGCCGATGACGATCAAACCAATCCTATCCCCCACAGGCGAGCCTACGGACCTGCCAGCTAGATGGGAGCCTGCGCAGCGGGTCTACCTGGGGGTCTCCTCTCCAAACCAACTCCAACCCCCGAGTGAGCCTACAGCCCTGCCAGCTTGATGAGAGCCTGGTCAGCGGGTCTTCTCGGGGGTCTCCTCTCCAAACCAACTCCAACCCCCGAGTGAGCCTACAGCCCTGCCAGCTTGATGAGAGCCTGGTCAGCGGGTCTTCTCGGGGGTCTCCTCTCCAAACCAACTCCAACCCCCGAGTGAGCCTACAGCCCTGCCAGCTTGATGAGAGCCTGGTCAGCGGGTCTTCTCGGGGGTCTCCTCTCCAAACCAACTCCAACCCCCGAGTGAGCCTACAGCCCTGCCAGCTTGATGAGAGCCTGGTCAGCGGGTCTTTTCGGGGGTCTCCTCTCCAAACCAACTCCAACCCCCGAGTGAGCCTACAGCCCTGCCAGCTTGATGAGAGCCTTGTCAGCGGGTCTTCTCGGGGGTCTCCTCTCCAAACCAACTCCAACCCCCGAGTGAGCCTACAGCCCTGCCAGCTTGATGAGAGCCTGGTCAGCGGGTCTTCTCGGGGGTCTCCTCTCCAAACCAACTATAAGCAAAAATAAAGGTAATCAAATAACTCAAAAGAACTGTTGACAGAGTCAACCAAGTCAAAGTCCGACACGAGGCACATCTACCCGCTACGCCCACCCTCTTGGGAACCAGAGGGGAGACGAAACGCTAGGATGGTTAAGATCGACTAACGAGGAGTGGGAGGGGACTTCTTTCATCACATGACCTTGGTCGTCACTTGGTTCCTCTTCTATAGCCATGACGTTCGAATGAGTTCTTCCGTGCTGGCCACTCTCCACGCTCACCGCACCATAACTGTTGAAGCCAAAATTGACCGAAGCCAAAATTGACTTCCGTGGAGTTCGGGGTCCCAAAAGAGGGGTGACCGCACACCTACTACACTCAAATGAACGATCTAGGCTCTAGACTAGGAACGTAAGGGACAGACCCAAGGTCTCAGCGTGGAGGACCCACCGCATACCCGGAAGACTAACGAACTCTTCCCCTCCCAAGCCAAAAGCTGAGCTAAGACACCTTCGGAGGGCGCTCTTGGCCGACCGGAATATCTAAGGAGGGTCTCAAGACCAACTCTCTCCTATCCAGATGTATCTCCTTGGGTCTATATAAAATACTCCTCAAACGCGCTACTAAAGGCGCAACATCGCCGAGCAATTCTATAACTCACTGCCCAACTGGGCTGCAAACAGCGCGACTCCGCTGCCTTAAAAGGCTATCAACAGGCCAACATGGGCTTCCCGGCATAAACCTCGGGGCTCCCACGGGACGAGCGATTCACGAGCACACCGCTCACCCAAAGTAAAAGGAATAAAACATACATCCACTAGGCATCACAGATTATAAATTATTACAGGAATATTAATTCCATACATCGGCACGCAGGCCGGCAATATAAATAAAAGAAAAGGCCTTCGAGGGCCGGCACGAGCTTGGGCTTAAGCCCGTTATTCCCCGCTTGGTACTGCAACACCTGTGCGTCAATGTCTCGACGAACGACTGCCAGCTGAACAACAGACGGCTAACATAAACGGGCCAAACATATTTCGTACACCCCCTTTTTTGGGGCTACGGGGCGCATTCCCTGCAAACAGATAATATCCAACTTCCACGGAGTCTTCTCCGGGAACCCCAGGACATCACCCATCCGGCTTATACGTCCGGACGGGCTTCACACAGAACATCACCAATTCGGCTCATACGTCCGAATGGGCTTCACACAGCACATCACCAATTCGGCTCATACGTCCGAATGGGCTTCACACAGCACATCACCAATTCGGCTCGTACGTCCGAATGGGCTTCACACAGCATGCCTAAATCCGTACTCACACTTCCGGATACTAGATGCAATTAATTAGCGGGGACGTACACGCCAACCCGTCGGAGAGCTCCCTTCCCCCACCCGTTGGTGGAGAGGGCTTCCATGCAAACATGTAAATTGAGGGCTTCACCTGCCCGAGTAGAAACATCGTTACCCTTGGCGCGTGCTTGGCGGCGATGCTGGGAGCTGCAGCGGTGGCCGATCTTCACTCCAGACTGAGCCCTTGCTCGAGGTGGCGATGACGGTGGCCGACCTCTCTTTTAGGCCGAGTCCTTGCTCGAGGCGGCGATGACGGTGGCCGACCTCTCTTTTGGGCCGAGCCCTTGCTCGAGGCGGCGATGGCGGTGGCCGACCTCTCTTTTGGGCCGAGCCCTTGCTCGAGGCGGCGATGGCGGTGGCCGTCCTCCTTTTAGGCCGAGTCCTTGCTCGAGGCGGCGATGACGGTGGCCGACCTCTCTTTTGGGCCGAGCCCTTGCTCGAGGCGGCGATGGCGGTGGCCGACCTCTCTTTTAGGCCGAGCCCTTGCTCGAGGCGGCGACGGGAAGAGGGGCCGAGGGGAGCTCGACCCCGCTGTAGGCGGCGACGAGAAGAAGGGGCCGAGAGGAGCTCGGCCCCGCTGGAGGCGACCTGGAAGAAGAAGGGGGCCGAGAGGAGCTCGGCCCCGCTGGAGGCGGCCTGGAAGAGGAAAGGGGGGGCGGCTCGGGCTAAGAAGCCGGCGACGGCCATGGCCGAGAGAGAAGAGGGTGGGCTGCACTTGCCGGCGGCGGGAGAGGAGGAGGCCGAGCTGGATGGCGATGGCCGACCTCTTGGCCGGTCGACGACGGAAGAAGGAGCGGCGGGCTTGGGCTCCAGCCGGTCGACGATGGAGAGGAGGAGGAGAGGGAGCGTCGGCCTGCTCCTGGCCGATCGACGATGGGGAGGAGGATGAGCCGATGGCGGCGTCGGGCTCCAGCTAGCCCTAGAAGCTGTTCTGCTTCCCTTGCCCCCTTTCCCGATCTCCTGTTTTGCCTTTTCTTTCTTTTTTTTGTTCTGTTTTTTCCTCCTGCCTGCTGCCCGTACCCCTTGCACCCCCCTTTGTCTATTTGCTTGTCTTTTTTCTTTTATTTCTTTTATTTCTTTTCCCCACCCCTGCTGTCCCGCCTGCTCCCCTACTTCCTATTTCTTCTCTTTTTTTTTTGTTTTGTCCAATCCTTTCTACATATCATATATATTATATAATATATAATATTATATATATTATATGATAAGTATATATATTATAGGTATAAAATAGAAACCACACGCCTGTAAACACCCGCGCGCTCGCATGAGCTCCCGCGCGTCTTCGAATGGGGTTGCGCTAAAACGTCGCTCGTAGCACGTCCCGAGTCCGTCACTTGGGGAGGATCCCGCTCGCCCAGATACGGGGTTGTACAATAAGGGTGGTTATTGGGCACGTTACGAATCATTTGGGTGTTTGTGTGTGAGCAGATATGGGATTTGTCCTCCTATGTGACAGGAGTTGCATCCATGAGCCCCTTGATGGAACTGGACTGAGAAATGCATGGCCATGCTTGGTTGAGTCAATATGTGATATTGGACTCACCATTCTCTGGAAGTCCGTTCTAGATCAAGAAACTTGGATTGAGCTATTATGAGGGTGACACGGTCCATGCCTCTAGTTCTTTCCGGATGTAAAGGACAAAGGGACAAAGACAACGCTGGAACATTGTTCATATAGGCTTTTGAGTTATGAACTCTTATTGCTTGGGTAACAATGATGCATTGCTAGATGCCGCTCATTGTTTGTGAGGTTTTTGGTTTGATACTTTAAAGATCAAGTGGGAGACTGTTGGAGTTACCATGGTGATCTAGAAGTTGTTAAACATGTAATCTCACTGCCAATGCGATATGAGCCTGCAGGGTCGCACATAAGAGCATGCGGAGAAGTTGGATAATTGACTGTATTGGTAAGGGTTACCAATTACCATACAGAATGGGTGGGTCAGGCAAACGTTGCCAAGGAGATTCGTCGAGAATCGTCGAGTATGACTCGACGACTCTCGATGAGTTCGTCGAGAATGATTCGTCTGGAATCGTCGAGTATGACTCGACGACTCTCGACGAGTTCGTCGAGAATGATTCGTCGCGAATGATTCGTCGAGAATCGTCGAGTATGACTCGACGACTCTCGACGAATTCGTCGAGAATCAAATTGTTTGATTCCCGGCAATTGGTGATACTCGACGATTCCATCCACGATTCTCGACGATTTTGCAGATGATTCTCGCCGAATCTGTCTGCTGATTCTCGCCGAATCTGGACCTGATGCTAGCCGAACCTGGAGTTCATTCCCGGCGAATGATTCTGAAACCCTATGCTGTGTGGTCTGCGGATAGCGATTCTCTTAGGTCTGTTTATACCTTTGGTATAAATAAGGACTTAGGGTTTTAGGATGATGTGTGTATGCGTGCTTTTCTCCTGCGGCCGAATCGAACCCGACGGAAGTGTTCCGCCGTGCCGATCCGCCGAATCCCGAACCCCGCCGGACGGAAGAGTTCCGTTTCCGCCGATAGCTTGCTCCGCCGGCCTCCTCTCCGACGACAGTCGCCGGTGTTGCTCTTCCTTGAGCGAACCTAGCAGTTCGTGGAGGTGCAAAGGTGCAGTCGATCTCCTTCCCGATCTTTCGTGCGACGAAAAGCTCGGTGTTCTCCTGCTCGTGTGGATTTCTGCAGAGACGTAGACGATATTCTACGTAGAACTCGCCACCGACAAGGACTCGAAGTTTGGAGCATCTTTGTTGAGTTTTGACTCAACACCGGAAAGGTAACTTTGACCTAGTTATTTCTTAACTTCTTGATTCAATATTCATGGCCCGATCCCAAATCTCTTTTGGGTTATTCTTGATTTTATTATTTCCGCTACGTGCACAAGTGTTGTGTCATCCTCCTAAAAAACCCAACAAAGATGTTGTTTGCCTTTATCTATGCGTATTGGACGGGCTATGTTGTGCTCGTCGCGAGCTCTGGTGGTGTCTCTATATCTAGGGCGGTGACCATACTCCTCTCCGCGCCTATAAATAGGACCCCCAACACTTCATTTGTATCTGAATGAACAGTAAGCCTACTCGCGTTTAAGTTGTTGAGAACTGATTTTTGGTATCCGCCCGGGTTGAAGAGGTTAACCGGTTCTTGTTGTGCAGGTTGTGCGGACAACGCTAAAGGACCAGGGACTTAGTTCTGAGTTAGTGCGGACTCTGCGGCTACAACAGACGATTACTGCAGGTTGCATGCGACTAGCATCGGTTACTCTTCTGCAACTTTTTTTTCTGTTCAATAAGCTGTCTGCCTCTGGGCGGCTTATTCAGTTGGTGGCAGCAGTCGCGTGTTCTGGCGACTAGGCGACCTCGCGGTCAGGCGGTCTACAGTTCAGCGGAAAGTATTCCTTTCAGCACTGGAATAACGGGTAGTCTGCGCGGTCTGTTGCGGTCTCGCAACCTGGCGACCTGAGCGGACTCCTTCAGCAGTTAGCAGTAGCTCTGACGGTTACTCATTGTGTCCGCGCAGTTTGGTTGAGTTGTATTTTCTTGTCTTTCTCCAGATTCCTTGGCAAGCATGTCTCACCATGTATGCCCTGCATTGTAAAAAAAGTTTTAATAATACATGATTCTTGTTTTTGCTCTTTGCATCTGTTTTACTTGCTCAAGAGTGTTGAGTGTTCCTGCGTCTGGTTCCCACTTTCCGCTATATCAAAATTTCAACACGAATCTCCCTCGCCTCCTTCGAAGATCTTCGAGCGCCTTGAAGATCCTTTGAAGATCACCATTCTCCTTCGTGCAAAGCGCTCTACAGACCCCACAGTCAGCACTCGACGTGCGTCGCTCTCAGCGTTCACAACAAGTTTAACATTCAGTACCCGTCTGTCGACCGCAAGCCTTCTGCGCTCCAGCTTCCGACCACAAGCAGAAGTCCGCCAAGGCTCCAAAGCGTACGTGTACTCTATTACAGACAAAGACAAATACTTATCTTCGTGAGCGGTGACCTGTAACCCTCTGAACGCGTCTCTCTTCCCCCCTCTCAAGTTGTAATGAGGAGTGACCCGTCGCGCTCGAATTCTCCCAAAAGCTTTGTACACAAACAATAAATAGTGAAGTTCGGTTGGCACAACCGGCTGCGTGGTTTTCAGCTCTTTCCGAGATTTTCCACGTAAAAAAAAAAATCTCTTGCCTACTGTCTCTTCTCTCTGTGACAGTTTGCGCGCTCGACCGCTCTAGATTTAAGACGGTCCAATTTAGACCGATCTACCAAGAGCCTCGAGCGGCCCGCAGCTTTATAGCGGATTCTACATAATATTTTTCGAGCGGGCCCTGTTTTCAACACGTGCCAAGTTTTATGCACAGTGCAAAAAGTTAAAATAATGGTGCATAAATTAAATATATTTAGTATAAATGGCCACAAGTAACGTGCATAATGGACTGCATGTCCTGTTTGGGCTCCTGCACCGGCTGGATGCCCGCTTCTCATAATATGCCAGGTGCCGGATTAAAACCGACATTTCATTTTAATTTTAATTTTTTTTACACTTATATTTCCTAAACCATGATCTCGTCGCATCAAATCCAATGCCAGCTATGGAGGAACATGGGAACCACCATATTGAACGATTGATCATGACCGTCCGATCAAAGATGATCTATGTATATAAGTGTATTTTAAAATTTTGAATTATGAGATGAGCGAGGAGATATTGTTGACACTCAACGGTGGATGATAGATGTAGTGCTGCATTCGCTGATTCTAACGGCATCAGGCGCTAGCGACGGACGGAGACACCGCTAAAAAAGCGAGACAGGGCAACTAAATACGAGATAGAAATATGACGAGATAGCGACGGACGGAGACACCGTGAAGAAAGTGAGACAGAGCAACTAAATATGAGATAGAAATATGATGAGAGACAACAATGCAAAGAAATAAGTTGAGATTTTAGCTAACTATAAACATAACTCTAAAATGGAGAGATTGTCGCCCACCGATTGTGGAACGACAATGATGAGGGAGGAGGCGGAATGGCTGGAAAAGCACAACGGAATAGTAATTCGTATACCTAAGATAATAACATCGGTCGCAACGTTGTTTAATTCCTCCTCAGCCCCGCTTCCATAACACGCCGCGACAAAGCTCATGCTAGTGCCCCAAACAGGGCCGTAATCTCAACTACTGGCGGCATCCTCAAAGCCAAGTGATGGAAACCTCAAAAATACTCCCGCTGGGTGCTTTTTGATGCCCAAGTGGCATGCCCCTCCATTTAATAGAAATCGGAGTAAAGAAATGCATTCCCCTCCGTTGCTCCTGATTCGGAATCCTCCTCTTTTGCTGACGACCCTCGCGATTTATTGTCATCGCTTCCCGAGGAGGGGATTCGTTGGGCCTACTGGACTCTTGACACCTTTTCGACACATTTTAAACGAGTCTGACGCTCGGTGGAACAATGTGAACCGGGTCTAAGCTTATTAGGTCTTATTCCCGCTGGCCTCCAAGGAGGTCTATTCAATGAGGTCTGTAACCTCAGCTCCTCTCAGGTTCCCGGGGTCGTGGAATAGCTTCTGGCCTCTTGAACTGTCCGTTTTGTCGATATGTTTTTTTTGGTCTCCTCCCTCCAGAGGTCCTTAGCTCTTCCGCCTTTGTCAGCCTTGTCAAAGAGGCTTGAACACTCTTGTTGGTGGCCTCTGCCTTAATATATAGTCTTTCACGGTGAATCAGGTCCTCAAAAGTGATGTTGGGATCCCAACCCTCCCCTTTTGTGAAAAGTCCCTCCTACAAGCCACACATGAGGGCTAGCTCCAAAGTGTAGATATACAATTCTTGGATATCCATGACCTCCTCCTATAAGTGATTGATGCAACTTCCTAGCGTCTCGCTCGGTACTTGATTGAGAAGAAGGAGAGTTGTTGGTTCCTTCCCCCTCTTCTTTGACATCGCAAAACGCAACATCAATCCTCAGCGCAGAATCTCAAAGCAGTAGATGTATCCCGTAGGTAACTAGTGAAACCAATCTTTTTTCCTTCCCCTTGAAGGTGATGGTGAAAAACTGACACTTGAAATATTCGTCATGCTACGAATGGAAACAACATTCTCAAACCATTACAAGTGGTGAGGGGATCATCCTTTCTGGTGTAGTAGCTAAGAACGGGCTCGCCAAACCCTTCTAGCACATGCGTGCTCAAAATATCCTTGCAGAACGTGCTCGCTAACCTAGTGTATTGACCTGCCAATGACCGAGCTGGTTCATCCACGCGGAATCGAAGAGCTCATGGGGTCACGCACTGGGCTCACTCAAACTGAGGTCACTCACCCACCATATGGGTGAAGACTACCTTCCCATGTCGTATAGATGGCTCACCAACCTTTGCTGAGGTGACAACCAATGGTGAGGCCACTGTAACCTTAGCGCTGAGAGTAAAAAAACTTTGCAGCAACCATCATACTCTGCAAGGTCAGCTCGTGTAACAAATTTGCTTGGAGCAAGCGAGTTGATTATCACTGACTCTCTCCCATCACTGTTTGCCATTAGACCTCGCACCTAAATTTCCTCCATCGATCATGGTGCACACTCACCACACCAAAGTGTTGAAACCAAGAAAATCCAGTTCATAGAATTCAGACCAAGGGGTGACCAAGTGTTACTGATTCGATGATCGACCCAGGCAAACCAAAACAACAAGAAGACAAAGGGCTACAAACGATCTCTAGATCACATAGAAACTAGACACCAATCAGTAGTGAGGAGGTACAACAACATACCGAAAAGTTTATAGGAATTTCCCCTCCAAAATACATATCTGAGTTAGACACAAGAGAGGCGAGCATTAAAGGTTAGGGGAACTTTGGGGAGTAGGGGGGAGTCAATGTGCCTTCTACTTATGTTTTAGGTTCCTATTTATAGGCAATCTAGAGGATACATGGTCTGCGAATAGCTGGCTACGCCTTTGCTGGAAACTAGATACTTGTTTCCTTAGCATCCTTATTCTTGGGACTCTCTAAAGGCAGCGAGTTGATTAAAATATCTTTAGGCGAGGTCGCCATAACCAAGCTCGCTGGTTTGGAAGTTGCTTGAAAAGAGAGCTCGTTGACGAATCGAAAAATACTGAGCGAGCTCATCAACTCGCTTGAACGAGGTCATCGATGAGTTGACGATCTCTAGTCGTCCTTGCAGGCGATCCCTAGAGGAGCTCGTCGATGAGTTATTGCACTGACTTGTCAATCTTTCATTGAGCTCCACGCGTATTCAATGCACCCCTTCTTTCTAATCAATGGTCAACCTTCTGACGTCAATGTGCCTATAATTAGCTTGGGCCTCTCTCATTGAATGTAGGTTGTACAAATAGATACTTCAAACTGTTCGTGTTGCTCGAAGCATCCGGATGGGGATCTAGGTGGAATCCCCTACCCGTTGCCCCTAGGTGGGTATAAATAGGCAAAATCCTTAGAAGTTACTACGGGTATGGGTTAACTGTGTACCCGACACAACCTGTTAAGTCTCAGAACCCGTTATTGTCCAAATATACACTAACAATATCCTCCTATATTTGTGACAAATAACGTATACATTTCAAAGTGCAGAAAGTGGAGAATATTAAAATAAATTTCTGACTTAACACATTTCCATAAGAGTTAGCACAGTTTTTAAAGAAAACCATAAACATGAATTTTTAAAAAAATGACATAATACATCAAAAGAAAATGTGCTACTCAACAATAAATAAGTCCGGAAAACAATAAAATGACTACAGATAAACATGTAACAATTCTACTCAGAGAGTAGATCATCATCATCTATGTCAAAATCCACTTTCTCTCCTCCATCTTCACCAGTGCCTGTAAGGAATTTCATGAGTCAGACTCTATGAATTCATAGACATATGCAGTGACGTATCAAAGTAAACTAGCTCAACCTAAATGAGCTTAGTACTTATAGCAATAGTGAAGTAATACTGTCAGCATCTCTATCCAGTCTAGCTAGGACCAGTCAGGTTTTGATTTTAATAAATCAAACGTTGTTATCTTACTCATTAGTGACCACTATGTGCCTTGTCATATGACTTGACACACCGTTATTTGCAACATTATCAAATGTGGAATAATGTGCTATGATCACTAATGTTAGATTAACTCATGCAACGACTT
Source organism: Platanthera zijinensis (assembly GCA_039513925.1). Taxonomy (NCBI): domain Eukaryota; kingdom Viridiplantae; phylum Streptophyta; class Magnoliopsida; order Asparagales; family Orchidaceae; genus Platanthera; species Platanthera zijinensis. Next base: position 146,213,822 of record CM077094.1, on the reverse strand, counting down.
TCTATTCCCAGTTGAATAATTCTCAAATCAGCTTACAATGAGAAAGACGTTAAGTCATCAGGTGTGGAATGACTAGCCTCTAACCACCTTGGGCTTTCATCAAGAAATTATTTGGGGTTTTCAGTCTGTTATTAGATGCTTGAATGTTGCGACTATAGGTTCTTACCATAAAACATAAATATTGGAGGAAGTTTCATATTTCTATGAACCTTAATCCCATCTCCCCCGATGTTTTAATTGTGAGAACTCTATTTAAGCCATTTGTCAAGACGTCTGCAACATTATCTTTTGACCTCACATCAACGAGGTTTACAATCCCTTGACTCGTAAGGGAGATCAACCAGGCTTGTTTCATCCGGAGTTGCCTTCTTTTGTTGTTGAACAAAGTGTTCGTAGCAATCGTTTTCGTAGCCTGATTATCGCAGTAAACTGCAACAGAACTCAACTTCAGGCTCGACAATGGAATGTCCATCACCAAATCTCTTATCCACTCTGCTTCTTCTCTCGCTGAAGCTAGAGCGTAGAGTTCGGATTCCATAGAAGATAGTGTAATACATGATTGTCTCTTGGACTTTCAAGCTACAGCTGCTCCTCCTAGTGTGAAGATAAATCCACTAGTGGACTTGCTGTCATTTAATTCTGAGCACCATGATGCATCAGAATATCCTTCCAACACTAGAGGATGACCATGATAACATAAAGCATACTTTTAGGTGTGCTTTAGGTATCACATCAGCCTATCGAGGGCATCCCAATGGTCTTGGCTAGGATTACTAGTGAACCTGCTCAGCATGCCGACCGTAAAGGCTATGTCAGGTCTTGTGCAGACCATAGCATACATGAGACTACCAATCAGTTTAGCATAATCTGACTGTCAAATCGCAGCTCCATCATTGGGCTTTAAGCGATTATTGTAATCGTAAGGTGTCTCCAGTGCTCTACGTTCACTGTATCCCCACGTATCCAACATGGACTTTATATAGTGGCTTTGACTTAGGGAAATGCCATTTTTCCCAAAGCTCACCTGCATGCCTAGGATAGTCTCAGCTACACCTAGGTCTTTTATGCTAAACTCTTTCATTAGTTCTGACTTAACGTCATCCACTACGGATTGATCAGAACCAAGAATCAGCATATCATCCACATACAAGCATATTATAGCGACTTTGTTCGATCTATGACGTATGTAAAGACATTTGTCCGAGAGACTCGACATGAATCCCATGTTCCTTACACTATAGTCAAACTTCTCATGCCATAATTTTGGTGTCTGTTTTAGTCCGTATAGCGACTTGATTAACTTACAGACTTTATTTTCGTGACCGTCTACTACGAAGCCTTCAGGTTGGCTCATGTATATTTCTTCGGTCAGATCTCCGTTCAAGAACGCAGTCTTAACATCCATTTGATGAACAATAAAGTTCTCAATAGACGCAATAGCAAGTAGGATCCTAATGGTTGCTAAGTGACACACTGGTGAATATACATCAAAGTAATCCACCTCACTAACTTGTGTGAAACCTTTAGCCACCAGGCGTGCTTTATACTTAGCTACGCTACCATCAGGATTGAGTTTCTTTTTCAGAACCCACTTATACCCTATAGTTTTAGCTCCTCTTGGCTTATCAACCAACGCCCCTGTTGTTCGAGTTTGTTCGTGTTGCTCGAAGCATCCGGATGGGGATCTAGGTGGAATCCCCTACCTGTTGCCCCTAGGTGGGTATAAATAGGCAAAACCCTTAGGAGTTACTACGGGTATGGGTTAACCGTGTACCCGACACGACCCGTTAAGCCTCCGAACCCGTTATTGTCTAAATATACACTAACACAAACTCCTGTTATTTGTGATAACAAATCATCACACCATAAACATAATGTCACCATAATTTTAGAGCAAATACCATAACTGCAAATTCCAAGTAGTGAATGGGATTGGTTCTCTGTCCCTTTCAGTTGGAGTGAACTATACACTGTTACCTTTTTCAATCTGGCAAAGACCATAACTCATGCCACTACCTCTTGTGCCACTATAAATTTGATACCTTTTCGTTCCATAAAGAGAGAAAATAATAAGCGATGAAATCACCCGGTTTTTCAACTCATCAAAAGCTCATGCACACTATGATGTCCAAACCAACTTGTATTTTTTTCCTTTCAAGTTAGTTATAGAGAGCTCAATACTTGAGAAATACCCCACCAAACACCTATAGTACCAAAAATCCCAAAAGCGTTGGACCTCCGTCACATTCTTTAGAACAATCTAATCACTACCCGCTTCAATGTTTGTTAGATACTCCTCCAAACCCTTTCCTTGGTCATATAGTGAGTGAGGAAGGTATAGCGGTGGATCCGGCGAAGATTGTTGCGATACGGGAGTGGCCTGCGTTATCTTCTGTCGCGGAAGTCCGTAGTTTTCTCGGGCTTGCCGGATATTACAGCCGCTTCGTAGAGAACTTCTCGCGGGTAGCGTTACCTCTCACGAAGTTGACAAGGAAGGACCAGAAATTCTTGTGGACGCAAGAGTGCGTGCAAGCTTTTGAGGAGCTGAAGAGGCGGTTGACCATGGCGCCAGTGCTTAGTTCGCCGAGTGGGACCGAGGGCTTTGAGGTGTATAGCGACGCTTCGGGTAGTGGCTTGGGCTGCGTGTTGTTGCAGCATGGTAGCGTGATAGCGTATGGATCGCGTCAGCTAAAGGTGCATGAAAGAAATTATCCGGTGCACGACTTGGAGTTGGCGGCCGTGATTTTTGCACTAAAGTTGTGGAGGCACTACCTATACGGAGTAAGGGTCGATATATACACCGATCACAAGAGCCTAAAATACTTGTTGGATCAAAAGGACCTTAATATGAGGCAGAGGAGGTGGATGGAGTTCCTGGGGGACTACACCTTCAAGATACATTATGTACCCGGGAAGGGCAACGCAGTTGCGGATGCGCTGAGCCGCAGGGCTCCCGCCCGAGCCAACTGGTTGTCGGTGCATGATGAGCGGCTAGTGCGGGAGTTGGAGGAGCTTGAGATCTGTTGCGTTGACAAGCAGACGAGCGCTAAAGCAATGTTAAACTGGACAGAGGTGCAGTATGACCTGGCTGACCGGGTTCGGCAGGCATTGGAGTTAGATGACTCCATGAAAGAGCTTATGGAGGCCGCTCTGGATGGGTCAAATTCCCAGTTCTCGGCGGATGATGGTTTGTTAAGAAAGGATCATCGGTTGTGCGTCCCGAGTGGGGGTAACCTCCGGGCGGAGTTGATGTACGAGGCTCATCATACCAAGTACTCAATCCACCCAGGGAGCACGAAGATGTATCGTGATCTCAAGAAGCTGTTTTGGTGGGCGGGGCTTAAGAAAGATGTGGCGTTGTACGTGGCTAAATGCCAAACGTGCGCCTTGGTGAAGGAGGAGTGCCAAAAGCCTTGAGGATTTCTGAAATCCTTGCCTATACCGGAGTGGAAATTCGATGATATATCTATGGACTTTGTGCACGGGTTGCCAAGGTCGCAGAAGGGAAACGACGCCATTTGGGTGATCGTTGACAGGTTGACAAAAGTGTCGCACTTCTTACCAATGAGGAAGGATGATCCAGTAGAGAAGTTGGCAAAGCTCTATGTGGATAGCATTGTGCGCTTGCACAGGGTGCCCCGCAGTATTGTGAGTGATCGCGATGGGCGGTTCACGTCCAATGACTGGAGGCTAGTGCATCAAATGTTGGGCTCCAAACTGAAGTTTAGCACGGCGTTTCATCCGCAGATGGATGGCCAGACCGAGAGAGTCAATAGAACCTTGGAAGACATGCTCCGCATGTGTACGTTGGACTTCGGTAAGAGGTGGGAGGACCACCTATACTTGGTCGAATTTGCTTATAACAATAGTTATCAAGCAAGCATTCAGATGGCGCCGTTCGAAGCTCTTTACGGAAGAAAATGTCGCACGCCGTTGTCGTGGTTAGAAACGGGTGAGTCCAAGCTTTATCAGCGTCAAGACATTGAAGATGCAACTTCTTTAGTGCATACTATACGGGAGCGGTTGCGGATTGCCCAGGATAGGCAAGCCAAGTATTATAATGCCAAGCATAGGAACGTGGAATTCAGTGTTGGCGATTGGGTGTACTTGAAGATCAAGCCGTTCAAGGGTGTCTCACGGATTCGACGCTTGAAAAAGTTGAGTCCGAGATACCTTGGGCCATTTGAGATTCTGGAGCGGATCGGAGAAGCAGCTTATAGGTTGAGGTTATCAGCAGAGCTAAGTGCTTTGCATGATGTATTCCACATCTCGGTTTTGCGGAAGGTAGTGCAAGAGCCTTCGCAGGTGTTAGCGGCCGACCAAGTACCGGTTGAGGAAGGGTTGACAACGAAAGTCAAGCCCATATCTATTGAGGATTTCGAAGTCAAGCGGCTTCGGAACAAGGAAATCAGAATGGTGAAGGTCCGTTGGGATAACTGCGGACGCGAGGAGCTCTCTTAGGAGCGAGAGCAGTCAATGCGCGAGGAGTACCCCGAGTTGTTCCCCTCAGGTACTCGTTATGTTTATGTTTTTGTGTAGTCTCTGTTCTTAATTTCGGGACGAAATTCTCTTAAGGGGGAGGGAGTTGTAAGACCCCAACCTCGGAGTTGATCGCGGGGCGATCAATCAGCACTTTTGGAGGTCTGAACAGGGGCACACGGCCAGGCACACGGCCGTGTGCCTACCCGTGTTCAGTGATTTTGTGCAGTCTCGAGTCAGAGAAGTACACGGCCTGAGACACACGGCCGTGTCTCAAGCCGTGTGTGGGGCACACGGCCTCGAACACGACCGTGTTCGAAGCCGTGTTCATGAAGCCCGACGATCGTTCCTGAAGCTCCAGGTAACACGGCCCGTGGCACACGGCCGTGTCAGGACCCGTGTCGATCGGCGAATGAACTACACGGCCAGGCACACGGCCGTGTGCCGACCCGTGTTTGGCCCAGATTTTATTATTTTGGATCTAATCTCGGCCGTTCATTCCCTTGGATCTGGATCTGACGGTGGGGGCTGCTCCTGGGGGTTATTAGCTGGGAAATGGGGGGAGAAACCCTCATTTCAACTTGAGTTTCTCTTTCTACCTTCTAGAGAGAGGGGAGAGCTCCCTTGGTGGTGTGAGGCCAAAATCCGGCCGCCGGAGGAGGTTCGAAGCTCCAAATCGCGATCCGAGCCCAGATCCGCGGAGGCGACGACGTTGCGAAGCTTTCTAGCCGCGTAGTTTGCGATGGCGCCGCGGAAGAACGCAAGGGTAACGATTCTTTATCTTGGGCATGTGAAGCCCTCTTTTCCTTGCATAGGAAGCCCGCTCTCGCGAGTGAGCGAAGAGTTGGAGCGCTCCTTGGGGTAGATATGTGAAGTCCCCCTTGTGTAGAGTCCGTATGCGTAAACGGACATAGGCATTGTGTGTGAAGCCTATTCGGACGTGTTGGTCCTAATCGGTGATGTTGCATTGCATTTGAACCGGGCAAGACTCCGGATATTTGGGTGTTTTCGGGTTTTTCTACGTGGTAGATTGCATCAGGGAATCTTAGAGATTAACTCTAAGGTGCACCCGGAAAACTGGGCAAAAGCGGGTTTTGCCAACACGGAGGCCGGGGAGCCAACGTGAACATAACTGGGTTATGTGATTTTGTAGCGGAAACGGGACTCGGCGAGTCTTGACCTGCGCATATGGCTTAAATTGTCGTTGCGGTATGAGCACGGGTCAAGCGGAACCGTACCCAGTCTATGTCGTTCGGTAGGACCGTTGGCATGGACGAGGGTCTTCGGCGGTCTATGACTTAAATTGTCGTGACCAAGGCTAAGGAGACAAATTGCTCATATGGATGACCGTCCTAGAGGCGGTGGTGGATCGGGAACGTCTATGGCTTGAATTGACGTGACGTTGGCCGGTTCGCCGAGAATGTGCCCTGAGTGCACGGGGTGTGTGGCCGTGCGAGCCTACGCCTGTGGTGATGTGCAATTACCTTTTATAAATGCCTATACTAATAAAGTGCAGGGAAAGAGCATCCCTGCCCCGATTGTGGGGGCGAGATCGTTACAATTTGGTCAGCTTTGCTGACCGTTGCTATTGTTTGCCACCGGGCGGTGGTTTGTTGTTTGCAGGTGCTGCGGAGCCGAGCGGGAAATAGCGGGCTAAAGCCCTTGTTGCTGTGCCGGCCCTCGAAGGCCTAATTTGTTATGTTTTTCCCGTTCATTCATGTATGGCCGGCCTGTGAGCCGAGGTTTGAAAACACTATTTTGTTAAGTGAACAATGTAAGACCTTAAGGCCAGTTCTCTTTTGTGCATGTACTCATTCCTGGGTTGTAGTGGACATTCATGCTTTGTGGCAGGGTTCTTATCTTTTTGCAACTTAATTAAATTGCTTCCGCTAGGTGTTGTGTAGGACGCTCTGATTGGTTGTATGGTTTCAACGCGTAACCAACCGGTCTGTCCGTAGTATATGGCGTCGGGCCCCGACCGGACCTACTGTTATATGCTATGTGACGGATAGGGGTGTTACAAATTGGTATCAGACTTCTGGTTTCGGTCACGCTTAAATTAATTCGTGGACGAATTCACTTTAAGGGGTGGTGAGCACATTGTGTGCGTCATCGTTATAACATGAAAAGAACCCATGAATGTCCACTTAGGAATGAAAATACACATGTTTGAGGAACCTGCGTGTTCCTATAATTGCTGTTTGCAGTAGTGTTTGGTCGCTTATCGGTGTTTTTGCACGATTATAGGTGACCAGAAGTGGTGCTGGGCCGTCTGAACGGCCAGGTTCTGAGGCGAGCAGTGCGCCAAGCGATACGCCTGCAACACCTTTGTCTGCCGAGACCATTAGGTTGGTGGCAGAAGCGGTCATGGCAATGATTAATGCGCAGCCTGCAAGGCAGGTGCAGCAGCCAGCTCCTGCTGTAGAGCAAGTACCGCTTCAGACGGCAGAACAAAGGAGGGTTGAGCAGGTGGTGGTGGAGCCAGAGTTGCCTCGGAGAGCAACTGAAAAACAACTGAAGCATGTCATGGGCTTTCATCCACCGGTGTTCACGGGGGCAGAAACCCCGACCCAAGCAGAGGATTGGCTCTCAAGGGTCAACAGGGTGATGACTGCGACGGAAACTGAAGAGTGGCAGAAGACCACTATAGCGACGTTCCTTTTGGATGGGGACGCAAGACTGTGGTGGGAGGGCCTAGAGCTGTATCAATTGAGGGGAAGGCCATTGGCCGAAGTCCCGATGGAGGAGTTTGCGAGACTATTTATGGCTCGATACCTCCCCTCGGCGCAGAGGATCGCGCTAGAGAGCGAATTCCAGAAGTTGGTGCAGGGTGATAGCACCGTTGATGAATACCTCCACGAGTTTACTCGGTTGGGGAGATATGCCGGCGCTACCTTCGCAGACGAGGAGCGCAAGACGAGCCGCTTTTATGAAGGGCTAAGGGATGATTTGAGGTTGCTACTGTCGGGGCCCAAGGCGCAGGGTTTCATGACCCTGGTCAGTTCGGCCCGGTCCTTGGAGAAGGATATGAGAAACGTGCAAGCGAAGAAAGAAAGGGAATCCGGTGGCAAGAAATCAGAGTTCAAGGCGCCGACTACATCGAAGTCGGGCTACCGTAGATTCTTCAAGAAAGCTAAGACTTCGGGTCCAGCTCCTTCTGCAGGTGCCTCGGGGACAACTACCAATCGAACCCCGGGCGCTTGTTTCACGTGTGGGAAGCCGGGGCACTTTGCCCGTGACTGCTGGAGTGGACGCTCAAAGTCCGAAAGGAAACAAGGAGCTACCTACGAGGAAAAGGGCAAAGCGGTGGAGTCGACCGCGTCCCACTATGCTCCGACTCAGCCTAGAGTCTACAACTTGGGCCAGCAGGAGGCCATCAAGCAAGCGGATGTGGTGACAGGTATGAGTTAATTTATGCAAGTTGACTTGAGAATACTATTACCTATTGCTTGTTAAGCTAATGTCTTTTGCTTAGGCTTTGTGGTGATTAGCGATAGTCCGGCACGAGCACTGTTCGACACTAGTGCTTCGCATTCATTCTTGTACGAACAGATAATATCGCGCATCGGAGTCCCTTCTTCGATGGAGAAGGACAAGTTAGATGTGTTGCTACCGAATGGGTGCTCGATGCGTGCGGACAGAGTGTGCGCCGTGAAGGTTCACATAGGGAGCCAAGAGTTCGACTTGCTAGCGTCATTATTGCCGTTAGTAGAGTTCGATGTTATCTTTGGAATGGATTGGCTGTCAGAGCAGAAGGCTTGGATCGATTGCGACCGTAAGGAGGTCAAGCTGGGTGTAGGGCGGGAGACTACTTTCGAGGGGCTTAAGGGGTCGAGCAAGACACTAATGTCTGCTCTTCAGGTGGTGAAGGCAGTTCGTGCTGGTGCAGAGCTGTTCTTTGCAATAGTGGGGGCTGTGGAGCCAAAGTCCCCGTTGGATAGCATCCCCGTGGTTTGCGAATACCCCGATGTGTTCCCGGATAGCCTTCCTGGAGCCCCACCGCAGCGAGAGATTGATTTTACGATCGAGCTCGTGCCGGGTGCCAAACCCGTGTCACGTGCTCCTTATAGGTTGGCGCCAAAGGAGATGGCGGAGTTGAAGGTTCAGTTGGAGGAACTGATGGAGCAAGGTTATGTGCGTCCAAGTTCGTCGCCTTGGAGCGCACCGGTCCTCTTCGTTAAAAAGAAGGACGGTAGTATGCGGCTGTGCATCGACTATAGAGAATTGAACAAGTTGACGGAGAAGAACAAGTACCCGATCCCGAGGATTGATGATCTCTTTGATCAGTTAGTCGGATCGTCTGTATACTCTAAGTTGGACTTGAAGTCGGGGTACTATCAGCTGAGGATCAGGGAATGTAAAATCCCAAAGACGGCGTTCAGTACGAGGTACGGGCATTTCGAGTTCACGGTCATGCCGTTTGGACTGACAAATGCGCCATCGGTGTTTATGGATCTGATGAACAGGACGTTCAGAGATTTCCTGGATCGCTTTGTGATCGTCTTTATTGACGATATTTTGGTATACTCGCAGTGCGAAGAAGACCACTTCAAGCATTTGCATTTGGTGTTGGAGACTTTGAGGAGGAATGAGCTTTACGCAAAGTTCTCCAAGTGCGAGTTCTGGCTACCCTCGGTAGCGTTCCTTGGTCATATAGTGAGTGGGGAAGGTATAGCGGTGGATCCGGCGAAGATTGTTGCGATACGGGAGTGGCCTGCGTTATCTTCTGTCGCGAAAGTCCGTAGTTTTCTCGGGCTTGCCGGATATTACAGGCGCTTCGTAGAGAACTTCTCGCGGGTAGCGTTACCTCTCACGAAGTTGACAAGGAAGGACTAGAAATTCTTGTGGACGCAAGAGTGCGTGCAAGCTTTTGAGGAGCTGAAGAGGCGGTTGACCACGGCGCCAGTGCTTAGTTCGCCGAGTGGGACCGAGGGCTTTGAGGTGTATAGCGACGCTTCGGGTAGTGGCTTGGGCTGCGTGTTGTTGCAGCATGGTAGCGTGATAGCGTATGGATCGCGTCAGCTAAAGGTGCATGAAAGAAATTATCCGGTGCACGACTTGGAGTTGGCGGCCGTGATTTTTGCACTAAAGTTGTGGAGGCACTACCTATACGGAGTAAGGGTCGATATATACACCGATCACAAGAGCCTAAAATACTTGTTGGATCAAAAGGACCTTAATATGAGGCAGAGGAGGTGGATGGAGTTCCTAGGGGACTACACCTTCAAGATACATTATGTACCCGGGAAGGGCAACGCAGTTGCGGATGCGCTGAGCCGCAGGGCTCCCGCCCGAGCCAACTGGTTGTCGGTGCATGATGAGCGGCTAGTGCGGGAGTTGGAGGAGCTTGAGATCTGTTGCGTTGACAAGCAGACGAGCGCCAAAGCAATGTTAAACTGGACAGAGGTGCAGTATGACCTGGCTGACCGGGTTCGGCAGGCATTGGAGTTAGATGACTCCATGAAAGAGCTTATGGAGGCTGCTCTGGATGGGTCAAATTCCCAGTTCTCGGCGGATGATGGTTTGTTAAGAAAGGATCATCGGTTGTGCGTCCCGAGTGGGGGTAACCTCCGGGTGGAGTTGATGTACGAGGCTCATCATACCAAGTACTCAATCCACCCAGGGAGCACGAAGATGTATCGTGATCTCAAGAAGCTGTTTTGGTGGCCGGGGCTTAAGAAAGATGTGGCGTTGTACGTGGCTAAATGCCAAACGTGCGCCTTGGTGAAGGCGGAGTGCCAAAAGCCAGGAGGATTTCTGAAATCCTTGCCTATACCGGAGTGGAAATTCGATGATATATTTATGGACTTTGTGCACGGGTTGCCAAGGTCGCAGAAGGGAAACGACGCCATTTGGGTGATCATTGACAGGTTGACAAAAGTGTCGCACTTCTTACCAATGAGGAAGGATGATCCAGTAGAGAAGTTGGCAAAGCTCTATGTGGATAGCATTGTGCGCTTGCACGGGGTGCCCCGCAGTATTGTGAGTGATCGCGATGGGCGGTTCACGTCCAATGACTGGAGGCTAGTGCATCAAATGTTGGGCTCCAAACTAAAGTTTAGCACGGCGTTTCATCCGCAGACGGATGGCCAGACCGAGAGAGTCAACAGAACCTTGGAAGACATGCTCCGCATGTGTACGTTGGACTTCGGTAAGAGGTGGGAGGACCACCTATACTTGGTCGAATTTGCTTATAACAATAGTTATCAAGCAAGCATTCAGATGGCGCCGTTCGAAGCTCTTTACGGAAGAAAATGTCGCACGCCGTTGTCGTGGTTAGAAACGGGTGAGTCCAAGCTTTATCAGCGTCAAGACATTGAAGATGCCACTTCTTTAGTGCATACTATACGGGAGCGGTTGCGGATTGCCCAGGATAGGCAAGCCAAGTATTATAATGCCAAGCATAGGAACGTGGAATTCAGTGTTGGCGATTGGGTGTACTTGAAGATCAAGCCGTTCAAGGGTGTCTCACGGATTCGACGCTTGAAAAAGTTGAGTCCGAGATACCTTGGGCCATTTGAGATTCTGGAGCAGATCGGAGAAGCAGCTTATAGGTTGAGGTTATCAGCAGAGCTAAGTGCTTTGCATGATGTATTCCACATCTCGGTTTTGCGGAAGGTAGTGCAAGAGCCTTCGCAGGTGTTAGCGGCCGACCAAGTACCGGTTGAGGAAGGGTTGACAACGAAAGTCAAGCCCATATCTATTGAGGATTTCGAAGTCAAGCGGCTTCGGAACAAGGAAATCAGAATGGTGAAGGTCCGTTGGGATAACTGCTGACGCGAGGAGCTCTCTTGGGAGCGAGAGCAGTCAATGCGCGAGGAGTACCCCGAGTTGTTCCCCTCAGGTACTCGTTATGTTTATGTTTTTGTGTAGTCTCTGTTCTTAATTTCGGGACGAAATTCTCTTAAGGGGGAGGGAGTTGTAAGACCCCAACCTCGGAGTTGATCGCGGGGCGATCAATCAGCACTTTTGGAGGTCTGAACAGGGGCACACGGCCAGGCACACGGCCGTGTGCCTACCCGTGTTCAGTGATTTTGTGCAGTCTCGAGTCAGAGAAGTACACGGCCTGAGACACACGGCCGTGTCTCAAGCCGTGTGTGGGGCACACGGCCTCGAACACGGCCGTGTTCGAAGCCGTGTTCATGAAGCCCGACGATCGTTCCTGAAGCTCCAGGTAACACGGCCCGTGGCACACGGCCGTGTCAGGACCCGTGTCGATCGGCGAATGAACTATACGGCCAGGCACACGGCCGTGTGCCGACCCGTGTTCGGCCCAGATTTTATTATTTTGGATCTAATCTCGGCCGTTCATTCCCTTGGATCTGGATCTGATGGTGGGGGCTGCTCCTGGGGGGTTATTAGCCGGGAAATGGGGGAAGAAACCCTCATTTCAACTTGAGTTTCTCTTTCTACCTTCTAGAGAGAGGGGAGAGCTCCCTTGGTGGTGTGAGGCCAAAATCCGGCCGCCGGAGGAGGTTCGAAGCTCCAAATCGCGATCCGAGCCCAGATCCGCGGAGGCGACGACGTTGCGAAGCTTTCTAGCCGCGTAGTTTGCGATGGCGCCGCGGAAGAACGCAAGGGTAACGATTCTTTATCTTGGGCATGTGAAGCCCTCTTTTCCTTGCATAGGAAGCCCGCTCTCGCGAGTGAGCGAAGAGTTGGAGCGCTCCTTGGGGTAGATATGTGAAGTCCCCCTTGTGTAGAGTCCGTATGCGTAAACGGACATAGGCATTGTGTGTGAAGCCTATTCGGACGTGTTGGTCCGAATCGGTGATGTTGCATTGCATTTGAACCGGGCAAGACTCCGGATATTTGGGTGTTTTCGGGTTTTTCTACGTGGTAGATTGCATCAGGGAATCTTAGAGATTAACTCTAAGGTGCACCCGGAAAACTGGGCAAAAGCGGGTTTTGCCAACAGGGAGGCCGGGGAGCCAACGTGAACATAACTGGGTTATGTGATTTTGTAGCGGAAACGGGACTCGGCGAGTCTTGACCTGCGCATATGGCTTAAATTGTCGTTGCGGTATGAGCACGGGTCAAGCGGAACCGTACCCGGTCTATGTCGTTCGGTAGGACCGTTGGCATGGACGAGGGTCTTCGGCGGTCTATGACTTAAATTGTCGTGACCAAGGCTAAGGAGACAAATTGCTCATATGGATGACCGTCCTAGAGGCGGTGGTGGATCGGGAACGTCTATGGCTTGAATTGACGTGACGTTGGCCGGTTCGCCGAGAATGTGCCCTGAGTGCACGGGGTGTGTGGCCGTGCGAGCCTACGCCTGTGGTGATGTGCAATTACCTTTTATAAATGCCTATACTAATAAAGTGCAGGGAAAGAGCATCCCCGCCCCGATTGTGGGGGCGGGATCGTTACAATTTGGTCAGCTTTGCTGACCGTTGCTATTGTTTGCCACCGGGCGGTGGTTTGCTGTTTGCAGGTGCTGCGGAGCCGAGCGGGAAATAGCGGGCTAAAGCCCTTGTTGCTGTGCCGGCCCTCGAAGGCCTAATTTGTTATGTTTTTCCCGTTCATTCATGTATGGCCGGCCTGCGAGCCGAGGTTTGAAAACACTATTTTGTTAAGTGAACAATGTAAGGCCTTAAGGCCAGTTCTCTTTTGTGTATGTACTCATTCCTGGGTTGTAGTGGACATTCATGCTTTGTGGCAGGATTCTTATCTTTTTGCAACTTAATTAAATTGCTTCCGCTAGGTGTTGTGTAGGACGCTCTGATTGGTTGTATGGTTTCAACGCGTAACCAACCGGTCTGTCCGTAGTATATGGCGTCGGGCCCCGGCCGGACCTACTGCTATATGCTATGTGACGGATAGGGGTGTTACATAGACTCACCTCTGGCCAATCATATTCGTTGATGGGGGATGCCCTAATCCTTGTTTTATTATAAATAGAGGCATTAAGGGCTGATCTAAGGCATTGCAGAATTTTGGAGACTCTTCTTCCCGGATTACAGCGATCACTCCCCAGTGCCGATGCCGTGGTGTAACACCCCCATCCGTCTTGTAGAATATAACAGAAGGTCTGGTCGGGGCCCCACGACATATTCCACAGACAATCAGTGGAGTTATGTATTGAAACCATAATCCATAAGCGCGTCCTAACTCAGAGTGCAATCTAGTGGAAGATGGGATTAATAAGTTTAGAACCCAACCATATGAATGTCCACTAAACCAAACAGGAATGATAAGATAACTACACCAATAGTTATGGTCTTAAAGTCTCACAACTATTTCCTTAAATAATAATGTTTTACAAACTCCGACACGCATGCAGGTCACACATAAAACAGTAAAACAACTTTGCTTTGGCCTTCGAGGGTCGTCATAGCAACCATGGGCTTTGGCCCGCTATTTCCCACTCGGCTCTCCAACTGCACCTACACAAATGCATTCCAGCTTGAAGGTAATAAAGCAACGGTCAACATTAGCTGACCAAATTATAACGACCACACCCCTCACTCGGGGTGGCGGTGCTCCTTCTCTATAGGCATTTGGCATAGATATATAGTGGCAATCAAAACATGCAACTTAAGCACTATTCACCACAGATGTTGGCACTGCCGGCCACACGTCCCGTGCACTCAGGGCACATTATCGGTGTGATGAAATTCAAGCCCCACCACCGTTCACTAGGACGGTTCACACATGAGCATTCTCTTTCGGTATGCTGAGATTCAAGCCCCACCTGCTTGAGCACTACAGTCTTTCCGGCCTGAAGCCTAAGACTTTCCCTATGCTACGAAAAAGTCATGCTGAGATTCAAGCCACTAACTCACTCCAAGCTGATCTCCATAAGGTAGGTATAGGTCAGCCACAACCCGTTGCTCAAACCGTCAGGCTCGGAAGCCAAGATGTGGGTCAGCCTTCCCTTGCCCACTCACGATACATAACCGCGTTGTGTTCCAAGGCTAGCACTCACGACCACCGAAGCTGGGCCCCTCAGACTCTTAGCTCATCACAAAGGCCCCCAGGTCTCCAAGAGATAGGCCTCACTTTCACATTGGCCCACAGGTCTCCATGAGATAGGCCTCAAAGCTCACTGGGAGCTACAGCCGGCGGTAGCGCAATTGCCGCACGGTAGGGGGCAGACTTTCGTTTCTTCTCCTCCAAATGGGTGTTTTCCCGGAGTCCTTCTCCAGTACTCTCTCTACAACAATCTACACACCCGCGACTCCGAAAACCGCACATTTACCACGGAGTCTTCTCCGACATACATACAATCACCAATCCAGACCAACCTGCATGTCCGGATGGGCTTCACACAGCATGCCTAACCCATACTTCGATTCCGGATTTTAAACGCAAAGACGATGGGGATTCAACTGATCTACCAGTCGGGAGAACTACTTCCACATGTTCGTGGAGCATCTACCCTCACATGCCAAAAAAAGAACTTCACATGTTCAAGGAAGAGGATTGTTATCTTTGACGTTCTTTTCGGCGCCATGGGAGAGAATCTAGACGGATGGAAATGATCGCAACGGACTTGCCTCCGCAAATCCGAACTCTGCTCGCGAACTGGAGTCCGAAACCACAACGGCGATGAAATCTTCTTCCTCTCCTTCGCTCTCCACTCTCTTGGCTGACTAGAAGGAGTAAACCAGGAAGAATGAAATGAAACTCACTAACCATGTTATAATCCAAGCTACTGTCGCGCGGTAACTAGCTACCGCTGCGCGGTACTCAAACGTCCAATCCGCAAACACCACCCAAAACCTCCAATCATGGGCCGATGCGTGGTCACGCCATTGCTACCGCCACACGATACCTACTACTAACACGCGGTATAAGATGCGTCGCATCAAACCATCACACTCGATGAAAAGTCATTACCTCCACGCTGTATCACTACCGCCCCGCGGTACCTCCCATGGATGTTTTCCAATTAAATCAGCTACGCTACCACCGACGTTAACCCTGCCGCGGGGCGGTAGCTCAAATAGGGCTCTGTCGATAAATCGACAATGCTACCGCTACACGGTATCAACCTATTGCCAGACGGTAACTCACTGAATGCTACTGTGAAATAATTAAGCACACTACCATCGGCGTTAACTCTATCATCGACGTTAACTCTACCGTCGGGCGGTATCTCACAGAAATCATTTCTTGCTTCAAGAAACTTGGGGCGTTACACGTGGAACCCTAAAAAGGGTTTAGGGTAAATCTAGTACTTCTTGTATAATTTTTATAATTTTTAGTTGAGTAAATCTAGTACTTCTTGTATAATTTTTATAATTTACCCTAAAAGGGTTTAGGGTAAATCTAGTACCATCGGCGTTAACTCTACCGTCGGGCGGTATCTCATAGAAACTTTTTGTATAATTTTTAGTTGAGTAAATCTAGTACTTCTTTCTTAAATGTTAAAAAGGGGTTTTGTAGTTTAAAAATTAATTATGGATGATATTGCTGTTGAAAAATTATGAGACTTAGGAATTGAGACTTTCAGGTCATTATATGCTTGTAGACATTTATTCATGATTTTTAAAATCCTAGTTACGGCACTTTCTTTACAAGTCCACCTTATGGAGATTTTGATAATTAATTAATTCAAAGATTAATACTTGCTGAAAATTTATGAAACTCGGCCAATGCTATTTTTAAGATTGTATCTGCATAGTTTAATTAATTCATAATTTTTTGATGGATATTCTCTATACTTGATTCATAAATAACGAAAGATAGAAAATATTGCTAAAATTGTTTTAGTGTTCTTTTGATGATAGAAAAATTGTGATACTTTGAATTTACTATATTGAGATAACATAATATTTATAGTAATTTTGTTGGACATCTTGCATGCGTACTTAGGATAGTTCATGTTCAAACCGGTAGCCCTTGGAATTTTTGAGGAAATTAATTAAATGCCAGATAAATTAGGAAAAATTATAATTTTCTGATTATAGGCTAATTATATCATGATATACCTCCAGTAAATAAGTTAGGGCATTTGGAAGAGTATTGGATCATTTCCTATCCGGTTCGACATATAACATATGATAGTCCACAATTAGCAATTTGTGTTAACAGTCATAGGATATGATGAGGCATAACGTTGGAGTTAGTTAATCTGCTGAATTGGATGGATGTGAAAGTGTTCACCATATAAGGATAGGAAGGTTAGTGAGAAGTGGTGTTGGCTAGAGTTAAGAGGTGTTCGGGTTCGACGAAAGATCGTCTTTCCCGAGGAGAAGAAGGTTAAAAATCACACTAGGTTAGTCTATCGTAACACGAGAAGGTAATGGGTAAGGGAATCAACCAATAATAATAAGTACCTTGGGAACGAGTGACTTCAACTACCATCATAGTTCCTAGTGCCCTTTGAGAGCTCTTCACGGGGAATACCGGGGGTAGTCCTGGGTTAACGTAAACTGTATTAACAAGCTGAAAAGAGTAACTTAGTAATTAGGGTTGAACATTTCACAAACACAGATAGCACAGGAAGATAGTTGGGAGCTTCGGCTCAATTAGTTAAGAGACGGACGGAATGGTCCGGGGAGCTTCGGCTCGATTAGTTAAGAGACGGGCGGAATGGTCCGGGGAGCTTCGGCTCGATTGGTTTGATACGTTAAATATTGCATGTGCATACAAGGAAAGAAAATTAAGGTGGTGGGTCTTCGGTATTGGAGGGTCGATGCACCGATGCCAATATGCTGACTCGACAAGTGTGGTTAGCACTTCACCAACAAAAGTCTGGTGCGCCAGCCGGCAAGAGTACGAAGGAGTCCGCTTTGTGCACCAAGCGTTGAGGCGTATGATAGGTCTGACCGGTAGTGCTTTACTGGTTTAGAGGTGGGCGAGGCCAAACCCACCGCTTCCGTCTGCCACTACGGAGGTATCCTGGGAGGTAACGGCTCCGAAAGGGGGAACTAAAGGTCTGTGTACACAGAGTCGGGTGTGTGTGTTGCACTTGCATGTTCTATCATACCCACTAGCATGTCATAACATAATCGATTCATTTAACCCCTGACACCAAAGGTATAAGTGGAATGAGACGCTTATATATTAGGATTTGCAAAACGACCCCTTGGTCTATAAACTTGTGTGGGCAAGTTTATAAATTAAGGTCAATTTTGATATATATATATATACTGCTGTTTGATAACCGACACCCCAACGTATAAATTGGTATGCGACTTTTTAAACGATGGAAGCCTTGCAGAAGACCCCTTGGCTTATGTGTTCTCACATAAGTGAAGTTTACTTTTCATATTTCGTCTTATTGACATTATTTATTATAGAATTGCTAGATTAGTTCCGCTGCCACCTGATTCTTTTGATTTAATCTCCACCTTCATGTCCTTCCCTTTCTTCCTCTCCGCTCGGTACTTAGGATCCATGGGGGAAGGGGTAGAGGATGATAGAGCTTAGTCTTTATGACTAACGGTTTTCGAACCGCATCATTTTAGGGAATCGTGGAGCCCAGCACGGGGGAGCAGCCACAGAGACTGGTGCGCTTGGAGATGGGACAGTCTAGCTCCGGAGTTCATACAACCAGGACCGTGAGTCTCGACCTTGAGTAGATGTTCTATTTTTGCTTCCGCATGAGTGATTTGTAGTGAGGACAGGACGTACCGGGCATAAGCCCGTATTTAGTACTCTGATATATTATACTGTGGACACTCCCTTCGTGGAGACTTTTATTTCTATATATGTGATCTCTATGGACTTGCTTTTACTTTATTGTACTACCTTTCTGTGATTGAATTGGCCGGCAGAATCGGCGCTATGTGGTGATGACCCTTCAGGGCGTGAAGGCGTCACCGCAAAGCAGTGGTTTTGGGCCTAAGACCCCGGTGTTTAAAAAGAAAAAAAAGGGGTCTTACATATACCAAGGTTAATGGAATCTCGTACTTGTGGGCATAGAGACCTGCTAATCTTGGTATATGCCTCCTACTATAACCCAACTATAATTCTACAATGTTATTTATTACTTCCCTGTGGGGCCGGGTAATAAGAAACACAAGAATATAATCGCAAGGTGCAAAAATTAGATCAAGTGATTTAAACACACCCCATGATGTGTTACATGTAAATCACTTTATCGGGATTATCAGAATGCTTTGGCTACTCCTTAGAAACTCGATAAACATTATTCTAATTAGTGCAATGGAAACATTTGGAGCTCAACATTAAAGAACCCGAATCCGATCAGCAAACAATGCCTTGCAAGAGATAAAACTCCATTTAACAATAATTCCACATCGCCGAAAGCTTGATGTTGAAGTGTTCCTCTCCCTTATTTATCTTTGCACCTCCATTGTCATAGGAAAGCCAAATCTTCAACACAAGAGTACCTCCAAAAGCAAATGACGTCGGCGGGTATGGTGATCAGATTCAGGTCAAGAGTTCAAGATTGTTCGTTGCCACAAAGACATTCCAAACAGAGAATTAATATTACATAACCATGAAAAAATATTACATCCATCACAAAAATTGGAAACGAACAACCATCACAATCTCTATGCACAACATTGAGCAACCAAACAAGAAGATTATGTTGTTTTTGGAAGAACTCGTCACATAGTTTTCAAAGAAAAACATCACAATTTTTGGGAAGAAATCATCTCAGAATTTTAGAAAACACATCACAGATTTTGGAAGAAATTTTCACAGATTTTAGATGGAAAAACCGGATGTGAAACCCCTATATTCGCTCTGATACCAAATGTAAGAACACAAACTAGATCTAGGGCAAAGCCTAGGGCGCAGCGGAGAACCAGAGATCGGGTATAGGAGTTTATACCTCCAGCCATTAGGGCTTTCCTTTGGACGAACGACTTCAATCCTAAAATAAATCTGGGAGCTGGAAGCCTTGCTGGAAACCGGCCAAGTAGCAGCCTTGCTGGAAAATCGGCGGAAGTAACTTTGCTGGAAGGCGGCGGAAGCAACCTTGCTGTAAGTTGGTGATGCTGAGCTCCGCTCGATCAGGGAAGAACACCGACTGGATAAAGAAACCCTAAAACATCGGTGAAGAGCGATGCGATGGCGGAGCTCTGGACGGCAGACTGCGTCAGATTCAGGAGAGATGAAGATGAGGAAAAGCGAATCGGCAAAAACCCTAAATCCACGATTTTCCGCACCTTGCGGGAAGACAGCTCGGGATTCTGGAGTTTGGGGAAATAAAATCGGATGGATAATAAGAGATGGACTTATTTATCCTTATATACACCACATCCATGGCCTTAAGCAAAACCCTGAACGATCGCGACCGTCCATCCTCCCATCAAGAGGATTGTGACTAGAAACCCCAATCTAACTAAAACCATGTGTCACACTTGGGCCATATACGAGTCACCACTTTATACTAATCACCCTAAAGAACTCATGCAAGTTGAATCAAATAGGTAATCTAACATTGGTTACAACCAGTCTCAACCTCAAGTCATCACGGAGACCTCCATAAAATTTTTGGGCTTTCATCTCCTCATTTTCAATCAACCTCCATGCATGGTGGCTCGGTCGAGTGATGTCACGACCTGCATTTTTTCAACAATTATATATCATCTAAGTGAGAGAAAATACGTGATGTGATGCAACGTCGTGCATGAGACAACTGTAGACGGTAAGGCGGCCGTCTTTTACTTTGCTTTTATGAAAAGATATTTATTCGTATGTTTGAAAACATAGTTTAAATTGAAGTTTTTAAAGACCGTGTCCCTCGGTTTAGTGAATCAACTAGTTCACAAATAAAAAGTATATACGCAGCAGAAAAATATGTAGCTTAATTCGTTATATTTTACATGAGCATGATGACCCAACAAGTATGCTGATGATGTACGAGCTTTTAAATTTAGTAGAAATAAAAATAAGTTTTATAATTATTAAAATAGAGTGACATTCAGTTAAAAGGGATGTCATGAGTTTACACTAAAATGCATCCTTTATATTTTTAAAATACCTAACATGTTTCCTAACATAAAACCTTCACAGAGAGCAAGATCTGAAAACAAGCAGTGAGACACAACAAAAAACTAGCAAGTAGTTTAACATCAGCAGCAATAACTATGAGCCTCAACAACCTGACGCGAACCCATAGAATTAAGTCACAAGTCTGATCTAGAAAAAAATGACGACTACCTCACAATGGTGAGGGAGCAATAAATAGTAGCAACCATAATAGCCCTGAAAACTTTGCTCCAACTTCCCCTACTGCAACTGCTCTGGGCCCGGGACATTCAAAAGAAAACAATGTCTCAGCAAGAAAGTACAAGTGGTAACTAAAACAAAATAAGGATATCAGAAGAAAATTATATGAATAGTGAGCATGATAGTTGATATTAATTTAGTCTTGAGAATAATCTTGCACCAAGTGCAAATCAAATCTATATTATAATTCTATATAGATATAATGAAGTTATTGAGACTGATCAGCTCGAGAAAGGTATTGTGGGGGTAGCTTGCTTACCAATACAACCCATCAATCCTAAACAAAATGTACGGTGAGGGTGACTTGCTTACCAACACAACCCAACAGTCCTAAACAAAAAGGTACTGTGAGGGTGGCTTGCTTACCAACACAACCCAATAGTCCTAAACAAAAATGTACTGTGGGGTGTCTTACTTACCAACACAACCCAACAGTGCTAAATAAAAAGGTACTGTGTGGGTGGCTTGCTTACCAGCACAACCCAATAATCCTAAATAAAAAGGTACTATGAGGGTGACTTGCTTACCAACACAACCCAACAGACCTAAACAAAAGGTACTGTTGTAACACCCCATTTTTCCTGTTTAAGGAATTTGGAGTCTCTGGAAGCTACCACACGACGATAGGTAGTTACTGCCAGACGGTAGCTCTTTTTCGACGTGTAGCTTTCGAGTTCGGCGTGTAGTTTTCATCGAGTGGGGACTTAGCATCGATTGTTAGCACTAAGTAGCTAACACATAGCAATAACGTTACCGCTGGCGGTAGCGCGACGACCTGAGGCAGTTAGCGGGCTCTGGAAGTTACCGCAGTA
This sequence comes from Platanthera zijinensis, assembly GCA_039513925.1. NCBI lineage: Eukaryota > Viridiplantae > Streptophyta > Magnoliopsida > Asparagales > Orchidaceae > Platanthera > Platanthera zijinensis. Next base: position 146,192,370 of record CM077094.1, on the reverse strand, counting down.
TGGTAGGTACCTACCACCCGATGGTAGCAAACAGAACCAATTCTGTAGTGGTGATTTTTGGACATCCAATCTACTTAGAACTTGATCGTGTGGCCCAGAAATACCCATTCATGAACCATAAGTAGGGCAGATGGGTCCTCTCTTCCCATTATTCGAACTTTAGGGTTTGAGAGGTTAGAGTTTGGAGAGGGCTTGGAGGAGGAAGAAGAAACATCTTCCGCCATTAACGAATCTTAAGATCTCCGTTCAATGATTTGAGGCTAGATCCGTGAAGAGGGCTTCTAGGTGAACATGTTTATCAGTGCTTCTACAAATTTCCATGGCAAGGAAGAAGTTACGTAAGATAACGACATTTCTCCTTCTGATTTTTAGGATGTGTGCATGACATCAATTTTGTTTATGCCTTTATTTGAGCATTTAGGCACCAGATCTCTCAAATGAGAGGGGTTCGGGTCGCTATGATTCAAGATGAACCATCAGGTCGATTGAGTCTGTCTCTGACATGCTTTTGCATTAAAAAGCCGCTCCGTTAGCGGATTAGTCATGATGGGTTAAGCCGAAAACGCGACCGGTGGTCTGATTTGGTGATGTTGCTTAATATGCATATTATGGATTTTTCTAGAAATCCAATTGCGATGAAGACGCCATTGTGATGCCCCTAATTTTGGGTGAGAACAAATGGTTGTTTAGGGCGGGAAGGGAAATTCTTGTTGAATGTGATGTGGTGGCGTAGCTTTGCCTTTGTGGTCGGCTGGCTTACCCCATGATGTTGTAATTCACGTGTGGAGGGTGTCTCGACAAGACAAGTCCCCTTATGTGGAAACTAACGAGGACGCCAAGCTTTTGGGAAAGTCCGGGCGATGAAGCCCACGAGCGGGCAAGGTCAATCAAGGGTCCTTAGCATCGATTGTGCTTATATTTGTAAAATTGACAAGAACGGTGGAGTTGAGGGACAGTCCTAATGGTGTTGTGATCCATGCGCGAGTGGGGTCTCAGTGAGAGTTCTTGGCCATAGGATTGTATGGCTTTGTGGAAAGAGAGTGCCTATGTTTGTGATGATTTGTGACAGTGTGTTAGAACTATACACGTTATAGGGTTGCTTGGGTGAAACTCAAGTTTACATACATGCTGCATAATAGGTCCCCTTCTATTTATATACTCAATATACAAATGTGTTTGATGCTTGAGACATCAAATCCTGTTATTTTCTATATCAGCTTATATTTTATTAAATGCATACAAAGTGCTGACCTGCAGAGTGATGGAGTGGCCCGGGGTCTGCTAGGGACGTCCGAGAGGAGGGGTGTTGGTTACACAGTTGAGGTCAGCCTATACTGACTCATGTCACAACAAATTTTTACAGGACAAGGATCGCAAGCTGGAGCAAGCTTGCCAACCAAAAAGGTCTAAGCCTCATGAAGTGTACCCTCCTTTTAATATTTTTTGCGTGTTCTCATGTTATATTTCTTTCAATATAATCTGGCTTGCATGCCGAGATAGCCTAGGAGGGCTTTGACACGTTATTATGATGAGTGTTGTCGTTGTTTTGGACACTTGAATGTTGTAAGGCCTTAAAGCCATTCCAGACTCATATGAGTGGTGGAAAACTTTTAGTCTTGTTATTTTGTTTCCGTTATTTTATTCTCTGAGTTTTGAGATTGGCAGTACTTTTATATCACTTTATAATGCTGAAGATGTGGCGTCTATTTGTTGTGGGTCCCTAGCCGGACCCATATTATATGGTAATTACAGGGGAGGTGTTACAATTTAGTATCAGAGCTAGGTTGGTGTCCAAGTTGAGGTTTAGCGGTCGATTTAGTGTAATCGGATTGCGTAAAGAAGCTGTCCACATAAGTGTGTTGCGGGACCATGGGTGTCCTTGTGTTCAAGCTTTGCGAATAGAACCTGATTCGTTCTTTACCTTGCTTATGCTAGGGTGGAAGCGACAATGCGGGGACGTCGATATCACAAGAGGAGCCTTCAGCGAGCAGTGTTACTACTCCGGGTCCCTTGGGCATGGGTTTATACCCGACCTATTTCTATCATGTGCGAATAGAACCAAAACAGTCCGGAAACTGGAGTAATGGAAATTTTATTATCCAAAAAACTATCTATTACAAAGGTATAGCCTCCCTTATATAGAATGGAGGAGATGAGATAGAGTAGAAATACCCAATGTGGGACTAAATACAGAAATACAGCATATACAAAGCTAACCGCCTAACCGTGTGGTTACCACCAGGAGACGAGCCGCCGACCATCGATATCCCAGAGAATAACCGGCTAACCGCCCGGTTACCAAACCGCCATGCCAACCCGCTATCGTTGCTCAGATATCAGACCGCCGGAGACAATCCCATCAACCCGCGCGGCTACCAAACCGCCCGGTCTTTAACCGCCTATCCGCCCAGGCCTATACAGCAACACCCCCTCAAGCTGGAGCATATATATCGATCATGCCCAGCTTGCTGCAAATGTGGAAAAAAGAAGCGGATACAGGCTTTGTGAAGATATCTGCTAACTCTTTCTCTGACGTAACAAACGGAGTGCAAATCTGGTTCTTCAATACTTCTTCCTGAATGAAGTGACAGTCAACCTCTATGTGTTTTGTCCGCTCATGAAAGACCGGGTTCTTGGAAATGTAGATGGCTGCCTTGTTGTCGCAAAACATGGGAAGCGGATAGTTGTAGACCTCTCCTAAATCAAGCATGAGAGCCCGCAACCATTTCAACTCGCACGTGGTTGATGCCATACTTCGATATTCTGCTTCCGCACTAGATCTGGAGACAACGGATTGCTTCTTGCTCTTCCAGCTAACCAGATTTCCTCCAACAAACGTGCAAAAGCCAGATGTCGACTTGCGATCCCCTTTGTCGTCCGCATAGCTAGCATCGGAGTACGCTTCCACCCTCAAATGGCCATTCTTCTGAAAGAGGAGACCTTTTCCAGGAGATGACTTTACATACTGCAGAATTCTTAGAGCGGATTGAAGATGGCATTCCCTAGGAGACTGCATAAACTGGCTGACCTTTCCTACTACATAAGAGATGTCTGGTCTGGTCACCGTGAGGTAAATGAGTTTGCCAACAAGACGCCGATACCTCGTAGTGTCCGATAGAGGAGGTGATTCGTTAGTCCATATTTTGTCTTCTCCAGGAGCCATGGGACACTGAGCAGGTTTAGCGCCCGTCAATCCTGCCTCTTTCAATAAGTCAAGAGCATACTTGTGTTGGGAGAGAACCAAGGAGCACGGTTTCCGAGAGATTTCAATTCCCAAGAAGTATTTTGGAGAACCCATATCCTTCGTGACAAGGTGTTGGCGGAGATGGACCTTCGTCAGGGCTACACCAGCTTGGTCGTCGCCAGTAAGAAGTATGCCATCCACATAAACGGCTAGCACAACCAGACCCGAGGATTTCTTGCGAATGAACAATGAGTGATCCGCCGAACTCCTTGTAAAACCGATTTCCCCAACTATGCCACTGAACTTGTCGAACCATGCCCGAGGACTCTGCTTTAGACCATAGATGGCCTTTTTCAACCTGCATACTCGAGTCTCCCCCTGAGCAACATACCCAGGAGGTTGCTCCATGTAGACATCCTCATGAAGATCACCATAGAGGAAGGCATTCTTGATATCCAACTGGGAAATAGGCCAATCCTTGTTGACCGCCACCGATAGAAGAACTCGAATAGTGCTGAGACGAGCAACCGGAGAGAACGTGTCGAAGTAATCAACACCGTAAGTCTGGGTAAATCCCTTAGCCACAAGACGGGCCTTGTACCGGTCCACACTGCCATCCGGACGGAACTTGACGACAAAGACCCAGCGACATCCAACCACATCCGTGCCAAAAGGAGGAGGCACAAGAGTCCAAGTGCCCCGCTCAGAGAGAGTAGCAATTTCTTCATCCATGGCCGCCTTCCAGTGAGGAACATCAAGGGCTTCCTGGTAGTTGCGAGGAGTGGAAGTCGCCGAGATGGCTAGGGCGAAGTCCCTGCGAGAAGGTGTTAGCCGATCATAAGAAACAACAGCGGCCAGCGAGTGCTGGGTGCACGTCCGAACCCCTTTGCGAAGAGCAATGGGCAGTTCCAGGTCATCTAGTTCCTCAGTGGTCGGTGCATCCGTGGCGGAGAAGGCTGGCCCGGGAGAGGAGAGAGACGGCCGAGGAGAGGAGGAAGATGGCAGGGGATCAACAAACGGAGTGTGCGGTGGAGTTGGTGATGGAGGAATCTCAAGAGGAGTGGATGGGACGGAGGGAATGGTTGGAGAGGGCAAGTCAGCCGGAGAAAGAGTAAGGTCAGAGGAGAAGTATGAGGCATTTTCAAAGAACGTCACATCCGCCGAAACGAACTGTTTGCGATGAACAGGGTCAAAGCAACAGTAACCTTTTTGAGTAGTAGAATAACCCAAAAAGATACACTTGGTGGAACGTGGGGATAACTTGTCGCGAGTTGCGGAAGGGTTGTGAACAAAGGCGGTGCAGCCAAAAATGCGTAGAGGTAAGGGAAAGGCATTTTTGGCCAGATAGAGAATGGAAAAAGGTGTTTTGCCTTTAAGAACTGTCGAGGGAAGACGATTGATGAGGAAGAAGGAGATGAGAACTGCATAGCCCCAGTAGCTACGAGGAACCTGCATCTGTGCCATGAGAGTGCGAGCGACATCGAGGAGGTGACGGTTTTTACGTTCCGCCACCCCATTTTGCTGGGAGGTATATACGCAACTAGTTTGATGAATGATGCCGTGTTGCATACAGAAAGAAGAAAATTCATTGCTCAGGTATTCTTTAGCATTATCTGAACGAAAAACTTTCACAGAAGCACCAAACTGATTTTTAATCATAAAATAGAAGGATTGCCGTACAGAAAATAGTTCAGAGCATTCTTTTAAAAGATACACCCATGTACATCGAGAGAAATCATCAATAAAGGTTACAAAATAGGAACTACCCCGCCCTACGGTAAGGGTGGGGGCAGGACCCCATACATCAGAGTGAACAAGGTCGAACGGCTTAGAAGAGCCACGACCTTGCTTAGGAGGAAAGGGGGAGCGGTGATGCTTGCCTAGCTGACAGGCATCACAGTTGACAGGAGAAGCATGCTGAGGTAGGTGGGGTAACAGTTGGTGGATGAGACGTGATGGAGGATGCCCAAGACGAAGGTGCCACTGAAGAAGATCTGTAGAAGCGGATGAGAATGCTGAAAGAGAGGATACATCATCAAGGAAGTAAAGGTCGCCTCTCTCAGTCCCAGTAGCAATCATCCGCTTGGAGTCCGGGTCCTGAAAAGAACAAGAAACAGGAGTAAACGTGACTGAGCACTGAAGTTGCTTGCAAAGGGAAGTAACCGACAATAAATTGCACGGGAACTTGGGCACATAAAGAGTATCCGTTAGGCGAAGGGACGGAGTAACTTGAACCATGCCAGTCCCATGCACCGGAGAGGGAGAGCCATCCGCAATGAGAACCAGGGGCAATCGATCATGTGTTTCTAGGAGAGAAAAACACTGAGGATTGCCCGTCATATGATTAGTGGCGCCAGAGTCGATTAGCCATTTACCTTGATTCACCACATGGGCGCTACTTGAAGTCGTGGCCACTGAGGCAGATGAGTTGGATGAGGGGGGGGGCATCACCAGAGGGACGAAGGTGCGGATGCTTTGTCCAGCAGCGGTCAATCAAGTGACCTGTGCGGCCACAGTGAGAACAGAGATAGCGAGAAGGGCCGCGCCCGCCGGACTGGTGATCACGTCCACCCGAGCCACCACGATGTGCTTGGTGGGCATAGGCATCTGGAGCAGGAGGAGCGGCAAGCAAAGGACGATTGAGCAGAGAGGTAACAACGGCAATGCGGGCAAAGCATCCAGGGTGGGAGATTTAGCTTCTCCAAGAATTTGCTGCCAGATCATATCATAGGAATCCGGGAGCCTCAGAAGGTAACAAACAATTAGGAGTTCCTGGAAGTGCTTCAGTTGGGTGGCCACGTCCGCAGAGAGGGGACGATGTTGAAGAATCTCCGCTCCAAGGGCTTGGACCTGTTGGTAAGCCGCAGCAGGAGACATGGATTGGCGAGCAAAGAGATCCGCATACAGAGTATAGATGCAAGATGTTTGACCCCCTTTGGAGTAGAGGGCGGCTAAGTGAAGCTAAGCTTGCTTGACCGTCTCATCGTGACGGATGACCGGAAGACATTTATCGGACAAGCTGTTCGCCAGCCACGTACGAACAAGAGCGTCATTCGCATCCCAGTCATTAAACTGGTCAGAGTCCGCAGGAGGAGGGTCATCGGTAAGATGATGACGCTTGCGCTGAGAGCGGAGAAGAAAGGTAAACGAGACACTCCAGTCGGGATAATTGGGGCCGAGAAGCTTAGAAACGGTTCCAAGGTTCCCGGACGCAGCAAGAGGAGGAGGAGGGTGGGTAACGACAGTAGTCAAGGTGGAGACATCAGAAGTAGTCATTCTGGAAGAGAGGTCGCACGGTTAAGAAAGTAAACCGGGCGAGCAGCAGAAGGAGAAGATCGCAGCGGTCAAAGGAGAGAGCAGCGGCTAGAAAAAGCCACGACCAACTGCGGACAACCAATGGGGAAGAAGGTCGTACGACAAGACAGGTCGCACGAGATAAGCAGATCGCACGAACAGATTGTTCGGGCGAGAAGAGGAGATCGCGAGAGAAGTAGAGGGGAAGGCAAACGAGAGAGATCACGAGAGATCGCGCGACAAGCAGATCGCACGAGCTGAAGGCAAACGCAAACAGGGGGACTAGATCGCTGCCTCTGATACCATGTGTGAATAGAACCAAAACAGTCCGGAAACTGGAGTAATGGAAATTTTATTATCCAAAAAACTATCTATTACAAAGGTATAGCCTCCCTTATATAGAATGGAGGAGATGAGATAGAGTAGAAATACCCAATGTGGGACTAAATACAGAAATACAGCATATACAAAGCTAACTGCCTAACCGCGCGGTTACCACCAGGAGACGAGCCGCCGACCATCGATATCCCGGAGAATAACCGGCTAACCGCCCGGTTACCAAACCGCCATGCCAACCCGCTATCGTTGCTCAGATATCAGACCGCCGGAGACAATCCCGTCAACCCGCGCGGCTACCAAACTGCCCGGTCTTTAACCGCCTGTCCGCCCAGGCCTATACAACAACATATCGCATGCTAGCAGAGGCAATTGTAGCGGCCCAAGCTGCAACGGCACAACAAGTTGTGACCCCTATTGTGCAGGTAACGACTCCCGTTACCCCGAATACAACTCCGGTCATACCGGGCGGAGCTATCGGGTAGGCAAAGTCGTTTGCTGAAAGAGCTGTCATTGGGCGAGGAGGCCACTAGAAGAAGTATTTTCTGAGTTTCCATCCTCCAACGTTCAAAGGAGTTGGCACACTAACTGATGCCGAGGACTGGTTGTCAAGGATTCATGAACTCTTGAGGGCGACAGAAACACTAGAGGATAAGTAGTTTATGGCCTTCATGTTAGAAGGTGACCTAAAGTTGTGGTGGGTGAGCCATAGTAATCGACAATTTCCTAGACGCACCCCGTCTATGGATGAGTTTGTAAGTGCCATTTTGAAGAAGTATATTCCATCGTCGATAAGGTTAGCTCTTCTGAGGGAATTTCTGCATTTAGTTCAGCGAGAAATGACCGTGGATGAGTACGTGCAGGAGTTTACTCGTCTAGATTTGTATACGGGAACGACCATGGTTGATGATGAAGAGTGGAACAACCTCTTCTATTATGGGTTCAGAGAGAACTTGAGGCAACTACTCATCGCTCTAAATAATGTGGGTTTCAATGAGTTGGTTGAAGCCGCTAGGATCCTAGAGAGCGTTATGGAGCGGACTCAACGTCATAAGGGTCATGTAGTAAACAAGGGAGAATGAAAGCCTTCTCAATCACAGAAGAAGTTAGAAGGGTGTAGGTGGAGGAAGAAGTCTCATCCTTTCAGGTCAGGGGGGAAGAACGGTATTACGTTGGGGAGTCTCGTTTCAAGGGACCACCGATGTGCTACAAGTGTGGCAAGCTAGGCCACATAACTCGAAATTATACCGAGGGTAGTGCTGGGCCAGAGTCAATAAAGGAGCATTCAGTGCGTTCTGGTCCTAGTTAGGTAGACAAAGGGATGGTGGCGGAGTCCAGTGCTTCACGTATCCCTCCAGTGCAGCCAAGAGCCTACAATCTTGGGCAGCAGAAAGCGATTCGTCAGCCCGATGTGGTGAAAAGTATGGAAGTTTAAATTTATCAGTTAGCTTAAAACCATTTGCGACCTTTTGTGTTTGTTGCACGTATGTTAGGCTTTATGCTAGTTTTCGGCTACCTCGTTATAGTGTTGTTCGATACGGGAGCGTCACACTCCTTTCTCGTGGAAAGCTTTATTCGAAGAATTGGGGTCGAGCCCTTTGTGGTGGATACGAAGCTTAGAGTGTCCTTGGAGTATGGATAAAGTTGACTTCGTGTTGATAACAGTAATCCTACCATTAGCCGAGTTTGATGTGATCTTGGAGATGGACTGACTTGCAGAGAAGTGGGCCAACATTGACTGCCTATCAAAGGTGGTGACCCTGATGAGCGTGGGAAAATAAGAAGTCAAGTTCGAGGGCCTTAGTGGGATGGCCTGCTCCCTGATTTCAACTATGCAGTTGGTGCGTGCAGTAAACCGGGGAGGTGTAACATTCGTAGCTTTGTTGGAGGTACACTCTACGAAGTTGTCGATTAGAGAAGTGCTAGTGGTGGCAGAGTTTGAGTATGTGTTCCCTGAGGAGCTTCCAGGATCACCTCCTCAATGGGAGATCAACTTCATGATTGAATTGGTGCCAGGAGCAAGGCCGGTGTCACGTCCTCCATTTAGGATGACATTAAAGGAGCTAGCCGAGCTTAAAGTACAACTGCAGGAGTTGTTGGAGCAAGGGTACATTAGGCCTAGCTATTCGTCGTGGAGTGTGTCGGTGTTGTTTGTAAAGAATAAAGATGACAGTATGCGGTTGTGCATAGACTATCATGAGCTGAATAAGATGACTGCCAAGAATAGGTATCTGATTCCACGAATAAACGACTTGTTCGACTAGTTGGTAGTGTCGGTGGTGTACTCCAAGCTGGACTTGAAGTCGGGGTATTACTAGTTGCGTATCAAAGAAGAGGACATACCCAAGATAATGTTCGGTACAAGGTATGACCACTTCGAGTTTTTGGCGTTGTCGTTTGGTTTGACGAACTCACCATTAGTGTTTATGAACTTGATGACCTGAGCGTTTTGGCAGTACTTGGATTCATTCGTGGTGGTGTTCATCGATGATATCCTTGTGTACTTGAAGTCAGAAGAGAAGCATGAGACTCACTTGAGGATAGTTTTGTAGATTCTGAGGGAGAACCAACTTTACGCTTTAAGTTCTCAAAGTGTGAGTTCTCGTTGGAGAGGGTGGCATTCTTGGGCCATGTGATTAGTGGCAAAGGGGTAGCAGTGGATTCAGTGAAATTTGAAGCCATTAGAGAGTGTCCTATTCTGAGAACTGTGGCGGATGTCAGGAGTTTCCTTGGACTAGCCGGTACTACAGGAGGTTTGTTGAGAACTTTTTGTATGTGGTATTGCCCTCACCTCTTACTCGCAAGGACTAGAAGTTTGTGTGGATGCCAGAGTGTGACCGTGTGTTTGAAACCATGAAGGAAAGATTAATGTCGGCTCTAATCCTAAGACTCCCTAGGGAAACTGAAGGATTTAATATTTTCAGTGACACGCCAGGTTACGGTTTGGGTTGCATGCTAGTACAACATGGAAATATGATAGCTTTTTATTCGAGGCAGTTGAAACCCCATTAGAGGAATTATGTCGTCCATGATTTGGAGTTGACGACAGTAATCTTTGCATTGAAGTTGTGGTGACACTAAGTTTATGGCGCATAAGTGGAGATTTTCACAAATCACAAAATCCTGAAGTATCTCCCAGATCAGAAAGATTTAAATACGTGGTAACGTAGATGGGTCGAGTTACTTGGGAACTATGATGTGGTGATTCAGTATACGCCAGACAAGGCCAATGTGGTGGCTGACACCTTGAGTAGAAAGTATTCTGGGCAAGGGAACTGAATCAAAGCGCATAACGAGCAGTTGGTGCGAGACTTTGAGTCTCTTGACATTACTTGTGTGGCTAGAGGTGAGTCTAGAACAACTCAAATGAATTGGATAGAGATGCAATATGATTTAGCCAATCGAATTCCGAAGGAAACCAGTGGGGATGAAGAGTTTCAGCGGTTGGTGTTGGAAGCTCAGCAAAGCAATTGTAGTGCTTTTGAGATGGTCGATGGACTCATAAGGAGGAATGGAAGGGGGTGTGTTTCGCGTTTTGGAAAGCTCCATGAGGAGGTGATGTTTGAGGCTCACTTTATAAAGTACTCCATTCATCCATGAAGTACAAAGATGTACTTGAATTTGAAGAAATCCTTTTGGTGTCCTGGGATGAAATGAAATGTAGCATTGCACATGAGTCGGTGTTAGACTTGTTCCTTTATAAAAGCTGAGTGCCAAAGGCCGGGAGGGTTCTTGAAACCTCTTCCTATGCCCGAATAGAAATTTGATGACATCTTCATGGACTAGCATTTGCGTTGACTGATGACTAGTTCTTATAGGTCTTGATATTATGATATCAAGTCATTGCATGGGTACTTGTTAATGAACAAGTTGTACTGGATAAACTCATCATGAGACTACTTTGTGGATTGTTATATGAATGTGTCACAAGTAGGTATCAAGTGGCAATGATGTTTGTGATTATTTGACCTGAAGTCACATCATTCATCAAGTGAGGAAGAACGTACTTTGATGCCATCAAAAGTATTTCTTGAAGAAGGTTGATGATAATAGTGATTATTGTGTATGTTACGAGACATTTGGGTGTTTGTGTGTGTGAACATAAATGAGATTTATTCTCCTATATGACATGAGTTACATTCATGGGCCCCTTGATGGACTGGAACTTAGAAATGCATGATTATGTTTGGTTGAGTCAATATATGATATTGGACTCACTAATTTCTAGAAGTCCATTCTAGATTAAGAAACTTGGATTGAATATACTTATGAGGGTGACATGGTCCATGTCTTTAGTTCTATCTGGATGTAAGGGACAAAATGACATGACAACACTGATACATTGATCATAAAAGGTTTGTTGAGTTATGAACTCTTATTGCTTGAGTAGTAATGATGTATTGCTAGATGCCGCTCATTGTTTGTGAGACTTTTGTTGATACTTTATGATCAAGTGACAGACTGTTGGCGTTTCTAAGGTGATCACAAATCAATCAAGCAGTTAGTCTCACTGCCAATACGATATGAGCATATATGGTCACACATAAGAGTATTTCGAGAAATTGGAGGAAAAATTGTGATGGCCCCACTCGTAGAGATATGATAAATGGATCAAATCTATGACATAAAGAATACTGACGGGTTGCGTCGAGTGCGTATCTACGCACGACGAGTGCGTATCGATGCACGTTTACTAGATGTTGACGCATCCAAGCTCAAAGTCGAAGCAGTTTATTTATTAATGCTACGTCGAGTAGAAATCGACGCAACGTCGAGTTATACTCGACGCAGGTACGTCGACTGTGTGTTGACACAGTTGTGTCAAATGTCGTCGAGTGTATCTCGACGTTGCGTCGAGTTCTTATCAACGTACGTCGAGTGTAAGTCGACGCATGCCGACGTATGTTGAGTTTTGGCGGATTTCTAAGGAGGCTTTTGTCTGTTTGATATCCTGGGGTATAAATAGACTTGGAAAAAAGTTTTCCATGTAACTGTCAGTGTGTGCTTTTGAATCCGTCACTAACCCTTGATCCCGTCGTGACTTCATCTTGTCGCCGCCTCTCCTGTAGCAAACCTAGCAGTTTGTGGAGACACATAGAGCATTCTTTTCTCTATCCCAAATATTGTTGGACAAGATTTTGGTGTTCTCCTCCGCACGTGTGGATACATGTAGAGCCGTAGATTTTTTTTTGCGTGGACTCAGCCTTCTGGGGTATCTTGGTTGAGTTCTGACTCAATCTCTCAAAGATATATTGCAATTTCTTTTCAGTTTTACTTCAGGAACAATGTTTTATCGCAAGATCTAGATTCTCTTTAGGGTTTCTTGTACTCTATTCCGCTGCGCACATATGATGTATTATTCCACTCATGTATAGAAAACTCAACACTCTAAACATCTGACAAATTCTCATGCAAAATTGCACAGTATCTCCCCCCATCTTTGTGAAGGTTTTCGCAACCGAAATGACCATATCAACGAAAACCTATATAAATCTGAAACTCAGGAATCAAGCTTGAGCCATTTTTCAAGCGAGCTAACCCTAAACTTTAAAATGACACAAAATTTGGTTAGAGATGGATTAAATGACTAGGAATCAGCTCAAATCATTTCCAAGTAAATTTATTAGCGATATATTCAGCTGAATTTAAGATTTGTTGAAAAAGTCAACCATAAGCAAACGCCTGATTTAAATGGTAACGTGCAAACTGACGCTTGGTGTAAAGCACCCACGTGGGGGAGAACAGAGGGGCCAGACATGTGCTTGTTTAAACGGTGGCAGCTAGTGCATTTATAAGACTCCACATATACGTATTTATATACACGAACACGATGACACTCATGTCACTCACTCGCAGTCTTCTGAGCGCACGATTGTTATCACCTCCCATCGACATGACTGATCTCAGGAGGGAGGGGGGCATCAGACGTGTCATCGCGCCGGAGCATTTGTCGCGGTGAGGTGCTGTCATTGACGACATGGGCCCCTCCGCACACTCTCACTTGTGTGTGTTGATTGGGGAGGAGGAAGCCCTAAATAAGTATGTAGGCGGAGAAATAAGTCGAGACTTTTCACCTACAACAAATTCTTGAAGACGGAGATGGATTGTGAGGAGAAATCTGAAGAAACCCAACAAAACCAAGATTCACTTCAAAAAGCTCGCTTGAAGTATAAGTAATGTATGTCGTTTAAGTATCGGCGGTGTGAAATTGCAGTTATAAGTATAACAATGACTTTTATGTGCATTTGAAGCTTTCGGGGCGGTGTTTATGATCAAAACAACTCTACTTTTGGGCTGGTGCATTCAAGGATGCTAACCAATGAATGATCACATATAAGTAGTTACAACTTTTAGAGACCCAAAATTGTGGTTATGTGAAATGAGGTTGGCCATCATAGCAAAATAGGGCGCGCTGACAGATTTGAAAGTTGGATTGTAATAATTCAAATAATCAGATAGAGCACCGACTAACATGTTTTTGGCACTTTGAGTGATGATGGCTCCGTTTGGCAGGGTGATGAGGGTGATGACGGTCATGAACACGGGTTAAGTTGTCATTTGTTAATGCCCACCTAAGAAACATCATCTATTTTTATGTTCAAACGGATGATATTTGTTAGGTGATTCTTAACGAATGATGTTTTAACCCATGCGTTTACGACCGTCACCAACGTGCCAAACGGAGCCTTCTTTGGAGCACCACTAGTCCACATTGAGCATACCAAAGACTATTTATTGCCAAAAGTGGCATTGAGCACCATCTAAAGTTTTGAGTTTGGAAAAAAATGTTGAATTTTCTCAAGATGATCAATGAGATAGTCTGACGTAAAATTAATATTCTCAGAGCTATCAAGATCACAAATTGATCAAGCGGAAACTGGGAAAGCAAGCGCAAACACCATATGCAAACAGAAGAGACAAGCAGATTAAATTTTTATTAACTTCTTTACAAGGCGAGGTATACGTGGCGAGACATGATTTCGCCAGTACACAATGAAAAACAGAAAAGATTACAAGAACAATCCGAGCGGACAAAAACTGGAGACCGCTGAGACCGCCCAGTCCGCCGAAGTCGCCGAGACCGCCGAACTGCTGCAAGAGACGAATAGAACACGGAGTCCGCCGAGACCGTGAGGTCTCGCGGACACACCGTTATTCGCTGACTATTGCAAGCTGCCGCCGAACTAAAGAACAGACCGCCTAACCGCTGAGTCCGGCGGACAGGTTATTGTGTTGAGGTATATTTATTTAAGTGTTAATGAGCTCCTTAACGGGTTGGTTAGGATCTGATAGGCATCCAAACTCGTAGTCGGGGATTTAGGGTTTCACCAATAAATACCCCTGCTGGGGGGTAACGGGGAGGCCATTCCAAACTTGATAGTCACATGGATGCTTTGAGCACTCTAACATTCTCGAAGCATTTTTTTCGTTTGCCCTAGCCGTGCTCCTGCCGCTGTCCCGTGACCTAATCCTCGTTCGCTATTTTCACCAACGCCTCTGTTGGGTACATGGGAAAATGTGTACCTGATTTGAAGAAGCCTCACTTAGTTCAATGATATACATCAAGGTGTATTTGATGTTATTTTAAGTTTATATGTGCAAGTTAAGTATATGCTAAAATGCAGAAAAAGTTTCTAAGTCCATGTGTCGACACTTAAGAAAGCCTGTGTCGACACTTGGAAAAGCTGTGTTCGACACCAGAAGCAACTGTATCGACACACAGAATTTATTAGCAGACATCAACTGTGTCGACACCGGGAGGCAGTGTCGTTACACAAGTATTAGTCGACATCGACTATGTCGACACCAGGAGGCAGTGTCGTCACACAGAAAGTATTAGTCTACATCAACTGTGTCGACACCTAGAGGCAGTGTCGACACACAAAATTCTTAGACTATATCAACTGTGTCGACACACGGGACTTGTGTCGACACACAACAGAGTTTCAATGTTGATTGCTGTTAAGTAAAGAAGTGTCTGTGTCGACACAAAGAAGCAGTGTCGACACACTCTACAGATGCAGTGTCAAGAAGTAGTGTCGACATCAAAGGAGCTATGTCGACATCACCAAAGCTTGTGTCGACACTTAATCTACTTGTGTCGACACATAACAACAATCAGTCTCGACACTTTGCTGACAAAGACAAAGGTTCAAGAACTGACTGGAGACTTGACAGCTGTGTATTCCAACAAGTTTGCTGAAGCTGTTAGACCTGTCAGAAGTTCGTTAGAAACCGGATCAGTCGGTTATCATGGATGAAGTCTATATATAGATGGATTCTGTCAAATCAACCAACAAGGTGAATAACAATAACAACAACACGAACAACTATTGAAGTATTGATCATTGATCAAGGAAGTGCACGTCACACAGAAGAAGATTTTCATGAGAAGATCTAAGGAGAATTTAAGTAAGAATTCTGAAGAAACTTCAGAAGTTCTGGAGAGAGAGAGAGAGATCTCCAACTTTTGAAGTAAAGAAGGAGACATTTACAAGTCTCTTAAGAAGCAGATCTTGAACTAATATACTAAGAAGGATTCAGATCTATTTCTGGATTCTAAGAAGGAAGCTGGCAGCCAGTCAACTTCAAAGGAGATCAACCCTACTGAGTTCAGATTCAAGAAGCTTTGAAGATAGCTAAGAACAGGTTGATTTCAGCCATCAGTTTTATCAAGAAGCTGACCAAGAATCCTTTTATCTCTTCTCTCTCAACAAGGGTAAGAGTTAATCTAAATCACTTATCAAATTTTGTAGGATCTTTCAAGATCTGAGTTGTAAGCCTATTATATAAAGGCTGAGTGTAGGAGATATAGATCTCTGAGTGGTAGGGCTTTTGAGCCTGAGTGTAAGAGAAATCATTCTCTGAGTTGTAGGCCTTGTGAGAAGGCTGAGGTAGGATTGTTAGCCTGAGTTGTAGGAGTGTGGTTATACTCTAAGTTATAGGAACCTTATAGGGTTCTGAGTTGTAGGAACCTTTTAGGGTTCTGAGCTGTAAGATCTGTGGATCTGAGAAAAAGGAAGAAGTTAGGCCGAATCTAGCACACTGCTGGATAGGTGAATGCGAAAAGTAGATGTACCCAGACCTTGGAGAACCACTATAAACCTTTGTGCAATCTGTGATGTATGTGTGATTGTGAATTCTGTGCTGTGATTGTTGTAGAATAAGTTAGATTTTATTTTAAGAACTGAAATATTATTCTGCCTTAAGTAAAAAAGAAAAAAACCTATTAACCCCCCCTCTTGGTGTTTGGGTTATCTTGAAATCAAGTCTATCAAGTGGTATCAGAGGAAGGTTGCTCAAAGAAGGACTTAATAGTCTGAGCAAGATCCATAAGGCAGATTCAAGATCAAGAAAATTGGTTCAGGAAAAAATCATAAGGAACTAGGTTCTATGAAATAACCAATATGCAGGAAAGAGATATTTGGAATATGGAAAGAAAGGGTCAGACTTTTCATGGAGGCTTCTGATCCAAGGATCTACATTACAGTAATAGAAGGTCCTTATATTGCAATGAAGGTGTCAGTTCTAGATGCAAATTAAAGAACTCCCAAAGATTTTTCTGAGATGACTAAGGAAGAGATCATCCTGGCAACTATGGATAAAAGAGTCCAGAATATCATAGTAAATGTCATAGATGATTCAACCTTTCAAAATTTGATTCATTGCAAGACCTCCAAGGAAATGTGGGACACCTTGATAGTCTACATGGAGGGTTTTGAAGAAGTCAGACAAGATAGAAAATCTATGTTGAACCAGGAATATGAGAGTTTCAGACAAGGAAAGTCAGATGGTATAACTAAGTGTTATAAAAAGTTCTATAGAATAGTAAATGAGCTGATGTCCTATGGAAGGATCTTCAGTACATATGAACTGAATGATAAATTCCTAAGATCCCTGACAAAGGATTGGGACACTAAGATTTGTGTCATTAGGGAAGTGGCCAAACTTGCAGATATCTCTCCTCCAACGTTGTTTGGAAAATTGCTGTCATATGAGATGTAGCTGATGGCTAGGAAAGAGGAAGAGAAAAGTGCAAAAGGGGAGCATAGAGAAAAGCCTGTGGCCTTCAAGGTGGAAGCCACTAAGAAGAATAGGAGGATGTCTCCATCACCTCCTGAGATTGTTGCTGAAATTACTTCAGATAATTCAGACAACCAAAGTTCAGACAACAGTGACTCAGATAAAGACTTTGTTGCCTTCATAAGACAATTTCAGAGATTCCTGAAGAAGAAGCAGTGGAAGTCAAGGCCCTCCACATCTCAGCCTATGAATGACTATTATCAGAAGAGGAAGTCATCTAGGAAGGACAGAAGCAGGTCTAAGCCTAGCAAATCTACAACATCAAAGATAGTTTGCTACTACTGTAATAGGTCTGGACATATTTTGGCTGAGTGTCCAGACAAAAGAAAAGAGTCTGCTGATAAAAGGAAGACTCAACAAAAGAGCAAGAAGGAGAAATCCTTTGTTGCTAAGAAGGAGAAAAACTTGACAGACCAATCAACTTCAGAGTATGAATCTGAAGCTGAGGCATACATTGGTCTATATACAGCAGATGAAGAAGATGAGTTTATGCAATTGCTGAACTCTATCTATGAACAAGAAGACCATCAGTGCATGAGACTGATGGCTATATCAGAAGAAGACAAGTGCGAGGATCAGTCTGGTCCTAGTAAGGTACAATGTATTTCTAGAAATTCAGATTGTAGTATTGGTACAAGGTCAGCTACATCTACATCAAGTGACGTGGATGGGACGATGGGTCTGAATCTGAAGGTGATATTCATCAACTGATAGATGAATATGGAGACTTATTGCAGGTACTAAAGAAAAGCAAAAACCTGGCAAAAACTCAGGCTAAGGATATTGCAGATCTTAAGATGGCTGCATCTGATTTAGAGAAAGAATTGGATCAAAAATTGAATGAGATTGTCAAACTGAAAACTATAACTGTTATTCAGATGGGCATAATCACATACAAAAATAATCTAATTAAAAGTCTTGAAACCGGACTTCAAAAGGAAAAAAGATTTGGTGGCTAGTTATTCCAAGCCAAAATCAGTTTTACTCTTAATAGATGAGTTTGTGGCTCAAAAGGGTAAGGCTGGAGTAGGCTTTAAAGATAACACCAGGGCTGTCCAATTCAAGAAAAAGGGCAAATCCTCAGTCCAGCCACTGAATTTTAAAGTCCCTGTAGTTTTTAGAAAGGTACAAGTGCCTTCTAACATGTATGACCTTGAGAATACTCATGGTCATAGTAAGACTGAAGTTCTGAATGACAAGAATGTTTATGTCAATAAGGCAGCCCATGTCCATAAACCCCATGTTCTTAAGAAAACAGTGGGTGTAGCTGCAGCAGTACCAACACAAAACAAAAGTTTTGCGGTCAACCAGACTGCCAAGAATGTATCTAAAAATAGATACAATAGTTATGAATGCTGGTGCTGTTGCAAGACATGCCATTATGCCATAGATTGCTGGCACAACACTAGTGTCAGGAAGAACAATAGTCTACCTGTTAGAAGAACAGCCGATATATTTGTTAAGTATGAAGCTAACTTGAACCAAGGACCCGAGACTTACTTGGGTTCTAAAGAGAGGTAATTCTTTATTGCAGGTGAGTCCAAGTTACCATGCCCCTATATGGTACTTGGACAGTGGATGTTCCAGACATATGACTGGAACAAAAGGATTGCTGAAGGAGTATTTACTTATCATAAATGGGCCTAAAATAATCTTTGGTGGTTCTGAAGAAGGAATCATCAAAGGATTTGGTAACATTTCTAGTAACCAGATTACTATCACTCAAGTGACCTATGTGAAGGGTTTGAAACACAACCTTATAAGCAAAAGTCAGCTGAGTGATTTAGGATATGACATTTCATTTGTTAACAATGGATGTCATATCAAAAGATCAAGTGATCAAAAGGTCATTATGACAAGATATAGAAAAAGGAATGCGTACTGTCTTAATTTTGAGTGTGAGAACAAAAGTTATCCTATTTGTCTTGTAGCTGATGAGAGAGCCTCTCATTGTGTCAAATGGCACAAGAGGTTGGCCCATCTTAACTACAAAACAATTGACTAACTCATTAGCAAAGAGTTAGTAAGGAATGGTCCAAAAGTTAAGTGTATAAAGGATGGGATATGATCAGCTTGTCATAAAGGCAAGCAGATAAAATCATCCTTTCATAGCCTTGAAAACAAGGATTCAGTGAGGTGTCTATACCTCTTACATATGGATCTGTTTGGACCTATGCCAGTTCATAGTCTAGGTAGGAAGGTCTACACTTTTGTGGTGGTAGATGACTATTCTAGATATTCCTGGTGATAGTTTTACTTTCAAGACAACCTAAACACCTAGAGGGGGGGGGGGTGAATAGGTTCTACTTATTTATAAAAACTTCTAGGCATAATTCAATTTAATGGCTAACACAATAATCACAGCAATCACAGAAAATAAAACATCACAGATTGCACAATGTTTTATAGTGGTTCCCCAAGGTCTGGGTACATCCACTTTCCCCCTTCACCTATCTAGCAGTATGCTAGATTCGGCCAAACTTCCACTAATCTCAGATCAACAGATCCTACAACTCAGAACCCAACTGGTTCCTACAACTCAGGCACAACAGCCCTACCTCAGCCTTGCCCCAAGGCCTACAACTCAGAGAAGACCCTTCTCCTACACTCAGGCAACCAGCCCTACCACTCAGAGTTCAACACTCTTACACTCAGCCTTTATAACACAGGCTTACAACTCAGATCTGTGTAAACAGATCCTACAGAAATATAGAAAAGATTATTTAACTGTCTTGCCTGAATTGAGAGAGAAAAGGCCAAGATAATTCTTGATCAGCTGATGAAATCAACTGTATCTGAGCTTTCTTCAAAGCTTCTTGAATATGAACTTAGCTGAGTTGATTTCCAAACAGCTTCTTGAGAATCCACTGGTGGTTTCTTTCTTCTTCTTCAAATTCTGGCTTGATCTCTCTCTATCCAGCACTTTTGAATGATTCTTCTGAATTCTGATTAGAACTCTTCTTTGATCTATCCTTAGATAGTCTTCTTAGATCTTCCGGAGAAGATCTTCTTAAGTGCCAAGCACTTTCTTGAAATGAATTGGATTGTAATCCTTCTCAACTTTTTGATTCTTATCAATATTGTTTTCAAAAGTTACTTTCTCCTTCTGAATCTGTCTATTTATAGACTTTCTTCATGGTAACCGGCTGATCCGGTTTCTAACCGTTTTCTGACAAGTCTGACAGCTTCAGTTAACCGGTGGCAACCCACAGCTGTCAAGTCTTCAAACAAGTCCTGTGCCTTAGTCTTGAACCACAAGTTGTCGAGACAGTCTGTCAGAAAGTGTCGAGACCATCTATCTGTGTCGACACAATTGACTTTGGTGTCGACACAGTCTTCAGTGATGTCGACTAAGTTGCCTTTGAGTCGACACAGCTTCTTCTGAAAATAACCTTGTCTTGACTCTTCAGTGTATCGACACAAGTCCTGTGTGTCGACACAGTTGTTGTAGAATCATAACTTAGTAAGTGTCGACTTAGCCTTCAGGTGTCGACACAGTCTTCTTTTAACCCTGCTATAATGTGTCGACTCAATCACAATGTGTCGACCCATTCTGCTGGTGTAGACAAACTTGAGGTCGACTATATTCTTCTGTGTCGATACATCCTGCTGGTGTCGACAAACTTGAGGTCGACTATATTCTTCTGTGTCGACACATTTTCCCAATGTTGAGGTCGACGCTTTTCTTCTGTGTCGACACAAATTCCCAGTATTGTGTCGACTTACTTCTTCTGTGTCGACACTGCTTTCCAGTGTTGTGTCGACTTACTTCTTCTGTGTCGACACTGCTTCCCAGTGTTGTGTCGACTTACTTCTTCTGTGTCGACACACTTTCCCAGTATTGTTGTAGACTAACTGCTATGTGTCGACACTGCTTCCCAGTGTTGTGTCGACTAATTTCTTCTATGTGTCGACACATCCTTCTCTGTGTCGACACTTGGACTTAGAATTTTTCTGCATACTTTATTAATTCTTCACCTGCACATGTCAACTCAAAACAACATCAAATACACCTTGATGTATATCATTGAGCTAAGTTGGGCTTCTTCAAATCAGGTACACATTTTCCAATGTACCCAACAATCTCCCCCTATTTGGAGAAGTCATAACCCTATAGCCAATGATATACACCATTTATAAACAGTACTAAATGATGATATATGACAAAAAACACAGGGATACTTAATTATAAACAAAATAATAAAAACATCATAGATAAAACAATCTATCACAGATTTAAACAATATTTTGTTTATTACTGGGTAATGTTTGACTACATTGTTTTACATTTAATGATCACATCACAACATTACAAAACATTATGAAGGAACTAAAACACAATCAGGATTGGTCAGGCTCTTTAATGATAATCCCTTTGCTAGATTGAATTTTAGCTGTCACAGGAGCTTCTGATTCTTCAGCTATCTTCTTTCCTTTTAGATCAGCTTTCTTCTTAGCTTCTTCCTTGAGCCTTTGCCTTTCAAAATAGTGAAAAGGCTTTGGGAAGTACTTGCTTGGCTCCTTAGTATCTGGTGACAGCCTCCCCAGCTTAGCTTTCCTTCTGAATTGTACTATTGCTTCCTGTCTTGCCTCATACTTCTGCCATTCTATCTCATTGTACCACTTCCCTCTTTCATGAACTTTGTCTTGTACAGCCTTCCATGCAGTGAGTATTATGTTCCTTGAAGTAGGACTCCACTGCTCATAATCTGGCTTAAGTGCAGCCTGCTCTCTAAATCTCTTCTTTGCTAATAGAGCATCTTGCTGTTCTTTCAGGAAGGCCTCTGGCATCTCAACTTTCTCAATCACAACATTATGCACATCCTTTGGAGGACTATACATATCCTGCACTTGCTTATCTAGAATTTCAAAATCAGAAGGGGGGTAAATAACTTGGGCAACCTCAGGTTGGTTGCCTTCAAGTAGTCCTGCTTGAATGCCTGATTCAGCCATCATATCATCATCACACAAGGGTGGACATCCCAAGGTGGCTCTTATACTATTTGTCACCCATTTAGAGTGCTCTTAGCCTGCATGAATCAATAACCTCTCCCCCTTTATGACTTCTCTTGTCATATGATCTCTAAGATCATCCTTCTGAAACCTTATCTGTCCATCTAGATAATTTATACCTTCTTTGAAAAATGGTTTCAACTTTTGCAGCGTGGTTGATATGTCCTGTTGGCAGGTGGAGATAGCAGTTTGTACTGAGGCAATGGCATCTTGAAATTTCTTATCAAAATCTTCCATTTCTTTTGTTTTATCTGCAGGCAGGCCTGGAACAATCTTTTTCAATTCCTTTATTATCTCATGATGAGATTCAGTTAAATTATCATTCATTCTTAACTGATTTTCCAAGACATAGCTTTGCTTCAGGACAACATCATCTACCTTTTTAGTAATAGCCTCCTGTTGTTGAGCTAGATAAACCACAGCATGGCCTCCCTTTTGGAAGCAATCTGTCATTTCTGTCTTATGCATGTTGACTTGAAACTGGATGGACTTTATATCCTGAGCTAAGTCAAACTGCATAGACTTGCTATTTTCATCAACATACTTTTCCAGAGCCATTCTTTGTTCATCCAATTTCACCTGTAGATCTACCATAAACTTGTTATGATCAAAGGCAGGAGATACTTGTTGAGGTGTTGTCTGTAAAGCCTGCTTATAATTCTTGCTTCTTCTCTTAAAGACAACAAGTTTTCTTTTCTTGGCCATCCTGGCTTCTTCAGTTTCAGTATCAGACGAAGTATCTAGGAGAACTCTTTCTTGAGGAGGATGAAGTGTATCTGTCCCAGTGACCTGTTGCTCAGTCTCAACATCCACTGGCTCCCCCTCAACCTGTGGCTCAACCTCAGCTTCCTGATCAATTTCCATACCTATGGACTTCTCAATTTCTTGTCCTCCTCCTACTTTATCAGTAGTAGTATCAGCATCAGGGAATAACTCCTCCAGAGTAAATTCCAGTTGAGCTGCATCTTCTGCAGCAGTTAAATTTTGAGATAAGTCTAACTGTGCATCCTCTTGCACTTGTACTGACAACAGCTTCTCCTGTACTCGTTCAGTAATTGTAGTATCTAGAGTGGAAGTGGACACTAGCTCCCCCTGAACCTGTGCAGTAATAAGAATATGAGCAATGTCTTTTATAGTAAAATACATTAGCTCCCCCTACATTTGTACCTTATCAGGAGTAGATACATTTTGAGCAGGAGAGTGAACTGGCTCCCCCTGCATCTGTGCAGGTGTTGACACTTGCTGGACTATGTTTGATTCAGGCTGTTCTTCAACCTGTGTCCTGAGTGGATCTTCTTGTTGTTGTTCAGTTTCTTGAGTTTGAGAAGGGGATTTCACAGGGGTGTCAGGCCTGCTCTCTTCAGGCACATCCTTGGACAACACCCTATCCCACCTAGAGAACAGTCTCATATCCATCCTTCTCATATGATTGATCTTAGTCCCTGGCAGTTGCTGCATCACTTCAGGAATCACTCCAGTGAGATATAAGCTCATGATTCTAGCCATGTTGGGCTTCTTGATTCCTTCTTTGATCTTGTCAAAGAGTACTCCTGACCAATCAATAGGAATTGTAAAAACAATCCTGGTCATAAGGCTGAACATATAGGCAGAAATCCTATCATGTCCACCTGTCTTGCAGAGGATCACTTTCCCAACAATTTCAGATAAGAACTTCCCTTGCTGATTCATACCCTTCCTGTTGAATGCAGCTCCAATCTTCATGCTCGAGTCCAGTCCACACCATTGAAGGGCTTCCCTTGTCTTAGAACTAGGAACTTCCTCTTCATTCTCAACTACTTGTAATTGAAAGATCTTTCTTAAGCTTCTTGGAGTAATCTTGACCATAGTCCCTTGAACATTGGACTTAATCTTGAGGCCATTTGAGTGGACTGATGCAGAGATAAAGAACTCGTGCACCTCCTTCTTCCAGATTTTAGTCGGTTCTGAGATTAGAAATTCTAACCCTGACTCGGAGAGGAGGGTGATAACCCCTTGAACATCTGGCGGCGCATCTGCAAAGGCCTGGCGCACCAACTCATACCCCTCATTGACGTTGTCTTCAATCCTTGGCGTCATCGATTCGTCGAGAAAGCTTGAGAGAAGAGAGAAAGATAGACTGTCGACACAGGGTTTTAGTCTCGAAAACCTTGGAAGCGTGTCGACAGAAAGCGTTTTTCACCTATTTATACCTTCTGTTGAAAGAAGTTCAAAAGGCGCCAAAAATAGACTAAATGTGTCGACACAGACGGAATGTGTCGACACAAACTTCTATTGTCTCGACATTACTTCAGCCTACTATGTGTCGACACCAATTTGTGGTTATGTCGACACCTTGGATACATAGTAGTTAGACAGAAATTCTGTGTCGACTCTAAGGATAAGTGTCGACACATATTCAGTAAGTGTTACTTCAATGTGTCCTTTTTAACACTTAATTATGTTGTTATTACTTTAACTTACTTACATACCACTTCAATTGCATTGTTAATGATTTTGTTAATACATTAATCAATGGTTAACATACCTAATTCAATTTTGAATTTATTGAATTTGATTTCATCTAAAGGCTTAGTAAATACATCTGCTATTTGATAATCTGTTTTTACAAATTCCAATGAGATGTCTCCTTTTTCTACATGTTCTCTAAGAAAATGATATTTGATTTCTATATGCTTAGTTCTACTATGAGAAACTGGATTATTAGCAATAGAAATAGCACTCTTAGAATCACATAAAAGGGGTGTTCTACTTACCTGAATACCATAATCCTTAAGCTGATGCTGCATCCACAATAGCTGTGCACAGCAGCTTCCAGCAGCAACATACTCTGACTCAGCTGTGGAAATTACCACACTGGTCTGCTTCTTACTACTCCATGATATTAGTCTTCCTCCCAGGAATTGACAAGTACCTGTAGTACTCTTTCTATCCTCTCTACATCCTGCAAAATCTGCATCTGAATAGCCTGTTAGTTGAAAATCTCTATTCCTAGGGTACCAAAGACCTAGATTAGGTGTGCCCTTAAGATATCTCAGAATCCTTTTGACTGCAGTATAATGAGATTCTTTAGGACAGGCTTGGTACCTAGCACAGACACATGTTGCATACATAATGTCTGGTCTACTAGCAGTTAGATATAGTAGAGACCCAACTATTCCTCTATACAATGATTCATCAACAGGTTTACCTGCCTCATCTTTGCATATAGGCATACTTGTTCCCATAGGAGTTCTCATGGTGGAGGATGACTCCATACCATATTTCTTAATTAATTCTTTGGTGAACTTAGACTGGGATATGGACAATCCATCATCAGTCTGTCTTACTTGGAGTCCCAAGAAGAACTTAAGTTCTTCCATACTGCTCATCTCAAACTTCCCTTGCATAAGTTTGACAAACTTTTTACAAAGGTTGTTTTCAGTAGATCCAAAGATTATGTCATCAACATAGATCTGAACTAAGATGATCTTACCTTTGGATTCCCTAAGGAATAGAGTTTTGTCTATCTTTCCTCTTGAGAATTTATTCTCAATGAGGAAGGTAGACAGGGTTTCATACCAAGCCCTTGGAGCTTGTTTTAACCCATACAAAGCTTTCCTAAGCTTATACACAGAATCAGGTTTAAGAGGATCTACAAAACCTGATGGCTGCTCTACATATACTTCTTCTTTAAGATCACCATTCAGAAATGCTGACTTCACATCCATCTGGTATACTTTGAAGTCTTGGTAGGCTGCATAGGCAAGGAACATTCTGATTGCCTCCAACCTTGCTACTGGAGCAAAGGTTTGATCAAAGTCAATCCCTTCTTCCTGCCTGTATCCTTTTGCAACTAACATTGCTTTATTCTTCACTATTATCCCACTTTCATCTAGCTTGTTCCTATAGATCCACTTGGTGCCAATTATGTTGTGGCCTCTTGGTTTAGGAACAAGCTCCCAGACTTTGCACCTTCTGAATTGATTCAGCTCCTCTTGCATAGCATCAATCCAGTGCTGGTCTTGGATAGCTTCTTCAAACTTCTTAGGTTCCATTTGAGACAAGAAACTTGAATGCAAAACTGTGCTTTGATTTCTGCTTCTAGTTTGGACTCCTTGTCTTGGATCACCAATTATCTGATCAGCAGGATGATCTCTTAGATATCTTATAGCTGGAGGAAGATTCCCTTCAGGTTGAGCATCTCCAGCTTCTTCATTCTGCTGAACCTCTTGGTTTTCATCAGTTTCCATTATCTCTTGTACTCCCCCTGGACAGCAGCCTTCATTTTCCAATGCTCCATCTTCCTTTGAAGCTTCAGCAATGGAGAGCTTGTCCATCCTCTTGCTTATACCTGTTGAGTCATTTGATCTACAAGACAACTCACAATTGATTAATCTTGTTTCATCAAATACAACATGCACAGATTCTTCAACAACTTGAGTAGTTAAGTTGAAGACTCTATATGCCTTACTATTTGTGCTGTACCCAACAAATATCCCATCCTGGGATTTGGCAGCAAACTTAGTCAAATATGACTTGCCATTGTTAAGTATATAGCACTTGCAACCAAAGATCCTAAAATAGGATAGATTTGGTTTTCTGCCTTTCACAATCTCATAGGGAGTCTTTCTGTGGCTTTTGGTGATAGAAGCCCTATTGATGACATGACAAGAAATGTTAACTTCCTCAGCCCAAAAATATTCTGGGAGAGAGGTGTCACTCAATAGAGTTCTACCAGCTTCAATTAATGTTCTATTCTTTCTTTCAGCAATTCCATTTTGCTGAGGTGTTCTAGGTGAGGAGAACTCTTGGAAAATCCCAAAGTCTTTACACAAGTTTGTTATGCTTTCAGATTGAAACTCAGTACCATGTTCACTTCTGATTTTGACCACTGTACTATTCAGTTCATTCTGAATTTGCTTTACAAAATTAAGTAATACACTTGGGGTTTCAGATTTTTGTCTCAGAAAGAACACCCATGTAAATCTAGAATAGTCATCTACAACCACAAACGTGTAGACCTTCCTACCTAGACTATGAACTGGCATAGGACCAAAAAGATCCATATGCAAGAGGTATAAGCACCTCACAGAATCCTTGTTTTCAAGGCTTTGAAAGGAGGATTTTGTCTGCTTTCCCTTTTGACAAGCTGAGCATATCCCTTCCTTTATACACTTAATTTGAGGTCCATTCCTCACTAGCTCTTTGCTAAAGAGTTGGCCAATTATCTTGTAGTTTAGATGAGCCAATCTCTTGTGCCACTTAACACAATGAGAAGCATCGTCATCAGCTACAAGACAGATGGGAGAAGCCTTATTCTCACATTCAAAATTAAGACAATATACATTTCTCTTCCTATACCCAGTCAATATGATCTTTTGATCACTTGACCTCTTGATATGACATCCATCTTTAACAAATGAAATGTCATATCCTAAATCACTTAGCTGGCTTATGCTTATTAGATTATGTTTCAAACCTTTTACATAAGCCACTTGAGTGATAGTAATTAGGTTAGAAGAAATGTTACCAAACCCTTTGATGACTCCTTTTTCAGATCCACCAAAGATCACTTTAGGTCCATCTTTGACAGATGAATACTCCTTCAGCAGCCCCTTTGTTCCAGTCATGTGCCTGGAACAACCACTATCCAAGTACCATATAGGGGCATGGTTACTTGGATTCACCTACAATACAGAATTACTTACCCTTAGAACCCAAGTAAGTCTTGGGTCCTTGGTTCAGGTTAGCATTAATAAAGCTATCATAACCTCTTCTAACAGGTAGACTCTTATTCTTTATAACACTTGTGTTATACCAGCAGTCTAATGCAAAATGGCCTCTCTTGCCACAGCACCAACATTCAAACTTATTGTATCTAGATCTAGATACATCCTTGTCAGAAGAATTTCTGTTCATTGCTGGTGCTGTTGCAACTTCACCTACTAATTTCTTAAAACCATTGGGTTTATGACCATAGGTAGGCCTGCTTGCATTTACACCCTTGTTCTTCAGAACATTAGTCTTAATATGACCTTGAATGTCTTCATGATCATATTTGTTAGAAGGCACTTTCACCTTACTAAACTTTATGGGGACTGAAAGGTTTAGTGGCTGAACAGGAGCTTTGCCTTTCCTCTTGAATCTGCCAGCCCTGGAGTTACCTTTAAATCCTAATCCAGCCTTACCCTTTTGAGTGACAAATTCATCTATCAAGGGTAAAACAGATTTTGGCTTAGAGTAACTAGCCACTAAATCCCTTTCAATTCTAAGTCTGGCCTCCAGACTCTTCACTTGATCATTAGTATAATTAATTGTGCCCATCTGAATAATAGTTATATTCTTCAGCTTGGCAATTTCATTTAATTTTTGATCAAGGACTTTTTCTAACTCAGTTGTTGTAACCCTTAGTTCAGCAATTTCCTGAGTCTGAGATTTAACCAGGTTCTTGCTTTTCTTAAGGGCCTGCAACAAGTCCCCATACTTATCTATCAATTGATAGACATCTCCTTCAGATTCAGATGCATCTTCATTACTTGATGCAGATGTAGCTGATTCTTCACTTGTACTACAAACAGATGTACAGGAAGGACATTTTACCTCATTAGGACCAGACTGATTCTGGCATATGTCCTCTTCTGATCTTATCATCAACCCCATGCATTGATGTTCATTGATGGAGTCTAGCAACTGCATAAACTCCTCTTCCTCAGATGCAGCATATAGTCCAATATATGCTTCAGCTTCAGATCCTGATTCTGAAGTTGACTGGTCTGATAGACTCTTATCTTTCTTTGCTACAAAGGATTTCTCCTTCTTGCCTTTCTGATAAGTCTTCTTCTTTTCTGAAGATTCCTTTCTCTTGTCAGGATAATCAGCCACTACATGTCCAGGCCTATTGCAACAATAACAGACAATCTTTGAAGTAGTGGCTTTGCTGGGTTTTGATCTGCTCTTCTCTTTCCTTGATGACCTTTTCTTCTTATAATAGTCATCAACTTGCTGTGATGGGGAAGGCCTAGACTTCCACTGCTTCTTCTTCAAGAACCTCTGGAATTGTCTTGTGAATGCAGCAAAATCTGCATCTGAATCACAGCTTTCAGAACCCTTGTTTGAACTTTCAGAACTATCTTCTGTAACTTCCTTAGGAGGAGATGGTGATTTCCTCCTATTCTTTCTAGTGGCTTCTGCATTGAATGCCACAGCCTTTTCTATATGCTCTCCTCTTGAATTCTTTTCCTCCTCCTTCCTCACCATAAGTTGCATTTCATAGGATAGCAACTTTCCAAACAGGGTTGGAGGAGATATCTCTGCCAATTTAGCCACTTCTCTTATGGCACAGATCTTTGTATCCCAATCCTTTGATAAGGATCTTAAGAATTTGTCATTCAGTTCATAGGTACTGAAGACTCTTCCATAGGATATTAGCTCATTCACAATTCTATAGAATTTCTTATAGCACTCAGTTATGCTATCAGATTTTCCTTGTCTAAAGCTTTCATACTCCTGGTTTAGCATAGACTTCCTGTCCAGCCTTACTTCTTCAGATCCCTCCATGTAGACAATCAATGTGTCCCACATCTCCTTGGAGGTCTTGCAGTGAATCAGATTCTGAAATGTTGAATCATTTATGGCACTAACAATAATGTTCTGAGCTCTTTTATCCATGGTTGCCAAGATGATTTCATCCTTGGTCATTTCTGAATAACTCTTTGGAGTTTGGATATTTGCATCAAGAACTGATACCTTCATTGGAATGAAGGGGCCTTCCTGTACTGTGATGTAAATTCTTGGGTCAGATGCTTCCATAAACAGTCTGACTCTTTCTTTCCAGATCCCAAAGATTTCCTTCCTGCATATAGGTAATTTCATAGACCCTAGCTCCTTATGATTCTCTCCTGAACCCATCTTCTTGAATCTTGAATCTGCCTTTCAGATCTACCTCAGACTGTTAAGTCCTTTTTGAGGAACCTCCCTCTGATACCACTTGATAGTTTTACTTTCAAGACAACCTAAACACCTAGAGGGGGGGGGGTGAATAGGTTCTACTTATTTATAAAAACTTCTAGGCAGAATTCAATTTAATGGCTAACACAATAATCACAGCAATCACAGAAAATAAAACATCACAGATTGCACAATGTTTTATAGTGGTTCCCCAAGGTCTGGGTACATCCACTTTCCCCCTTCACCTATCTAGCAGTATGCAAGATTCGGCCAAACTTCCACTAATCTCAGATCAACATATCCTACAACTCAGAACCCAACTGGTTCCTACAACTCAGGCACAACAGCCCTACCTCAGCCTTGCCCCAAGGCCTACAACTCAGAGAAGACCCTTCTCCTACACTCAGGCAACCAGCCCTACCACTCAGAGTTCAACACTCCTACACTCAGCCTTTATAACACAGGCTTACAACTCAGATCTGTGTAAACAGATCCTACAGAAATATAGAAAAGATTATTTAACTGTCTTGCCTGAATTGAGAGAGAAAAGGCCAAGACAATTCTTGATCAGCTGATGAAATCAAATGTATCTGAGCTTTCTTCAAAGCTTCTTGAATATGAACTTAGCTGAGTTGATTTCCAAACAGCTTCTTGAGAATCCACTGGTGGTTTCTTTCTTCTTCTTCAAATTCTGGCTTGATCTCTCTCTATCCAGCACTTTTGAATGATTCTTCTGAATTCTGATTAGAACTCTTCTTTGATTTATCCTTAGATAGTCTTCTTAGATCTTCCGGAGAAGATCTTCTTAAGTGCCAAGCACTTTCTTGAAATGAATTGGATTGTAATCCTTCTTAACTTTTTGATTCATATCAATATTGTTTTCAAAAGTTACTTTCTCCTTCTGAATCTGTCTATTTATAGACTTTCTTCATGGTAACCGGCTGATCCGGTTTCTAACCGTTTTCTGACAAGTCTGACAGCTTCAATTAACCGGTGGCAACCCACAACTGTCAAGTCTTCAAACAAGTCCTGTGCCTTAGTCTTGAACCACAAGTTGTCGAGACAGTCTGTCAGAAAGTGTCGAGACCATCTATCTGTGTCGACACAATTGACTTTGGTGTCGACACAGTCTTCAGTGATGTCGACTAAGTTGCCTTTGAGTCGACACAGCTTCTTCTGAAAATAACTTGGTCTTGACTCTTCAGTGTGTCGACACAAGTCCTGTGTGTCGACACAGTTGTTGTAGAATCATAACTTAGTAAGTGTCGACTTAGCCTTCAGGTGTCGACACAGTCTTCTTTTAACCCTGCTATAATATGTCGACTCAATCACAATGTGTCGACCCATTCTGCTGGTGTAGACAAACTTGAGGTCGACTATATTCTTCTGTGTCGACACATCCTGCTGGTGTCGACAAACTTGAGGTCGACTATATTCTTCTGTGTCGACACATTTTCCCAATGTTGAGGTCGACGCTTTTCTTCTGTGTCGACACAAATTCCCAGTATTGTGTCGACTTACTTCTTCTGTGTCGACACTGCTTCCCAGTATTGTGTCGACTTACTTCTTCTGTGTCGACACTGCTTCCCAGTATTGTGTCGACTTACTTCTTCTGTGTCGACACACTTTCCCAGTATTGTTGTAGACTAACTGCTATGTGTCGACACTGCTTCCCAGTGTTGTGTCGACTAATTTCTTCTATGTGTTGACACATCCTTCTCTGTGTCGACACTTGGACTTAGAATTTTTCTGCATACTTTATTAATTCTCACCTGCACATGTCAACTCAAAACAACATCAAATACACCTTGATGTATATCATTGAGCTAAGTTGGGCTTCTTCAAATCAGGTACACATTTTCCAATGTACCCAACACCTGGGTATTCTTTCTGAGATAAAAATAAAAAACCCCAAGTGTTTATACAGCTTTGTCAAGCAAATTCAGAATGAATTTGACAGTACAGTGGTAAAAATCAGAAGTGACCATAACACTGAATTTCAATCTGAGAGTATGACAAAACTGTGTAAAGAATTTGGGATTTTTCAAGAATTCTCCTCACCTAGAACACCACAGCAAAATGGTATTGCTGAAAGGAAGAATAGAACATTGATTGAGGCTGGTAGAACTCTATTGAGTGACACTTCTCTCCCAGAATATTTTTGGGCTGAGGCAGTAAATACTGCATGTCATGTGATCAATATGGCATCTATAACCAAAAGCCACAAAAAGACTCCCTATGAGATCATGAAGGGTAGAAAACCAAACTTATCCTATTTTAGGATCTTTGATTGCAAGTGATATATCCTTAACAATGACAAGTCTTATCTAACTAAGTTTGCTGCCAAATCCCAAGATGGGATATTTGTTGGGTACAGCAACAATAGTAAGGCTTATAGAGTCTACAACTTGATTACTCGGGTTGTAGAAGAGTCTGTACATGTTGTATTTGATGAAACAAGACTGATTAACAGTGAGTTGCCTTGTAGCTCATGCAGTTCTACACGTATAGATTAGAAAATGGACAAGCTTACCATTACAGAAGAATCAACTGAAGAGCAGGAAGTGGAAAATGGTGACTATTGTCCAGGGGGAGTATAGGACTCCCTAGATGCTGTTGAAAACCAAGAGGTGCAACATATTGAAGAGACAGGAGAGGTTTAACCTAAAGATAATCTACCTCCAGCTGTTAGACACTTAAAGGATCATCCAACAAATCAGATAATTGGTGATCCAAGATATGGAGTGCAAACCAGAAGCAGGAACTTGAACACAGTTCTTTGCTCAAGCTTCCTATCTCAACTGGAGCCAAAGAGATTTGAAGAAGCTATTCTAGACCCACATTGGATTGATGCCATGTAAGAGGAGCTGAATCAGTTCAGAAGGTGCAAGGTCTGGGAGTTAGTTCCTAAACTAAAAGACCACAACATCATGGAACAAAGTGGATCTTTAGGAGC
Organism: Platanthera zijinensis; assembly: GCA_039513925.1. Lineage (NCBI taxonomy): Eukaryota > Viridiplantae > Streptophyta > Magnoliopsida > Asparagales > Orchidaceae > Platanthera > Platanthera zijinensis. The sequence continues at coordinate 146,159,578 of CM077094.1, read as the reverse complement.
AAACTGGATGAGAATGATGATCATTGTGAAGAACAAAGCAAGACTTGTTGCAAAAGGATACAGACAGGAAGAGGGTATTGACTTTGATCAAACCTTTGCCCCAGTATCAAGACTAGAAGCAATTAGGATGTTCCTTGCCTATGTAGCATATCAAGGCTTTAAGGTATTCCAAATGGATGTAAAATCAGCATTCCTAAATGGAAATCTAAAAGAAAAAGTCTATGTAGAGAAGCCCTCAGGTTTTGTTGATTCTCTCAAACCTGATTATGTTTATAGACTTAAGAAAGCTTTATATGGGTTAAAGCAAACCCCAAGGGCTTGGTATGAAACCCTATATACTTTTCTTATTGAGAACAAATTCTCAAGGGGGAAAATAGACAAAACTCTATTCCTAAGGGAGTCCAAAGGTAAGATAATCTTTGTCAAGATTTATGTAGATGACATAATATTTGGGTCTACAGAAAGCAACTTTTGCAAGAAGTTTGCTAAACTTATGTAAGGGAAGTTTGAGATGAGCAGCATAGGAGAACTTAAGTTCTTCTTGGGCCTTCAAGTAAGACAGACTGATGATGGCGTGTCCATATCCCAGTCTAAGTTCACCAAGGAGTTAATTAAGAAGTATGGTATGGAATCATCCTCCACCATGAGAACTCCTATGGGAACAAGTATGCCTATATGCAAAGATGATGCAGGTAAACCTATAGATGAGTCTTTGTATAGAGGAATAATTGGCTCTCTTCTATATCTAACTACTAGTAGACCAGACATTATGTATGCAATATGTGCCTGTGCTAGGTACCAATCATGTCATAAAGAATCTCATTACACTGCAGTAAAAAGGATTTTGAGATATGTAAAGGGCACACCTAATCTAGGCCTTTGGCACCCTAGGAATGGAGATTTTCTACTGACAAGCTATTCAGATGCAGACTTTGCAGGTTGCAAAGAAGATAGAAAAAACACAACAGACACCTGTCAATTTCTAGGAGGAAGATTGGTGTCTTGGAGTAGTAAGAAGCAGACTAGTGTGGCAATTTCCACAGCTGAGTCTGAATATGTGGCAGCAGAAAGTTGCTGTGCACAGCTGTTGTGGATTCAGCACCAGATAGAAGACTATGGTATTAAGGTAAGTAGAACACCTTTGTTTTGTGATTCTACTAGTGCTATTTCTATTGCTAATAATCCTGTTTCACATAGTAGGACTAAGCATATAGAAATAAGATACCATTTTCTTAGAGAACATGTAGAGAAAGAGGACATCTCACTAGAATTTGTCAAAATAGATTATCAAATTGCAGATGTATTTACTAAGCCTTTAGATGAAACTAAATTCAATAAATTTAAAATTGAATTAGGAATGTTGAACATAGATTAGTTTAACAAATTTGGCTAAGTAAATCTGTGTCGACACATCCAGAGAAGTGATGTCGGCACTTCAGTATATCTGTGTTGACACATCCAGAGAAGTGGTGTCGACACTTCAGTAAGTGGTGTCGACACAACCAGAGTAGTGGTGTCGACACATCCAAAAATTGTGTCGACACTTACAATAAGAGTCGACACAAAATTTCTGATTAACTTCTAAGTTTGTCTAGTGTCGACATATCATCAATTGATGTCGACACATAGTAGTATATGCCGTTGTTGAGACATTAGACGTCTGTGTCGACACATTTAAACAGTGTCGACACATTTAGATAGTTTTTGCCCGCCTTTTGACCTTTTTTGTCTAGAAGGGTATAAATAGGTCAAGAACATATTCTGTCGACACACTCTCCAGGTTTTCGAGACTAAAACCTTGTGTCGACAAACTCTCTTCTCTTAATCCAAGTTTTCTCACCATCCCAAAGACGCCAAAGGTTGAAGATAACATTAACAAAGGATATGAGTTGGTTCACCATGCCTTTGATGATGCTGACTCAGAGATTAAATGGGTCATTACCCTGTTTGCTGACAGTGGTTTGGAGTTTCTGGTATCTGAACCAACCAAGATATGAAAGAAAGAGATTCTTGAGTTTTATGGCGCAGCTGCAGTAGACTCAACGGGACTTAAGATTAAATCAATAGTTCATGGAGCAAGAGTAAAAGTAACCTTGAAAAGTTTGAGAAAAATTCTTCATCTTCCAAGAACTCAGGATGAAGAAGAAGTACCAGTATCAAAAATAAGGGAGGCACTACAATGGTGTGGATTGGATCCCACCTTAAAGATTGGAGCAGCAATTAACAGGAAAGGGATGAATCAGCAAGGCAAATTCCTTTCAGAAGTGGTAGGAAAGGTTATTCTGTGTAAGCCAGTGGGACATGATAGGATTTCTGCCTATATGTTCAACCTCATGACAAGGATAATTTTTAAACTCAACACAGATTGGTCTATAGTACTGTTTGAAAAGATTAAGGAAGGTATCAAGAAGCCTAATTTGGCTAGAATAATGAGTCTATACTTGGCTGGAGAAATTCCAGAAGTAATGAACCAGATTCCTGGTTCTAAAATCAATCATATGAGAAGAATGGACATCAGGATTATTTTCAGATGGGATAGGGTCCTATCAAAGGACATACCTGATATAGAAAGACAAGAAGCTGCTAAGAAATCTCCTGCACATGACATTACAGATACTGCACAGATGCTGGGGGAGCCAGATAATACAGAGGCACAGGACAATACTGATAATGCACAAGTGCAGGGAGAGCTAAATACTGCACAGATACTGGAAGAAGAATCAACTCACTTGGCAAGTAAAATAGATTCACAAACAGTCATTGAAACATCTCATGCTAATATTCCAGCCCAAGATGCTATCATAGAGAATACATCTGGAGCTGCTGATGCTCCTGAGAAAGTAGTATCACCAGTTCACACTCAACATGAGTTCACTCTGGAAGAATTGTTTCCTGACATTGAGGGAGCAGCAGATAAGGAGGAGCAAGTAAGGTTTGAGGGGGAGCAGGCTGACATTGAGGGGGAGCAGATTGGCACTGAAAAGGAGATTCCTACTAGTCCTAAGGAAAGAGTAGACATTCTTAGTACATCTGCTTCAGAAGATGAAGAAATTGCTAGTGCCAAGAAAAGAAAACTGATGGTTTTTAATAGAAGGAGCCAGAGCTATAAGAAGGCATTACAAACTGCTACTCCACAACCTGCCCTAGAGGCTGATTACAGCTCATTAATGGTGGCTTTCCAAGTTAAATTAGATGAGCAGAGAATGGCTCTAGAAAAGTATGTGGATGAAAGCCATAAATCACTTCAATTTGATTTTGCTCAGGATATCAAATCCATAAGGTTTGAAGTAAATCTTCATAAGAAAGAGATGACAGATTGTTTCCACAAAGGGGGAAATGCTGTAGTATTTCTGGCTGAGCAGCAAGTAGCAGTCAAGGCTCAAGTGGATGACATTGTTGTTAAACAAGGCTATGTCCTTGAAAATCAAATTAGAATGAATAACAATCTGACTGAATCTCACAATGAGATAGTCACTGAAATAAAGAATACAGTCACTGCAATGACTGAAGAAAGAGCAAAAGAGAAAGAGGAGTTTGATAAGAAGTTATAGGAAGCCTTAGATTCATTTAAGACAGCCATTTCTACTTCTCAGAAAACAATCACTGATAAGCTTCTGAAGTTAAAATCATTTTATAAAGATGGTGTACATTTTCTTGATGGTCAAGTAAGATTTCAAAAAGATGACTTAAGAGACCACATTGAAAGAGAAGTCATAAAGGGGGAGAGAGTGTTAGTCAATGCAGGCTCAGATCATGCCAAATGGATATCCAATAGCATCAGATCCACTCTGGGATATCCACCCCTTTGTGATGATGACAATGTTGCTGAGTCTGGTGTGCAACCTGCTTATGTTGGAGGTGATCAACCTGAAGTTGCTCAGATCATCTACCCTCCAGCAGATTTTGATATGATTCAACAACAGGTTCAGACAATGTACAGTCCTCTACAGGAAGTTGAAAGTGTTATTATAGAGAAAGTTGAAATGCCAGAAGCTGCCTTGAAAGCTTAGTAGAAAGCTAAATTTTCAAAAAAAAGATTCAGAGAACAGGCTGAGTTAAAGCCAGATTTTGAGAAGTGGAGCCCCACTTCAAGAAATATAATTTTGACTGCCTGGAAAGCTTTGAAAGATCAAGTTCATGAAAGGGGCAAGTGGTATAATGAACAGGAATGATAGAGATATGAGACAAGACAAGAAGCCATTGTGCAACATAGAAGAAATGCTAAGATTGGGAAGCTACCTCCTAATGCTCAGGAGCCTAGCAAATACTTCCCTAAGCCTTTTCATTATTTTGAAAGGCAAAGGATTAAGGCTGAAGCTCAGAAGAAGGCAGAGTTGAAAGGAAAGAAGCCTATTGATGATGCAGAACCTCTGTGCAAGCTCAGATTAAGCCAGGAAAAGGCATAGTCATTAGGGAGCCTGATCAGCCTTAGGATAGATTTACTAGATTTTGCAAGAACAATGTAATTTTTAGTTTTAAAAGAAATCTATGTAAAAAGGTGTTAAGAAACTTTTAGATAATTTAAACAAAATAATGTTTCATGTTCATTCAAGTTGCATTCTTATTCTGTGATTTGATTTGGTTATATGTTTTGTTTATAAGTTACCCTGTCATTTATTATTTATATACATCATCATATTTGTTTATTATAAGTGGTGTATATCATTGACTAAAGGGTTATGACTTCTCCAAATAGAGGGAGATTGTTGGGTACATGGGAAAATGTGTACCTGATTTGAAGAAGCCTCACTTAGTTCAATGATATACAACAAGATGTATTTGATGTTATTTTGAGTTTATATGTGCAGGTTAAGTATATGCTAAAATGCAGAAAAAGTTTCTAAGTCCATGTGTCGACACTTAAGAAAGTCTGTGTCGACACTCTGAAAAGCTGTGTCGACACCAGAAGCAACTGTATCGACACACAGAATTTATTAGTCGACATCAACTGTGTCGATACCGGGAGGCAGTGTCGACACACAAAAGTATTAGTCGACATCGACTGTGTCGACACCGGGAGGCAGTGTCGACACACAGAAAGTATTAGTCGACATCAACTGTGTCGACACCTGGAGGCAGTGTCGACACACAAAATTTTTAGACTATATCAACTGTGTCGACACACAGGACTTGTGTCGAAACATAGCAGAGTTTCAACAATGTTGATTGCTGTGAAGTAAAGAAGTGTCTGTGTCGATACAAAGAAGCTGTGTCGACACACTCTACAGATGCAGTGTCAAGAAACAGTGTCGACAGCAAAGGAGCTATGTCGACATCACCAAAGATTGTGTCGACACTTAATCTACTTGTGTCGACACATAATGACAATCAGTCTCGACGCTTTGCAAACAAAGACAAAGGTTCAAGAACTGACTGGAGACTTGACAGTTTTGTATTCCAACAAGTTTGCTGAAGCTGCCAGACCTGTCAGAAGTTCGTTAGAAACCGGATCAGCCGGTTACCATGGATGAAGTCTATATATAGATGGATTCTGTCAAATCAACCAACAAAGTGAACAACAATAACAACAATACAAACAACTATTGAAGTATTGATCATTGATCAAGGAAGTGCACGTCACACAGAAGAAGATTTTCATGAAAAGATCTAAGGAGAATTCAAGCAAGAATTCTGAAGAAACTTCAGAAGTTCTGGATAGATTGAGAGAGAGAGAGATCTCCAATTGTTGAAGTAAAGAAGGAGACATTTACAAGTCTCTTAAGAAGCAGATCTTGAACTAATCTACTAAGAAGGATTCAGATCTATTTCTGGATTCTAAGAAGGAAGCTGGCAGCCAGTCAACTTCAAAGGAGATCAACCCTACTGAGTTCAAATTCAAGAAGCTTTGAAGAAAGCTAAGAACAGGTTGATTTCAGCCATCAGTTTTATCAAGAAGCTGATCAAGAATCCTTTTATCCCTTCTCTCTCAACAAGGGTAAGAGTTAATCTAAATCACTTATCAAATTTTGTAGGATCTTTCAAGATCTGAGTTGTAAGCCTATTATATAAAGACTGAGTGTAGGAGATATAGATCTCTGAGTGGTAGGGCTTTTGAGCCTGAGTGTAGGAGAAATCATTCTCTGAGGTTTAGGCCTTGTGGGAAGGCTGAGGTAGGGCTGTTAGCCTGAGCTGTAGGAGTGTGGTTATATTCTGAGTTGTAGGAACCTTATAGGGTTCTGAGTTATAGGAACCTTTCATGGTTCTGAGCTGTAAGATCTATGGATCTGAGAAGAAGGAAGAAGTTAGGCCGAATCTAGCACACTGCTGGATAGGTGAAGGGGGAAAGTAGATGTACCCAGACCTTGGGGAACCACTATAAACCTATGTGCAATCTGTGATGTATGTGTGATTGTGAATTCTGTGATGTGATTTCTGTAGAATAAGTTAGATTCTATTTTAAGAACTGAAATATTATTCTGCATTAAGTAAAAAAGAAAAGAACCTATTCACCCCACCCCCTTTAGGTGTTTGGGTTATCTTGAAATCAATTCTATCAGCCTCTGTTTCCTGTGCCGATCTGGAAGAGGAAAAGGAAGTCGGTCATGTTCTTCATGCATCCATCCCGCCGCCGTATAAGGAGGTGCGATCCCGCTCCTACTCTGACGCCGACCGTAAGGAGGAGAAGCTTCTTCCGTCGCTGCCGATCTAGGGCTCGGGATTCTCTGGCTCCGCCGCTATCATTTTCGCAACAAGCGGAAATTTTGGGACGCTCCTGATCTCGCCGCCTAGCTATCTCATCGCCGCTGCCGATCGCCGACGCTATCGATCACCGTCGCTGCCGATCGCCGCCGCTACCGATCTAGGGCTCGTGGTTTCTTCCGGATTTGAAAAATCCGCCGTCAATTGTGCGTGGGTAAATTTTTTTTTTTGGATTCCCGCCACTCCCAGTTTTCTGTAAGATTCTGTTGACGCTCAGGAATCAATTCTTATGTCGAGGTGATCGGGATCGGGAAGATCGCAAAGAGAGTCTTCAGCCGCCGCAAGCAGTGCTCTAGATCGGCTCGCCACTGTATTTTTCCTGGTGAACTTTCTCTCAGAAGGAGCTATTCTTTCCTATTGTTCTATACCAGATCCAGTTGATCTATTGTTGGTGCAACAACATTTGCTGATCGAGCATAGTCTTCGGTGATTTTTTTTTCAACCGAAGAGGTGGAGCAAAATAATTTTTTTGGATTGGATCCGAAGACCGTCATCGTCTCGCTCAGGAGATCTCTTTCTAGTATTTTTGCTTGTGTTTTAGGTTGCTAGTAGAATACTATCATTTGGAAAGAGACACGCAATGTCAAAGGCGATCAATCACTCCTCTCCCGTGCCGATGATCAAGCTGGAGAAATTATCCAAGGCCGAGTTCAGTGCCTGGAAGCGCAACACACAGTTCGGCATGAAGTACCTGAACATCTTCTACACAGTGCAGACTGGTTTTGAAGACTTCAAAGGAAGCGAAGATGAAGATCAATGGGTCAACGACGAGGACTTCTGTAGAGACTACATTCTGAATTGCCTCTCCAATAGGCTTGCAGAGACGTACGACAAGATGCAAAGGGCCAAGGAGCTCTGGGAAGCCTTAAAGGAGCAATTAAAGGAGGAGGAGATCATGTCCAAGATGCACCTGGTGGACAAGTTTATGACATTCACCTTCATGGAGGAAAGGGAAATCCTGCTACAGGTTGCTGAGTTCGAAAATATGGTGGACAAGCTCAACAGTGAGAACATCCCTCTGCCAGATGGATTTGTTGCAGAGGCGAGTATTTTCAAATTGCCCGCTGCTTGGTATTCCTTCAAGACTGAGATGTACCGGAAGAAGACGCAGGTGAGTCTTAAAGACCTCATGCGTTTCATCTGCATTGAGGATGAGAACCGGACTAGGCACGCTATAAAGACGATCAGCAAGCAGTCCTCTACTGCTAACATGATCACGCATCCTAAGCGGAAGCCTAAGCCTGGAAAGACTCGCCCACCGACCAGTGAACCTGCATTTGCTGCCACCAGCAAACAGATAAAGAAGAAATTCAAAGGCAAGTTCTACAACTGCAATAAGTGGGGTCACTGCACTTCCGAGTGCCGACAGACCAAATAGGGCGAATCCAGCACACCAAGGACTGATAATCAAGCCAACATGGTTTATCAGACTGCGCCTACCGACTTTGTTGTCATGGTCGATAATGGGACGACCAGTTCAGAGTGGTGGCTCGACTCAGGTGCTATCTGCCACGTCTGCAACAATCCAAAGCTTCTAGAGGATGCAAAAGAGGTGAAAGAGACTGTCACTGTTGCAAATGGAGTTGTAGCTGACGTGCTGAAGGTAGGCAACGCTACCCTGACTCTCTCCTCAGGTAAGACTCTAACTTTGAAAATTTTGAAATTTATACCGACATTAGCTGCTAATTTAATTTCGATTAGTCTGTTGTGCGATGCGGGTATGTCTTTTAATATTAGTGATGGTCGGTAACCCTAATGGTTCACTCACATTACTTTGGTTGCGCATATATCGTTAACGGGATGTATAGGCTGAGTCTAGCACACGAAGTAGTAAATCAGGTCAACTCAAATCTGATAGATCATAAGACTTTACATGCAAGACTAGGACACGTCAATTATAGAAAACTACTCATGTTAGCTAGAACTCACAACATACCCCGCGACACAAAAACCAAATTTGAAAAATGTGAAATTTGTGCTCAAACTAAGATAACTAGAACATCTTTTAGTCAGCTTTTTAGGAGCACACAATTGCTAGAGTTGATACACTCCGACATTTGTGACTACAAAAATTTTGTCACACGTAGAAGTCGGAAGTATCTGATAACTTTTAACGACGACTACTCTAGATTCAGTCACATTTATCTTCTTAAAACCAAAGATGAAGCCTTTGAAAAATTTCGTATATTCAAAAATAGGGATGAAAATCAACTTGACATGAAAATAAAAAGACTAAGAAGTGATAGAGGAGGAGAATACGTCTCGGGGGAGTTCAGAGATTTCCTTGCCAGCAATGACATAATCCCTGAAACCACCGCTCCATATTCCCCACAATCCAACGACATCGCTGAAAGAAAAAATAGAACTTTAACAGAAATATTGAATTCTATGTTGCTGACTGCTGGCATGCCTGCGGCCTATTGGGGTGAAGCCTTCCTCACGTCAAATCACATTCTTAATAAAGTTCCCCATACAAAGTTGACTAAGACACCCTACGAGCTTTGGTTTAAAACCTCCTAGATTGACAATCTAAGACCTGGGGTTGTATCGCTTATGTTAGGATACCGGACTCTAGAAGAGCTAAGAATGAACCCATGACAAACACCTGCGTCTACCTAGGATGTGCAGATGATAGTGCTGCAGACAGGTTTCTGGATCTCTCAACTAATACTGTAATAGAATCATGAGACACTGTCTTCTTTGAGGATAAATTCCTTAAGGACAAGAACCTGACACTGCCAGGTCTGCCAGCCACTAGTACTGAGCCTTTAGTTGATCCAGGACAACGTAACTCTAACACTGAGCCTATAGACACGAGTGGTTTAGATACTAGAAGGCTATCTAGTAGAGAGAAAATGCCTAAAAGCTTCGGTACAGACTTCATGACTTACCAAGTTGAAGCTGATCCATCTATTTATAAGGAAGCGATGCGATCTAGAGACTCTCTATTATGGAAAGAAGCCATAAACGAAGAGATGAACTCTCTCATGCAGAATAACACATGGACTTTGGTTGATTTGCCCAAAGGGGCTAAAATCATTGGCAATAAGTGGATTCTGAGGAAGAAGCTAAATCCTGATAGGATTATCGCAAAATACAAAGCTCGTCTAGTTGCCAAAGGCTTTACTCAAGTGAGTGGTGTAGACTACTTTGATATATACTCACCTGTATGTCACTATGTGACAATTAGGATTTTTCTCGCACTAGCATCTATTAAACACTACACTGTTCATCAGATGGATGTCAAGATTGCATTTCTTAATGGAGATCTGACTGAGGAGATCTACATGCACCAGCCTGAAGGGTTCGTCATAGAAGGTCTAGTAAATAAGGTCTGTAAGTTGATTAAGTCACTATACGGATTGAAACAAGCACCTAAAATATGGCATGAAAAATTTGACACCTGTGTAAAAGGCTTGGGTTTCAAATCCAGTCTATCAGATAAATGTCTGTACGTAAGAACAAGTGTAAATAAAGTATTCATTATTGGGTATTGTATCCACAATGTACCTGATTTGAAGAAGCCCCTGAACAAGCTAAGTTGAATTGACAATGTATTTGACGATCTTCTATCAAGTTGTGCTTGCAGCTATTCCATGCTAAGTACACACCAATGTCAGAGTGCAGTGGGTCAATATACACGGGTCTGCGCAACGTAATCCCTCGTTGAGTAGATCAGTGTGTTGACTCACGTGTGCTCTCTATATTGGAGTGTACTTATTTTCAAGTACAGGGTTAAGGCAGATCAAGAGCAGAAGAAGGAGCAAAGAGGGGTCAAAGACCAAGTCTTCGAATGAAGGAAGAGAAAATTCTTCCAAGTCAAAATTGACGGGAATCACTAAGTGATTCTCGCTAACTTCGACGAGAATCGTTTGTGATTCCCGCCGATTCGACGAGAATCAGTCTGCATTCTCGCCGACTTCTTCCAGCTATCAGTTTTCCAAACAGAAATTCTGCCAAGGCAGAATCGACGGGAATCACTAAGTGATTCTCGCCGACTTCGACGGGAATTGTTAGTGATTCCCGCCGATTCGACGAGAATCAGTCTGCATTCCCGCTGATTTCCTCCGGCTGATAAGGTTTCTAACTTGAATTCGGCCAAGGCAGAATCGGCGGGAATCGTGAGTGATTCCCGCCGACTTCGACTGGAATCACCAACGATTCTCGCCGATTTTGCCTTAGGCAAATTTTCTTCGTTCGTTGGACCGAACCACCTTGTCGTGCGCTGTTTAGGCCGGGGCTAGGGTTTCTACTTGTGGGCCCCACAACGGTCATTAGGGTTGGCTCTGGTATATATAGTCGCGTATTTTGAACATGAAGAGTGATCTATTCTCGGAAATCAAAAGGAGGTCGAGCGTGACCTAGCGGATCGCGGAAAACCGTCGATCGCCTGTAGTCGTTCGCAAGGAAGTCATCGCCGATAATCTTTGATCATCTCTGATCTTCCGACGACAGTACTGAGGCAAGACAAGCGTCTCACGCATCTCTCTTGAGATCTCTTGTCTCTCGATTCGTTGAACGAGGTTAGATCTTCATTCCGAATCGATTGAGACGATTGATCCGACTGAGATCGTTGGTATACCTTGCTTGCTTCGTCAAGAAGTTTGGATCCACAAAGTATTTCCGCCGCATTCACTTGCCGCCGCCGATCTTGTCAAGATCCTCTCCAAGAGAGAACTCTGGTTGTGGACTCTTCGTAACTTTCAAGAAAGCTTCTACGAACGAAGAAGGACATCGGAATCTCCAAAAGCTTTGTTTGTATTTTCTTTTACATTCAATTTTGATTTGTTGTAAAGGAATTTGTATTCCTTGTTGTAAGGGTTGGGTGCAACCCATGGTGGTGGAGTTGTGACTTCTTTGTTGGAAGGGTTCCTTCTGTAGTGTGAGGATTGGATTTCAATCCGTTTGGAGAAGTGACCGAGTCATCCTTTGGTGGGAGATAGGTCGAAGGGGGAAAGTGGACGTACCCAAATCGGGAAACCACTATAACTCTTTGTGTGTTTTTTGTGTTGTGTTTGTTGATTTGTGCAGGTTAAGTTAATTCCGCAAAAGACCGCACGACACATATTCTCACCCCCCATAGGTGGATTTAGTCGATACTAGAGACTTTCAAGTGGTATCAGAGGGAGGTTACTCATCAATAAGGTTAAACACCTTGAGTAAGATCCTGCATCTAGTGTCAAGAAGAAAACAAGACTCAAGCATGGAGCTATACACTGATGTATCTTTCCTGAGAATGCCTGCCTTCACCAAAGACTATTATCCCATCTGGAAAATGAGAGTCAAGTTTCATCTGGAAGCCATTGACCCTCATGCTTTATTCTTTGTGGAAGAGGGTCCCTTCATTCCCATGAAGGCTTCTGGTTCTGAAAAGGATCTCCAAATCCCCAAGAGTCCCGCAGAGATGTCTGAAACTGAGCTCTCACTATTCAACTTGGATAAGCTGGTTCGACAGATCATTTCTGATATTTGGTCTGGATCATCTCTTACGAGATTGGATAAGTGTAAGTCTGCAAAGTCCATGTGGCAAACTATCTCTGACCTCATGGAGGGAACGAAGACTGCCGGGACTGAAGGCCAGCAAGATGATGAAGCATATGTGAGAGTCCTCATCTCTGAATATGAAAGTCAAGAACAACCTCTCAATATCAGGGCTCTCGTGTCTCTATATGAGACTGAAGAAGAGATTGAGGAATGCAGTTGTGATGAAGCTGGAGTATCAGTCTCTGCTGACCATCACTCTAACCCTGATCAGCACAATCAGGATCAGGTATCTTCCTCTTCTTGCACCTTTCCTCTTGTATTTCCTGAAGACAGGAGAAGTTAAGAGGTTTGTCCATCAGTTGATATAAGGGAAATTGACAGCTTCAATCAAAAGATTGAAACTCTTGATTCCCTTCGTAGAGCCCTTCAGAAGAGCAACTCGCTTGTTGAGGAACAAGCTAAGGAAATTACTCAGCTAAGGACCATGATGGACCTCTAATTAGAATCCATCAAGGTAAAGGACTCAAAGATCTCGGATCTAGAGTTTCTCCTAGAAACCGTGAAGAGGATAGTATATAACTTTTCCAAGATAGATGCTATTAAGAGAAAGAGAGAAAATGGGTGGATCTCGCGAATTATAAAATCGTGGAGAAACGGGGAAACCATTTACAGACCTCCCACACCGAGTAGGAGGGGTATTCATCATTCCTTCAGGTATGACCATAAGAACAACTACGGTCACTGTAAGAATGATCGACCCTCAAGTGGAAACACCCATAGTGCAAGTGCTGTAATGGATACCCATGAGAAAATACACATAGCTCATTATGAACCGTTCGTGTTTACAGCCTCAGCCCCCTCACTTCATGACATTGCTGGAACCAGCTCTCGCAGAACTTCTACCAACCCTAGGACAAAGGAAAAGGGAGTTGGCAAACATGTAGCAAGCATCACTGGGGCCCCCGGATGTGTGCTGGCTGAAAAGAAAGCACCATCCTCCAAGCCTCATGATACTCACCACATGTTCACCATCAGACTCCCCTCGAGTCTCGGTGGAAAGGATAAATCTGAGAGCAGTTCCAGCTTTGCCTCTTTCAGACCTAGGGTCATGACTAACTCTGTTAATAGACCTGGTCAGAAAAGGAGGTACAATATTCATGTGTGTTGGTGCTGTGGCAGAGTGGGTCACTTTGCCATAGATTGTTGGCACAATCCTTTTGTGCCAAGGGCAAGGGTATGTCCACATCCTTTGGCAAGAGACAGCCTTCCTGACAGAAATCCTGTAGGAAGGCATGCTGTATTTTATGCTGACAAGAACCTAGGACCCAATACATATTGGGTTCCTAAGATAAGGTAATTCTTTTTTGCAGGATAGTCTAGGTACCCATGAACCTGATGGGACCTAGACAAGAGATGTTCCAGGCTTGCTATGGAACACGTATATAGGATAAGAGATAATGCCAACCACAGTGTCCTACTTGTACATGATACCCTTCGTACTTCAAATAGTGGATCTGAATGATCAACCTAGTAATCCCAGAAAAAAGCAAAACTGTATCGCAACCTCCACGACTGAGTCTGAGTACATCTCAGCAGGCAGCTGTTGCGCACAACTTCTATGGATCAGAAATCAACTCGAAGATTATGACTTGCAGTTCAGAGAAGTTCCTATGTATTGCGACTCCTCGAGCGCAATAGCAATTGCGAACAATTCTGTGTCGCACAGCAGAACAAAGCATATTGAAGTGCGCTACCACTTCATTGGGGAGCATGTGGAAAACAAAGATATTTCTCTCTGTTATGTCCACACGGATAAGCAGATTGCAGATATCTTCACAAAGCCCCTAGACGAGGCCAAGTTCAGTCTCTTCAAAACTGAACTTGGCATACTGAACTATGAAGATTGAAGACTGAAGGGCTCAAGGCTCTTGGATCAAGGGGGAGCATCAGCAAGGAACTCAAGATTGAGCACGGATGCAAGAACTAAGGGGGAGCATTTGGCTCCAAGTGAAGTCTTAGATTTACAGAAGCCGAAAAGGGGGAGATTACCCTCTCAGCTAAGGCTAAGGTGGCTGCCAGTGTTAAGTAGGTGGCTGCCAATGTTAAGTATGCTCTCAGGAAAATGGTAATGAATTTCACTCTCAACTGAATTTTCATTTTATGATTTTCATTCTCATCTGTTCTATTCATCTTAGCTTGTAGGGTTTAGGTTTCTTCAAATAGGTAGAGATTGTTGGGTATTGTATCCACAATGTACCTGATTTGAAGAAGCTCCTGAACACGTTAAGTTGAATTGATAATGTATTTGACGATCTTCTATCAAGTTGTGCTTGCAGCTATTCCATGCTAAGTACACACCAATGTCAGGGTACAGTGGGTCAATATACACAGGTCTGCGCAACGTAATCCCTCGTTGAGTAGATCAGTGTGTTGACTCATGTGTGCTCTCTCTATTGGAGTGTACTTATTTTCAAGTACAGGGTTAAGGCAGATCAAGATCAGAAGAAGGAGAAAAGAGGGGTCAAAGTCCAAGTCTTCGAATGAAGGAAGAGAAAATTCTTCCAAGTAAAAATCGACGGGAATCATAAGTGATTCTCGCCGACTTCGACGAGAATCGTTTGTGATTCCCGCCGATTCGACGAGAATCAGTCTGCATTCCCTCCGACTTCTTCCAGCTATCAGTTTTCCAAACAGAAATTCTGCCAAGGCAGAATCGACGAGAATCACTAAGTGATTCTCGCCGACTTCGACAGGAATCGTTAGTGATTCCCGCCGATTCGACGAGAATCAGTCTGCATTCCCGCCGATTTCCTTTGGCTGACAAGGTTTCCAACTGGAATTCGGCCAAGGCAGAATCGACGGGAATCGTGAGTGATTCCCGCCGACTTCGACAGGAATCACCAACGATTCTCGCCGATTTTGCCTTAGGCAAATTTTCTTCGTTCGCTGGACCGAACCACCTTGAAGTGCGCTGTTTAGGCCGGGGCTAGGGTTTCTCCTTGTGGGCCCCACAACGGTCATTAGGGTTGGCTCTAGTATATATAGTCATGTATTTTGAACATGAAGAGTGATCTATTCTCGGAAATCAAAAGGAGGCCGAGCGTGACCTAGCGGATCGCGAAAAACCGCCGATCGCCTGTAGCCGCTCGCAAGGAAGTCGTCGCCGATAATCTCCGATCATCTCTTATCTTCCGACGACAGTACCGAGGCAAGACGAGCGTCTCACGCATCTCTCTTGAGATCTCTTGTCTCTCGATTCGTTGAATGAGGTTAGTTCTTCATTCCGAATCGATTGAGACGATTGATCCGACTGAGATCGTTGGTAGACCTTGCTTGCTTCGTCAAGAAGTTTGGATCCACAAAGTATTGCCGCCGCATTCACTTTCCGCCGCCGATCTTGTCAAGATCCTCTCCAAGAGAGAACTCTGGTTGTGGACTCTTCGTAACTTTCAAGAAAGCTTCTACGAACGAAGAAGGACATCGGAATCTCCAAAAGCTTTGTTTGTATTTTCTTTTACATTCAATTTTGATTTGTTGTAAAGGAATCTTTATTCCTTGTTGTAAGGGTTGGGTGCAACCCGTGGTGGTGGAGTTGTGACTCCTTTGTTGGAAGGGTTCCTTCCGTAGTGTGAGGATTGGATTTCAATCCGTTTGGAGAAGTGACCGAGTCGTCCCTTGGTGGGAGATAGGTCGAAGGGGGAAAGTGGACGTACCCAAATCGGGGAACCACTATCACGTCTTCTGTGATGTGTTTGTTGATTTGTGCAGGTTAAGTTAATTCCGCAAAAGACCGCACGACACCTATTCCCCCCTATAGGTGGATTTAGTCGACACTAGAGACTTTCAGTAATCATATGCTTGTACGTTGATGACATGATAATTTTAGGCACTGATCAGTCTGAGGTGAAAGACGTGAAAGTTGCCTTGACGGCACAATTTAACATGAAAAATCTAGGTGAGGTGAAAACCATCCTAGGAATGGAAGTGAACTTCACAAAAAAGGGTATTACCCTGAGTCAAAGTCACTACATTAGGAATCTATTGAAAAAGTGGGGTTACGATAAGAGCAAAAAGGCTGAGACTATATACGATTATAACATTAGACTGAAACTGAATGAAGGTTCAGCTATTAGACAGTTAGATTATTCCAAACTCATAGGAAGTCTCATGTACGCTACTACCTGTACTAGACCTGACATAGCCTTTATGGTCGGCATGTTGAGTAGATTCACCAGTAACCTTGGGAAGGACCACTGTGACGCCTTAGACAGGCTAATGAGATACTTAAAGTATACTAAGAAGTATGTTTTATGTTACAGTGGGCGTCCTCCAGTGCTTGAAGGGTATTCCGACGCATCTTGGTGCTCGGAAATAGCTGATTGTCGATCCACTAGTGGTTCTGTGTTTACACTAGGAGGAGTTGCAGTAGCTTGAAAATTTAAGAGGCAAACGTGCATTGCACTATCCTCTATGGAATCAGAACTCTATGCTCTCGCTTCAGTTGGAGAAGAAGCAGAGTGGATAAGAGATCTGATATTGGACATTCCAATGACGAGTCTAAAAATGAACTTTATTTCGATTTATTGTGACAATCAAGCCACAAAGACCATTGCTATAAATACGTTGTTCAATGGAAAGTGAAGGCAACTAAGGATGAAACATGCCTGGTTGACCTATCTCACCAGCTAGGGGATAATCTCCCTATTGGACGTAAGATCAAAAGATAATGTAGCAGATGTCTTTACTAAGGTCTTATATAAGGTTCTCACATCTAAAACATCGGGGGAGATGAGATTAACGTCCATTTAGGAGGACTTAATACTTAGCTTATATTTTAAATTTAAGAACCATTGTCTGCTTACATTCAAGTATCTACGTTGAGCACACTAAAGTATTTCAGATGTTATTTGATGAAAGTTAGAGGTGAGATAGTTGCCAGTCATTCCAAACTTGATGACTTACGTAATTATTTTTTGTCAAAGGCTGAATTGGGTATCATTCCAAAAAGGAATACTGAGGTTGCTGATATGTGTCCAAACTTGATGATATAATAGTCACAGCTTGTTGTATCATTCCAAACTTGATGATATAGTACAATTATGGAACGTTAATAATAATCTTAATAATCAAAGGAACATGGTTTTATTCTATGAAATCAATTAATCTAATTTTGTGTAAATTAGATAGAGATGTTGTTTTGGGATTCTTTCCTCCCAATTAGAGTATTAAGTTCACCCGCTGTTAGAACTAATCACTTTATTTCTACAAATGTTTGAATTCATAGAGATTTGTCTCATGACATTTGTACAACCCCGTAGCCGGGCGAGCGGGACCCTCCCCAAATGTCAGCCTCGGGGGGTGCTTGGGTGACGATTTGACGTCCCTGTTCGAGGACGTGCGGGTGCCCGCGCGTGCGTGCGGATGTTTTGTGTGTACAAGCCTTTATATCTATATATATTTGTTATATATATTTATTTATATATATATATTAGATATTATAATAATAGGAAGGGGGAGAGAAATAAAGAGGGGGGAATTAAATAAGAAGCAGCAGCTCCCCCTGCCCGATGGCTAGGGTTCGGCTAAGAAGGAGCCGAGCGGCCGCCCCTCCCCTCTCCACTTTCTCGTCGGCCAAGAGGAAGCCGAGCGGCCGCCCCTCCCCTCTCCTCTCTCTCGTCGGCCAAGAGGAAGCCGAGCGGCCGCCCCCCCCTCTCCTCTCTCTCGTCGGCCAAAAAGAAGCCGAGCGGCCGCCTCTCTCTCTCTCTCTCTCTCGGCCTGGAGCAAGTCGCCCGCCTCCCGATCTATCTCCGGCCACCCCAGTCCCGGCCGCCGCAAGAAGGAGCAGGCCCGAACTCCTCCCTCCTCATCCAGGCCGGGCCCGAGCTCCCCCCTCTCTCTCGCCGCCGCCGCTTAGGGCAAGAGAAGCCCCAGCCGCCCCTCCTTTTCTCCTGTCCAGCCAGCTACAAGGAGGAGCCGTCCTATCCCCTCCTCCTTTCTCTGTCCAGGCCGCCGCCGACAAGGGAAAAGCCCGACCTCCCTTTCTCCTCCATTTCAGGGAGCCGCCACCGCCGCCTAGAGAAATTCTTATTTGGCCGGTCCTCCTCCTCACCTCTTGGCCGACCAAGAGAGGTGAGGTTTGGTATTGCATTTGCTGGAGGTGGCCGTCCGGTGGCGGTGGAGGTAGGACAACTCGTGTCGGAGCACGATCGACCATGGAGAGGCTCGGCCATGGAGGGAAAAATGACTTGGAGCTTCTGGCTCTCCAACGGAGGTCGGATCCGCGCATGGACAACCACTACGGACGCTAGACGTCGAGCCTCGGGCAATGTGCGCGGTTGCGGCTCCGCCAAACACGCGTCAAGGGTAACGAAGTTTCTACTTGGGCAGATGAAGCCCTTATTTTTCATATTTGCATGGAAGCACCTCTCCACCAACGGGTGGGGGAAGGGAGATCTCCGACGGGTCGATGTGTGCGTCCCCGTAATTATTTGCATTAGTGCCCGGAAGTGTGAGTACGGGTTTAGGCATGTTGTGTGAAGCCCATTCGGACGTATGAGCCGAATTGGTGATGTGCTGTGTGAAGCCCATTCGGACGTATGAGCCGGATTGGTGATGTTCTGGGGTTCCCGGAGAAGACTCCGTGGAAGTTGTATTTTATTCATTCGCAGGGAATGCGCACCGTAGCCCCAATAAAAGGGGGCGCGCGCATTATGTTTGGCCCGCTTTGGTTAGCCGACTGATGCCTAGTTGGCCGCTGCTTGTCGGGACGTTGGCGTACAGGTGCTGCAGTACCAAGCGGGGAATAACGGGCTTAAGCCCAAGCTCGTGCCGGCCCTCGAAGGCCTAGTTTATTTATATTGCCGGCCTGCGTGCCGATGTATGGAATTCATATTCCTGTAAATTTAATATGCCTGTGATGCCCTGTGAATTCTTTTTATCTTTTTCATCTTAGGCGGGCGGTATGTTCGCGAACCGCTCGCCCCGTGGGGGCCCCGAGGTATAGTTGCCGGGAAGCCCCTAATGGCATATTGACAGCCTTTTAGGACAACGCAGTTACGTTGTTAGCGGCCCAATTGGGGCTGCGTGGAGTAGGGCTGCTGGGCGGTTTTACGCCATTAAAAGGCGGGCGGGGAACAGTTTATATAGACCCAGGGAGACGTCTCTAGTTTAGGAGTGGATCTTGAGATCCTCCTTAGATGTTCCAGCCGGCCAAGAGGGCCCGCCGAAGGTGTCTTAGCTCAGCCCCTGGTGTGGGAGGGGAAGAGTTCGATAGTCTTCCGGGTATGCGGTGGGACCTCCACGCTGAGGCCCTGGGTCTGTCCCTTGTGTTCCTAGCCTTGAGCCTAGATTATTCACTTGAGTGTAGTAGGTGTGCGGCCACCCCTTCTCTAAGGGTCGAACTCCACAGAGACCGATTTTTCGGTTTCAACATTTTGGTGCGGTGAGCGTGGAGAGTGACCAGCACAAAAAATCTCAGGTGAATGTCATGGCTTTAGAAGTGGAACCAAGTGACGACCAGGGTCATGCGCGGACTTTGTATGTAAGGTCCTCATACTCAGAGTTGTCCCCTCCCATAGCTGTTGTTAGAATCTCGTAGTATTTGGAGTGGGATTTGCGCCAGCTTGAAGTGCCTCTACCTGTGAAAATGCGTGTATCCTTACCTATTACATCAACGAGAAACCTGGAGGTTATTATCTTCAAGTTCGAGTAAGAGAGCAGCTGTGAGGTATTTGGAGCCGGGGTGACATGAAAAGGTTACATCCCTAGCGGTAATATGTTACCTCTTCCTTGTGATTCAGTAGCAGTCGAGTTTTCTTTTTATTGCCAATTCGCCTTGAGCTTCTGAGGGCTTTAAGGGTTAGCCTCGCGATCGACTCCCGAAGCCAAACGTCCAACCCGTTCCTTTTAAATAGCCTAGTTCGGACGATGGGACGGTGCCGCGGGACTTTAAGCGCTATTGTAAGACCGAGCCTCTGCACTGACGGCCGAGATCAGCTCCCCCCTTGCACGTCGGCCTATGTCCTCCCGATCGCACCTCTCCTCCGACTAGAGGAATTATCAGGAACGAGCCTAGACGCTAACCTCCCAGATTTGATAAAGGGCCGATCTCTCCAAACAATCACAAGTGAAGACCTTTGTTTTTGAGAGAGCAGGATAACATGTAAAGGGGCAGGTTTTGGCCCAAGGGAAGATGTTGGCCTCGAGTGCGTCCTAGAGGACCCTCACAGGAGCATTACCCGTCGCCCATGCACTAGCTCTCATCATCGAGTGACATGGCGGAAAGCAATCTTTGTCATTAGATCAGGATACGAGCCGTCGACCTGTTCCTCATAAATAGCCCAGTTTAGATGATGGGACGATGCCTCGGGACTTTAAGCGTTCTTGTAAGACCGAGCCTCTACACTGACGGCCGAGATCAGCTCCCCCCTTGCACGTCGGCCTATGTCCCCCCTATTGCATCTCTTTTCCGATTGGAGGAATTATTAGGAACAGGCTCGGACGCCAGCTTCCCGATTTGACGACTTCCAGATCGCCTCTCTTATAAAGAATGTGTTCTCCATTTGTAAAAACATCGGTTCAATTAACTCTCCAACACCTCTTGAGTAAGCAGGATGTATCCGCCTCGAGCAAAGTCAAGTCCTCGAGTAGTAGTGCAATTCCCTATCACCAAAAATCAGGCCGAGTATGAGGCGGTTATAGCGAGACTGTGCCTGGCCAGAGAAATTGGGGTACATGATGTGGAGGTTCTTACTGACTCCTTAGTGGTGGCCTCCCAGATTAACGTGGAGTAAGAAGTGAGGGAGCCTACCCTCCAGTTATACTCGGCAAATGTTCCAAGTCTTCTCGCTCTGGGGTTAGGTCTCGATTCTCCTGCAGTCAGGCTCCCACCAAGCTGGCAGGGCAGGGGTCTCGATGGACGTCGTTATGACCCTGGGGCTGAGCCCGGAGGATGTTCAACACCCGTTCCCAGGCTTTCACCTAGCTGGCTGAACCGGCAGTATCACCTGAGAGCTCGGACGATTCTCTGTGGACATCGTTATGACCCTGAACATCGTTATGATATTCGTAGTGACAATGCTCCCGCCGTAATCTATGTGGACGATCGAAGTATTCGTTTACCAGACCCCGAGCAGATCCCGCTGTCAGGCTCTCACCTAGCTGGCAGGGCTGGATGTCACTCGGTATTTGGGAAGGATTCGAGTATTGTGCAGGACCCCGAGTGATGCTCGGCCCCGGGTAGACCCGCTGCCTGGCTCCTACTAGCTGCCAGGTCCGTAGGCTCGCCTGGGGGGTAAGGGACCCCGAGTGCTGCTCGGCCCCGGGTGGACTCGCTGTCAGGCTTTCACTAGCTGACAGGGCTGTAGGCACACCTGGGGGGAAAGGGAGACAGTTTGAGATTTGGGAAAAATTTGGATATTGTGCAGGACCCCGAGTGATGCTCGGCCCCGGGTAGACCCGCTGCCTGGCTCCTACTAGCTGGCAGGTCCGTAGGCTCGCCTGGGGGGTAAGGGACCCCGAGTGCTGCTCGGCCCCGGGTAGACTCGCTGTCAGGCTTTCACTAGCTGACAGGGCTGTAGGCACACCTGGGGGGAAAGGGAGACAGTTTGAGATTTGGGAAAAATTTGGATATTGTGCAGGACCCCGAGTGATGCTCGGCCCCGGGTAGACCCGCTGCCTGGCTCCTACTAGCTGGCAGGTCCGTAGGCTCGCCTGGGGGGTAAGGGACCCCGAGTGCTGCTCGGCCCCGGGTAGACTCGCTGTCAGGCTTTCACTAGCTGACAGGGTTATAGGCACACCTGGGGGGAAAGGGAGACAGTTTGAGATTTGGGAAAAATTTGGATATTGTGCAGGACCCCGAGTGCTGCTCAGCCCCGGGTAGACTCGCTGTCAGGCTTTCACTAGCTGACAGGGCTGTAGGCACACCTGGGGGGAAAGGGAGACAGTTTGAGATTTGGGAAAAATTTGGATATTGTGCAGGACCCCGAGTGCTGCTCGGCCCCGGGTAGACTCGCTGTCAGGCTTTCACTAGCTGACAGGGCTGTAGGCACACCTGGGGGGAAAGGGAGACAGTTTGAGATTTGGGAAAAATTTGGATATTGTGCAGGACCCCGAGTGCTGCTCGGCCCCGGGTAGACTCGCTGTCAGGCTTTCACTAGCTGACAGGGCTGTAGGCACACCTGGGGGGAAAGGGAGACAGTTTGAGATTTGGGAAAAATTTGGATATTGTGCAGGACCCCGAGTGATGCTCGGCCCCGGGTAGACCCGCTGCCTGGCTCCTACTAGCTGGCAGGTCCGTAGGCTCGCCTGGGGGGTAAGGGACCCCGAGTGCTGCTCGGCCCCGGGTAGACTCGCTGTCAGGCTTTCACTAGCTGACAGGGCTGTAGGCACACCTGGGGGGAAAGGGAGACAGTTTGAGATTTGGGAAAAATTTGGATATTGTGCAGGACCCCGAGTGCTGCTCGGCCCCGGGTAGACTCGCTGTCAGGCTTTCACTAGCTGACAGGGCTGTAGGCACACCTGGGGGGAAAGGGAGACAGTTTGAGATTTGGGAAAAATTTGGATATTGTGCAGGACCCCGAGTGATGCTCGGCCCCGGGTAGACCCGCTGCCTGGCTCCTACTAGCTGGCAGGTCCGTAGGCTCGCCTGGGGGGGTAAGGGACCCCGAGTGCTGCTCGGCCCCGGGTAGACTCGCTGTCAGGCTTTCACTAGCTGATAGGGTTGTAGGCACACCTGGGGGGAAAGGGAGACAGTTTGAGATTTGGGAAAAATTTGGATATTGTGCAGGACCCCGAGTGATGCTCGGCCCCGGGTAGACCCGCTGCCTGGCTCCTACTAGCTGGCAGGTCCGTAGGCTCGCCTGGGGGGTAAGGGACCCCGAGTGCTGCTCGGCCCCGGGTAGACTCGCTGTCAGGCTTTCATTAGCTGATAGGGTTGTAGGCACACCTGGGGGGAAAGGGAGACAGTTTGAGATTTGGGAAAATTTTGGATATTGTGCAGGACCCCGAGTGCTGCTCGGCCCCGGGTAGACTCGCTGTCAGGCTTTCACTAGCTGGCATGGCTGTAGGCACACCTGGGGGGAAAGGGAAAGAGCTTGAAAAGAGTTGATTTTTTGTTATGTTGCAGTGTATCAGATATCGCGTGTATCGTTGATGATGAGCCTGGGAGGAAAAACACGGGCTAGTGATATTCGTGCTAGAGCCTCTAGTGGGTCTATGTGAAAAGTAAGCCCTGGGGTGGAGCTCCCTTTATACCCAAATGGAGAATTCTCACAAATTTTTTCTTTGGGTCGGCTCCCACTCGCCGGATACGTAGGGTTGGATGATTCTTTCCGAGCTTGTACCAACCTCGAAAAGAGCGGGGATTGTGTACAACCCCGTAGCCGGGCGAGCGGGACCCTCCCCAAATGTCAGCCTCGGGGGGTGCTTGGGTGACGATTTGACGTCCCTGTTCGAGGACGTGCGGGTGCCCGCGCGTGCGTGCGGATGTTTTGTGTGTACAAGCCTTTATATATATATATATTTGTTATATATATTTATTTATATATATATATATTAGATATTATAATAATAGGAAGGGGGGAGAGAAATAAAGAGGGGGGAATTAAATAAGAAGCAGCAGCTCCCCCTGCCTGATGGCTAGGGTTCGGCCAAGAAGGAGCCGAGCGGCCGCCCCTCCCCTCTCCTCTTTCTCGTCGGCCAAGAGGAAGCCGAGCGGCCGCCCCTCCCCTCTCCTCTCTCTCGTCGGCCAAGAGGAAGCCGAGCGGCCGCCCCCCCCCCTCTCCTCTCTCTCGTCGGCCAAGAAGAAGCCGAGCGGCCGTCTCTCTCTCTCTCTCTCTCTCTCTCTCTCTCGGCCTGGAGCAAGTCGCCCGCCTCCCGATCTATCTCCGGCCACCCCAGTCCCGGCCGCCGCAAGAAGGAGCAGGCCCGAACTCCTCCCTCCTCATCCAGGCCGGGCCCGAGCTCCCCCCTCTCTCTCGCCGCCGCCGCTTAGGGCAAGAGAAGCCCCAGCCGCCCCTCCTTTTCTCCTGTCCAGCCAGCTGCAAGGAGGAGCCGTCCTATCCCCTCCTCCTTTCTCTGTCCAGGCCGCCGCCGACAAGGGAAAAGCCCGACCTCCCTTTCTCCTCCATTTCAGGGAGCCGCCACCGCCGCCTAGAGAAATTCTTATTTGGCCGGTCCTCCTCCTCACCTCTTGGCCGACCAAGAGAGGTGAGGTTTGGTATTGCATTTGCTGGAGGTGGCCGTCCGGTGGCGGTGGAGGTAGGACAACTCGTGTCGGAGCACGATCGACCATGGAGAGGCTCGGCCATGGAGGGAAAAATGACTTGGAGCTTCTGGCTCTCCAACGGAGGTCGGATCCGCGCATGGACAACCACTACGGACGCTAGACGTCGAGCCTCGGGCAATGTGCGCGGTTGCGGCTCCGCCAAACACGCGTCAAGGGTAACGAAGTTTCTACTTAGGCAGATGAAGCCCTTATTTTTCATATTTGCATGGAAGCACCTCTCCACCAACGGGTGGGGGAAGGGAGATCTCCGACGGGTCGACGTGTGCGTCCCCGTAATTATTTGCATTAGTGCCCGGAAGTGTGAGTACGGGTTTAGGCATGTTGTGTGAAGCCCATTCGGACGTATGAGCCGAATTGGTGATGTGCTGTGTGAAGCCCATTCGGACGTATGAGCCGGATTGGTGATGTTCTGGGGTTCCCGGAGAAGACTCCGTGGAAGTTGTATTTTATTCATTCGCAGGGAATGCACACCGTAGCCCCAATAAAAGGGGGCGCGCGCATTATGTTTGGCCCGCTTTGGTTAGCCGACCGATGCCTAGTTGGCCGCTGCTCGTCGTGACGTTGGCGTACAGGTGCTGCAGTACCAAGCGGGGAATAGCGGGCTTAAGTCCAAGCTCGTGCCGGCCCTCGAAGGCCTAGTTTGTTTATATTGCCGGCCTGCGTGCCGATGTATGGAATTCATATTCCTGTAAATTTAATATGCCTGTGATGCCCTGTGAATTCTTTTTATCTTTTTCATCTTAGGCGGGCGGTATGTTCGCGAACCGCTCGCCCCGTGGGGGCCCCGAGGTATAGTTGCCGGGAAGCCCCTAATGGCATATTGACAGCCTTTTAGGACAACGCAGTTACGTTGTTAGCGGCCCAATTGGGGCTGCGTGGAGTAGGGCTGCTGGGCGGTTTTAGTCCATTAAAAGACGGGCGGGGAACAGTTTATATAGACCCAGGGAGACGTCTCTAGTTTAGGAGTGGATCTTGAGATCCTCCTTAGATGTTCCGGCCGGCCAAGAGGGCCCGCCGAAGGTGTCTTAGCTCAGCCCCTGGTGTGGGAGGGGAAGAGTTCGATAGTCTTCCGGGTATGCGGTGGGACCTCCACGCTGAGGCCCTGGGTCTGTCCCTTGTGTTCCTAGCCTTGAGCCTAGATTGTTCACTTGAGTGTAGTAGGTGTGCGGCCACCCCTTCTCTAAGGGTCGAACTCCACAGAGACCGATTTTTCGGTTTCAACAACATTCTTGTTGTAATTGTTTGCAGGCAAAATGGAGATTGGAGGAGAGACAATTGATTTTGACCCAGATGATGATGATCTGCTGTTCGCCTAGATCAATTATCAGTTTGAGTTTTCCAGTTTCTTGTTTTATTTTATGTTTGAAACATTTGGTTTGAGTTTAACATTTTGTTATCTATAACTCATATTTATTTTTTCTGGAAAAACTCTTTTGTTTGGTCATTATTAAGTATTGTATAAGTAGCTCACTTTCTTATGTTAACACTTATATACAATATAAGAGAAGATTGTTGAGGTATATTTATTTAAGTGTTAATGAGCTCCTTAACGGGTCAGTTAGGATCCGATATGCATCCAAACTCGTAGTCGGGGATTTAGGGTTTCGCCTATAAATACTCCTGCTGGGGGCAACGGGGAGGTCATTCCAAACTTGATGGTCACGCAGATGTTTCCAGCACTCTAACATATTGAACTTGGAAAAGTTGAAGCAGAGAGAACTGGTCAAGCCGCAGAAGCGACCTACTGATACCGCCGATTGCAAACCGCAAGCTTCAATGAACCTGACTGAAGTCAAAACCAAACTCTTGGTTCCACAGTGCTAGCCGCGCCACCTGCAAACAGCAACCAGTTAAACCTGCTCAAACCGCGCAGATAGGAAAACCGAGTCCGCAGCAATTAATCCGAGTTCAACTTTCTGTTCACTCAGTTACAAATGAAGTGTCAGGGGGTCCTATTTATAGGAGCGGGTTGTAGTGTGATCACCATCCTATGAGATAGGCTAACCGCCCCATGATCGCAGCTAACAAGCCAGCCCGCCGAGTCTGCAAGAACAAGGCCAGACCAACCAAACCGCCAGGCAACCCGGCGAACACCGCACCAGTCCGCAAGTTGCACAGCAAGCGGACACAGCAACATCCCACTCACTGCATAAGTCTGCATGCTACACGCGGACACGACACCAGCCCACACACACAAGTCCACGACCAACAGGCACAGATCGCCCGGTCAACAAGCGGACTCTGCGGATACCGCGAACACCCTGGACTTGTCACAATGTGTGACCAAGTCCAGCAACCCGCCAAACATATGGCGCGAGCTCGGGGGACCCGAAGCCAAACCGCCAGCTCCAACAACAGTCCGTCACCAAGAAAGCGGCTAACACACTTCACCACCAGAGATCAAAGGCAAGGACCATGCCGATCTCGCGATCTCCAAAAACAGTCCGCCACAACAGACTCCGCGAACTCACTGCCAGTCCGCCCGGTTACATCAAGAACAGGCCACCAGCAGAACCACAAGCCTGGTCGCAAAAGCAAGCGGACTCCAATCCAAGTCCGCACGGCTACCTCCAGAACACCACAACAGGCCGCCATCACCAGACCGCCAAGCTGCTCCATCAGTCCGCATGGACAGTCCGGCCAGGCCGCCCGACCCACTTTTACTTCACAAATTTCAACAAAAATGGCCAAAATTTTTGCACGAACTTCACTCTCATTAACACTTTTTTCAAGCAAGGGTTCATCCCAAGAACCCATTCTTCCCATGAACAAGAGTGGGGGCACTCTAAGAAATCTGTTTTTTAGTGACAAAAACGTTTACAATCGTCGAGATCTCCTAAAACTCAGTTATCTTGTCGTGTGGTAACGGGAACCCCTCTCCGAAGCTAGTTTGCCGACTCATCTCCAAAGCTAGGGTTTCCATTATTTTGATCAGCTAGTGAAGGCGAGTTGCCCGTGTTCTTCGATTCTTTAATCTTTACTCTCATAATTCTCCCAAAAGCTGCCTTGAAAACCTAAGGCGCTTTACTTTAAAAAAAAAAATTAGAGCGATAACATTCTCTTTTCCAATATCTTTGTCAACATTTTCTTACATTAATTTTATAATTGATTGATGCAGCCATCATTACATTTATATAATATTGGGATGCGGATAGCCCATTCCTCACGATTTTCACTAACTTAGGGTGCATTTGGAACAGCGTTTTTGTCAGTTTGCGTTTTTTAAAAACGCCAAGTTGCAAATTTCTCATTTGTTTAGGCGCCGTCCATTCCACCCGCAGCTGAAAACCCGCGGCGTGAAAAAAACCGTGGGCGGAAACTGTGTGCTTGACCTCCATTTGCTCGCGTTTTTAGGGTTGCTGGAATTTTCCCTTCGACATCGCACTGCGGATCATCGCTTCTCCTCATCGATCGGCCACTGTGTGCGCTCGGCTCCGGCGACACGAAAAACGCGAGCATCCGACACTGGTCTTCTTCTCCGACACCACCGTATCCGACAACTTCCCGCCTCCGACACTGGTCTTCTTCTCCGAGACCACCGCCGGAAAGCTTCTCCGTCGCGATTTCCCTCCGGCCCAGGGATCACATCATTGGCCAACTTCTTCGGCGCAGGTATGCTTCTCCGGCAACCCTCTTATATCCATCTTGAAATTTCTCGATTTCTCTCCGGCTAGGGATCACGTTCCCGTTTCCTTGCGCTGTGCAGATCCGCCATTTTTGTTCGTGTGGAGCAATCATCAGGAATCTCCAGCAGGTATACCATTTTTGTTCATTTTTGTTCATTTTTATTTCTCTAGCATGTGTAGTGGTCTTGTGTGTTGAGTGATGGGTTGTGTGATGAGTTCAGTAGCTGATGTGTGTGTAGTTGATGCGTATGTGCTGATGTTTGTGTGTATGTGTTCAGTTGTGAATGTGTGTGTGCTGCTGTGTGTGTTGATGAGTGTTTATGGAATGTGTACTGTGTGTGTGTTGTTGATATGTGTAATTTGGGTGCTGTAATGTGTAGTGTGTGTGAGTGTGTGCTGCTATGTGTGTGTGTGTGCGCAGATTTTTGTGTGTGTGTGTGCAGCCGTCAATGTGAGTGTGTGCTGCTATGTGTGTGTTTGTATTGTTGTGTGTTGGTTTGGACTACCATGAAAATGTGATTTTTTGGTGCAAATGTTGGCTTTGAAACAATTATCAGTAATTTGATGAGTTGTTAGGAAATGCAAATAGCTGTAAGCATAAACAAATACTGTGTGTGTGTTTGTATTGTGTGTGCTGAGGCTGTTTGTGTGTGTTTTTTGTGTGAGAGTGCTGTGTTGGCTGATGTGTGTGTGAGTGCTGTGTGTATGTTTTGTATGAGTGTTTGATTGTTGTGTAATGACTGTGTGTTTGCTGCTGTTTGTATTGCGTGTTTGTATTGTTGGTGTGACTTTTTATATAATTTTGTAATGATATTTGTAGGATTATGGGCAAACATAAAGAAGGTGGTGTGAGTGCAAACTGGGAGGCAAACGATGTTATGATTTTCTGCGACTTGAGTTTGAGGGAGATAGAGTTAGGTAATCGCCCAACTACACACTTCAGTAGGGATGGGTGGTCAAACCTAACCACTAATTTCTTTACTCGGACGGTAAATCGTATGATCGAAATCAAATGAAGAATAAATGGGATCAGTTGAAAAAGGATTGGAAGTTATGGCGAGATCTTAAGGGCCGTGAGACGGGTTTGGGCTGGGATCCAATTCGCAAAACCATTGCTGCTTCGGAGGACTGGTGGAAAGAACGCCTGAAGGTATGTATTTCCAAAAGGTTAATTTCTAACTACACATTATTGTTACTACTAATGTTTTCCTAATACATATTTATTATCCATGTCAGGTCTTTCCAAATGCTAAAAAGTTTCAGTTTTCCGGAATATCTCCAGAGTTAGAAGAAAAATTACATATGATGTTTGGTCAGGTCGTCGCAGCTGGAAATCTTGCTTGGGCCCCAAATTCTAGAAATTTCGAACCAGAATCTATTGATGAACATGACCTGTCTACTGGAGATGGCACGCAAAACATTAACGAGTCCCCAAATTCTGTTGAAGCAAGGGGGAAACGAACAGAGAAGGGAAAAAGCAAGATGAGCAGCAAGAAAGCGAGGAGTTCAACTATGGACGAGCTTGCTGAAACTTCACGCATTATTGGGCGTTGTATGATGGAACCGCCACGCATTCAGATATCGTCCTCATTGTACACCATTCCTGAGGCTATTGCAGAGCTAGAAACTATTCCAGAGGTTATGGATGATTTGAACTACGACTTCTACCACTACTGCACCATGTTTTTGAGAGAGAAACAGAATCGCGAAACCTTTATGAGCATTCGACAAGATCGACGTCTGAAGTGGTTGCAGGCTTGTTTTGAAAAAAAGTCGGATTAGTTGATGGACATGCTTTAAATCTTCTCGTAGTACTTGTTTTTAGTGATGTTTCTGCTTTTCTGGACATTATATCATGGTGTGAGAGTTATGTTGTTGATGAGTGTGGACATTTATTACTATTTTGTTTTTGCAGCCGAAGTTGTTTTATATCGATGTTGTCACATTGATTATCTTACTGCA
Source organism: Platanthera zijinensis (assembly GCA_039513925.1). Lineage (NCBI taxonomy): Eukaryota > Viridiplantae > Streptophyta > Magnoliopsida > Asparagales > Orchidaceae > Platanthera > Platanthera zijinensis. The sequence goes on along the minus strand of CM077094.1, from coordinate 146,129,521 downwards.
CATTTGTTATTGTGAAATTATAAATAATGTTTTATGTGTTTGCAGATAGTAATGTCCTCCTCGGACAATATTGACAGTTCTGATGAGGAGACTCAACAACAATTGGTTGGCTCGTTTTATCGTAATAGAGCTATCAGTGGACATCACGCATTAGTTGCAATGAATTATCAATTAACTGAATCAAGTGGTTCTACTACTACAGCTTGCATGACATCAGGCCAAACAGGAGCTCGATGGATTGCTGAACTTCTCTGTGGGCACCCTAGCAGTTTTTCAGCGCATTTAGAATGTCAAAGGTAATTTTTAATGATCTTCTAACAAACCTCACACAACAATATGGGTTACAAGGATCTAGAAGAACTTTACCGCGTGAAGTACTAGCAATTACCTTGCACATATTAGGGCATAATGTATCAATGCAGCTTGCTAGTGAGCGATTTCAGCACTCCACAGAAACTATCAGTAGATTTTTCGCAAGGGGTATCAAAGCAATGAAGAGACTATCTGCTGACGTCATTAAGCCATTAGATCAACTTTTCATTGATATACCCCCGCAAATCTTAAATGATGCTCGATATATGCCATTCTTTAAAGACTGTATAGGAGCTATTGATGGAACACATGTTGATGCTCGAGTGCCTGCTGAACAACAAGTTGCTTATATTGGTCGACATGGCACAACGACGCAGAATGTCATGGCGGTTTGTGATTTCAACATGTGTTTCACGTTCGTATTAGCAGGCTGGGAGGGTTCAACTCATGATAGCCGTATATTTCAGCGTGCACTTATGGACCCCAGTTATAATTTTCCATATCCGCCACCTGGTAAAGCCTTTTATATCTCGTGAGTCTTTGCTATAAGAAATTTTTAAGATTGCTACGTTTATGGTTACAATTATACACACATAATTGACAATATCTAATTTTGCAGGCAAATATTACGTAGTAGATGCCGGATACCCACTGCAACGTGGTTTTTTGAAACCATATTCGGGTACACGGTATCATTTACCAGATTTTAGGAGGGGCAGCAGGCCGATACAAGGGCGCCGAGAGATCTTCAACCAAGCTCACTCATCCTTGCGCAGTGTCATAGAACGTTCATTCGGAGTTTGGAAGAAAAAGTGGAAGATACTAAGGGATATGCCGCCATACAGCTTGACAAAGCAAAGAGACATTGTTATTGCAACGATGAGTTTGCATAATTATATTCGCAGACACCCATCACGCTCAGACACTCATTTTCGGGCTTGTGATGAAGACGAACATTTCATATATCCGGCGGGCATTCAAAGAAGAACAGGACAGAGTAATGAAAACTCAGGTGGAGACCATGTTATAGGGATTCGGGTGGGGGTGGATGAGATGGTGGCATTACGCGACTCAATTGCCGATCAATTGCGCCGAGCTTGACCGTTTTTTTCATATTTTTTAAAAAGTTTACATGTAATCTGGAATATCTATATATGTTTTAAGTGGGCTTTACGGTAACGGTCAACTCAGAAGGTTAATAAAAAAGAATTTCTTTGTTCCTGTTTAATTTTTTTTAATGGTTTACAAGAAAAAATTTTCAACCACGAATGTCCATTTCCAAACACAGTTTTGCCAAACAGTTTTCAGTTTTGAACAGCTCTGCAAACGCTGCTAGCCAAACAGAACTCCGTTTGCATCATCCAGTTTCGAACAGCTCCCTTTACAAACCTGCTTTTGCAACAGCTCCATTTACAACCGCCACCGCTAAACCAAATGAAGCCTTAGTGGGATCATGGGGCTGATCGTCGTGCACGTGATCACCGCATGCGAACCCCCGTGCACTGATCTCACTACGTGCACAATCCAAGCCACCACTGTGATTGGCCGTCGGCGCCGGGTGGCCCGCGCCCGACCGCGCCTCCCCGCGGGAGTTCGCCCGCATGGGGTGGCCGTGTTGCGGCCGCCCCTCCCCGCGGCCGCCGCCTCCAGATAGAGGTCCGCTCGTATGGGGCGGTCGCGCCGCGGCTGCCCCTCTCTGTGGCCGCCCCCTACGGCCGCTGGATTCCACCAGTATGGGGCGGCCGCGCCGCGATCACCCTTCTCAGCGGCCTCCTCCCGCAGCTGTGGGGCTCTGCCCGCTTGGGGCGGCCATGCCTCGGCCGCCCCTCCCTACGGCCGCCACCCCCGGCCGTGGGACACCGCTCGCAAGGGGCGGCCGCCCCTCCCCGCTGCCGGCGGCGGCGGCCGCGAGGTGCTTCCCGCGAGGGATGGTCGTGCCTCGGCCGCCCCTCCCCGCGCCTGCCTCCCTCGGCCGCGGTCTTTCCTGCAGTGGGCGGTCGTCCCATTGGTCGTGGCTCCTCTTCCCTCGCTGGAGGTCGTCCGCTGCCAAGATGGCTGCCCTTTCATGGCAGACTTTCCTCATCGTCCGATCGCTTCGTCACGATCGTCGTCATCCATTTCACAGATAACCACCCACAAACCACCATGGTTAGTGGTGGGTCATCATTAATTAAATTAGCGGTTTTTGTTTAGTAAATATTATGCACTCCAAACTATGCTAAAAATGTTAATATGAGTGGTTACGGTGTGCGGATAGCTGCATAACTACCTTAACCACTTCTTGGAGACTATAAAGAAGCTCCAGACCTTCTCATTTCTCACTTTTCCTCCTTGCTTTCTTTCTTCTCAGGCCGAAGCTCTGCCAGATTTCTCCCACGAGCTGCCGCCTCTCCACCAGAAATTTGTCTAAGTCCGTCGTCAAGAGCAAGTCTTGCGAGCCGTTCGGAGAAGCCTCCTTGCGCGCAACATCCCGCATGTCTTCGCCAACATAACTCTGCACAATCCTTGGTCGTGTTCAGAACTCGCGTGGTGCCCAAGAATGTTCAATTTCACCAAATGATACTAGCTTCAAGCTTCGCGTGAAGCGGTATGTTGCCCACCGAGCACAAGTATATTATCTCTCATCCCCAATTGTAACCAGGAGCGGCCTACCGCCCTTAATTCTGCAGCGGATTTGTAACCCAAAGCTCATAGTGGAGTTTGCCCGACACAGATCCGGTCATGTGGCTTTTACCCAATTGAGGGATTTTTCCATGCTAAAATCGTCGTGTACCCTACCTCCTTTATTCTTTGACTGTGCGCGCGCATGACTGCTCTGCGGGCTAAGACAGCCAAGTTTAGCCCAATCTGCCAGGAGCGTTGAGCAGAACGCAACAATTTGACGTTGTTTGTGGGAAACGGTTCCCAACATCCCCCAAAGATTTAGAAGACAGCACCCTTTGCACAACGGTACTCGTGACTAGCTTCAATGGCAAGAAGAAGTGCCCAAACAACCGAAGGATCAGCCCCCGGAGGACGCATTGAGTCAGCTCCCTCTCACTTACTCATCAACGCGACTCTCGATGTGGAGGCCGTGTATGCACCTGTAACTTCCTTGGAAGGGCGGATGTGACAAATGGAGGAGCAACAGGTCGAGATGCTCGCTCTACTCATGAATAAAGGAGCTCCTCCAGCTCCTCCTCTGCCCCTCGTGCCAGTCAATCCAATATATTCGACTCTGATTCACGCTCCAACACCGCAAGCTCCCCACCATAATGATGTATCTGAAGAGTTTTCTGACGCCACCCGCTCCATGCACCTCGGAGGCTCCCCACTAGTACCTCAAGTTCTGGGTCAACCAATCCAACATGACTTCAAACTCCCGAATATCGAGACATTTGATGAGACAGATGACCTATTGGAACAGTCAACTATTTTACTACCATCTTGAGAATCTAAAATGATTCAGATCAACTGCTCTGACAGGTATTTCCGACAACGTTGAAGGGACAAGCCCGTACTTGGTTCCACTCCCTACGAGCCATAGATAACTTCGCAGAGTTGGCACGCCAGTTCACCGACCAATTCATCGCTAACTGCAGAATAGTTCCAAACCTCTCACATTTGTCAGAAATTTGCCAGAATGATGGAGAGACCCTGAAAGATTTTTTCCGCCAGTTCACTACTGAGGCACAACAAATTTTGGGAGTTGATCCTGAGCTTTTGAGGGGCATTTTCCTTGGAGGCCTTTGCCCAAGTGGCTTTTATTCAGTACTAATGAGGGAAATCATCCCTAGTTATCCGGATTTGGTGCATCGGGTTGAGGCCCAAATAGTGGCTGATGATGTTATCGAAGCACATCTTCAGTAGTTAGAAGGAGGTGAAAAGAGAAAGAAGGTGCATGAGCAAGCCCCTAAAATGCAGGAAGAGAGACACGATGAAGTACATCATGATACCCATCATTGACGTGAATCCCGAGGTGATCGAGGGAAACAACCGCCTCAAGCATGCACTCCATTGAACACAACTTGTGCAAATGTTCTTTATGCGATCCAGGATAACCCGTCATTTCACAGCCGAAAGTACCGTTCCCAAATAAGAGGAATGACTAGTAGAGATACTGTGAGTTTCACCGCGGAACCAGACACACTACTAAGGAATATACCAGGCTAAAGGACGAAATTGAGCACCTTGTTCGTTAAGGGCTCTTGAGAACATTTTTGCAAGGTCATGTGCATGAACAACAGGTGCCTCCTAGGCAAGTTAGAGAGCAGTAGAACGCGTCGCCGGGGGCAGCCAGCGGAAGGCAAATGGTGAGTAACATCGAAACCATCGTCGGCCCCTGGTACTCTCCTCCCGGATATTCTCAGTTGGCATGTCAGAGAAAATTTGTGGAGATAAGAGTTGTTGAAACCGCGAATTCGATCTCTTGTGGAGTTCACCCTTGGGGAAGGGTAATCGCGCACCTACTTCTCTCCTGCAAGCAAAAATGAAAGGAAGAAAAAAGACTGACCCAAGGGCTCGGCGCGGAGGACTCACCATACACCCGGAAGATCTCAGAGCGCTTCCCTTCCTTAACCAAATGTCGGGCTAAGGTACCTCAGAAAGCGTTGGAAGACTAGGAGACAAGTGAGCATGCTTTCTGAGGTACCCCTTGGGTCCTATTTATAGGATTCTGAAAACGGATTGCAAATAGCCAACCTCCGCTGTTCCGAGCAGCTATGTGCAGCCCAACTGGGTCTGTCAACAGCGTAACTCCGCTGTTCTAACTGGCTATGGGCAAGCCAGCGGGGGGAAAATGGTAAAAACGCTTCACATCAGACTGGGCGAGTAGTCCCTAAGACCCCTACTCGTCCGAGGCGGCGAGTGCTCGATGGAGCTGGCACTCGCCGCCTCCCCGAACCTTGGCGAGCGCGGGCCCGACTGGCCCTGCTCGCATGCCTCTTGCCCAGCTCCCCTGGGGCGAGTGCGAGTCGACCTGGTCCACTCGCCCCCTAGCGAGTTGAGGGTCGTCGAACTCTGCCCCCTCCAGCTCCTTTCAACGAACGACGAGCTCAGTTCAATGACCTCGGCTTTCCAGTCTTGATGAACGCCGAGCTTCGTTCGACGAAAGATCACGAAAAGCCTTACCCGCCCATTGCTTGTCGGCTTCCCCAGGCAAGTACCGGGCCCACTCGCCGAGTCTGAGTCCGCCCGACAGCACTCGCCGGATACGGGGTTGTACAAGAGTCTCAGCCAGAACACTTCCATCGCAGTCAATGACGAAGACCTGGAGGGATTGCGGTCACCGCACTAAGACCTGCTCATGATCAGCGCGGGAATCGGGGATCCATGCTATAACGTCAGGAGAATTCTAGTGGATAATAGAAGCTCCATAGACGTGTTGTTTTTATCTACTCTCAAAAACATGAAACTTACCAAGCAGCACCTCAATCCTATAGCAGGACCTGTTTATGGTTTTGATAATCACTCGATTCCAGTCCATAGGACGATCACTTTACGTGTCATAATGAGTGAGTTCTCGTGACAGGCAATGCATAATATTCAATTTGTCGTCATAGATTCAAGCTTAGCTTATAACGCTCTCTTCAGAAGACAGGTCAAGTCTATCTTCAGAGCGATCCCATTAATCTCTCACCTGGTGAGGAAGTTTCCAACCACTGGTGGAATAGGGGTCGTTCGGGGAAACCAAGAGTAAACACATGCTTGCTACTCAAAGAAAGCTCAGCCAGCAGTTGCGAACGCCTTCAACATCGACGACATTGATCTACACGGCAAAGCAAATATATAGCAAGGATGCTTTCATCAAGAGGGGACCCTTCCCCACACGAAGAAAGTGTAGAACTTACGCAACTTTTATCCTTGATTTCTTGTTTCTCATTTCCGGTTTTCCATTTTCCTTTTTTTTGTTTTCTTATTTCCTATTTTCAACATTGTAAAAGACGTGAGTTATAACTCGCACAAATTATCTTTTAATGAATATTGTATTATGTTTTCCTTCAATGTTGTCCAAAGAGATCTCCATCAGGTAAGACTGTGCATGCGGTTTGAATGACCAAGCACTTCACCGACCCTGCCTTTATACGCCTTGTCATCCCCCCTCCCCCCGCGATCGACACCGACCGCAAATCCATCAGGTAAGACTGTGCATGCAGTTTGAACGACCAAGCTCTTTACTGACCCTGCCTTTTTACGCCATGTAATCGCCTGGGCCTACCCCCCTCGCGATCAACACCAACCGCCACTCCATCAGGTAAGACTGTGCATGCGGTTTGAACGACCAAGCTCTTCACCGACCATGCCATTTTATGCATCATCATCGCCCAGTCCTGTCCCCCTCACGATCAATATCAACCGCAACTCATCTAGGTAAGACTGCATTCAGTTTGAACGACCAAGCTCTTCATCGACCCTTACTTTCTACGCCTCGTCATCGCCCGGGCCTGCCCCCACGCGATCGACACCAACCGCAACTCCATCTGGTACGACCGCGTATGCAGTTTGAATGACCAAACTCTTCACCAACCCTGTCTTTCTACGACTCGCCATCGCCCGGGCCTCCCCCTCGCGATCGACACCAACCACAACTCTATTTAGGTAAGACTGAGCATGCGGTTTGAATGACCATGCAAGCTCTTCACCGACCCTGCCTTTCTACGCCTCATCATCGCTCGGGCCTGCCCCCTCGCGATCGACACCAACAACAAATCCGTCAGGTAAGACTTTGCATAAGGTTTGAATGAGCAAGCTTTTTTTCGAACTTGTTTTTCTACGCCTCGTCATCGCCCGGGCCTGCCCCTCTCGCAATCGACACCAATCAAAAAAGGTCACGCAGCTAGATTGAGCATACGAGCTCTCCATCATCACTAAAAGAGAATCTGTACAACGAAAATGAGAAGAAGAGAAACAATAATATCATAAAAACATAAGTGCAAACACACTCTCAATGAACATCAAAAGGTGATGACAAACATGCAATAGATTCGACTAAAAGAAAGACTTGGCTCCAAAACAAAATTGAGAAATACGAAGTTCAGACCACTCACACTGCCCGCGCGCACAGACGTGCACCCAGACATGCGTTAACCTGACATGAATAATTTTATGGGATGACTTTTTTTAGTTTTATCCTCACCACGCGCTTTCTAAGTCTTCTATCTCCTTCAAAACATACCTTTGCTCGCGAAGCGCTGCCATCTGCTTTCTCTGGCACCTTCCCGTTCGCCATCACCAACGTTGTTGTCGATTGAATCCTTCGTAAGAGGAGAAGAAATCCTCGCTCTTCTCACAAAAGCGGTTTCTAACGCCGAGAATTTCGAGGGGGGGGGGGGGAACTAATGGGATCATGCCCCTTTTATAATACATTTGAGGGTGTGATTAGCCCACTCCCCCATGATCTCACTATCCAAATGGGGATCATGGGGAAACCAGCGTGCACGATCGACACGCGTGATCGAAATATTTTTAGTAAGGGGCTGCATCTAATAAAATTAAATATACGAGTAGTATTCCCCCCAAAACTATACTCATGGTTATAATATTGGTGATTACAGTGTCGGATAGCCGCATAACCACCGTAATTACCTCTTGGAGGCTATAAAAAGGCCCTCAGGCCACCACATTTTTCATCTTTTCTCTCGTCTGCTTTCTTCCTCCTCAGGCCAGAGTTCTGTAGGATACAATCTTCGAGCCACCGCTCCATCGCCAGAATTCTCCTACGGGCCTCCTCTCCGCCCGAGATTCGCCTAAATGCACGAGTGTGCAACAAGAGGGAAAACCCTACTACAGCAAGCGCTCATTCGTGCACATAGATAAAGCCACAAATCTAGCGCGGGGCAGCCTGTTGCTCGCTGCAAGCCTAAGTCTCTCTTTTTCTCTCACCACCAAAGTGTAACGAGGAGCAACATGTCACCCTCGATTCTCCAAGAAAGTTGTAATCGCAAGCATATAGTGGATTTCGACCGGCAAAGACCCGGTCGCGTGATTTTTTACCCAGTTGAGGGTTTTTCCACGTCAAAACCTCGTGTGTACAATTTCTCTCACGCTGACTTTGTGCATGCTCGACCGATCCAAGAGCTGAGGCGGTCCAAGTGATTTCTGTCTGACCGGTTGGTCGATTTTGGCCGCAACAATTTGTATTTAATAAAATATATTAAAAATTATATATATATATATACATATTGATGGGTCCCCTTAGAAGCGTTAGTCGCACCCCATGCACATGCATGGGGTGTGGTTATCCAAAAAACCCCGCTAACCGCTTGCGGCATAACCGCCCAGGGGAAAACTGCACGAGGCAGAACCACCCAAGGGGTAGCCACCCCAGCTCTCTACCCCCTCACCGTTGCCTGGCAAGGAGGGCGAAGGCGCCCAGGTTACCCTCTCCCCAACCTAGGGCAATGCCTCCCATTCTGGGCGGCGCCTCTCCTGTAAGGGGTGGGCCGCCCCAGGGTGGGCCGCCCCTGTGGTGTCGCATTACTTGGGGGTAAGGCCGCCCAGATCGTGTGGACTTCTGGCTGCTCGATCTGGTCGACGTCTCAGCTGCATGGGGCGGGCAGCCCCCTGGCCGCCCGTACCTAGGGTGTCTCCCCGACTAGGGGCAAGGCCGACCAACCTGATCTGGGCGGCGCCTCGGTTTCAAGGGGTAGGCGGCTCCCTAGCTGCCCGCTCCCTTGGTGCCACCCCGCCTATGGGCAAGGCCGCCCTGGTTGGGCGTCCATTTGGCCTCCCTACCTACGGCGGTCACCTTAGTGTCAGGGGAGGGATACCCAATGCCCCCCCCCCTCGTCGGGGGTTCCTTAGGAGACGGGGCCGCCCAATATTGGGTGGCCTCCTTTTTGCACGCCCGCCATTCTCGTCGAGCCGCTAGTTGGTTTCTCTATGGGCAAACTCATCTTTTCCGTAAAATTGACAATATATGCTCCCCATTTCGGATATTTCTATTCGTTCGTCCTGTAGTTCTCGAGGGAAATTACTGGGTTGCTCCTCTTGGAATCTATAAATAGACACCAACTCTCCTTCATTTGCACTCCCTTCCTGACATAAAAAATCCTCCTACAAATTTTATCTCTCCTCCTTTCCAATTATGATTTTCTCTGTCCTTCATTTATCCACCTGTTGCGCGCTCCCGCACACGTCCTTTCCTTGGGCGCTCTTGCGCACGTCGCTTCCTTGCGCCATCTTGTTCTCGCTTCCTCCTTGCATGCTCCTGCGTGCATCCTTTACTTGCATGCGTCGCTTCCTTGCGTACTGTTGGGCGCTCCTCCTCCTTGCGCGCTTTTGCATGTGCACCTTCCTTGCCCGCGTCCTTTCCTCCTGCGCACTTATGCACGCCTCTTCCTTGCACGCATCTCTTCTTGGTAAACTCTTGCACGTGGCTCCATTGTGCTTCTATGCGCCCCACTCTCCAGTCCACTTCTGCACATGTCTTGTAACACCTCCCCTGTAATGACCGTATAATATGGGTCTGGCCGGGGCCCCACAACATACAGATGCCACAGCTTTGGCATTAAAAGATGATATTAACTACCCAATCTCAAAACTCAGAATAAAACACAGCGGAAATATACCAAACAACTAGAAGTTATCCACAACTAAAATAGGAGTATCACCACGGCCTTATGACCTTACATCAAATGAGTCCAAAACGGAAAGACCACAAGGTCATACATCAACGTGCACCAGTAATCCTAGGCTACCTCGGCATGCAAGCCGGAATATACCAAAACATGAAGCATACAATCTAAAGGAAACAAGCAAGAAAGCACAACAAACACTTCATGAGGCTTAGGGCTTTTCAGCCAGTGTACTTGCTCCCGCTTGCGATCCTTGCCCTGTAAAAATTCTTAGTAACGTGGGTCAGCAAAGGCTGACCTCTACTGTGTAACCAACACATCTCCTCCTGGCCGCCCCTAACGGACCCCGGGATACCCCTCCAACCTGCAAGTCAGCACTTCGTATATCATATACATAAACATGTAAAGCTTTAAAATAGGTTTGGATGTCTCATACAACAATCACATTTTCTATGTTGAGCACAAAACAAAAAGGGGCCTACTATGCAGCATGTATGCAAACTCAGGCTTCGCCCAAGGCACCCTATATCATATGCAACTAGCACATCATCATATCAAATGGGTACTTTCATTTCCCTATTGGTGTAAAGCCGCAAACAAAAGGGGACTACAATGCCCCTAACGGCCAAAAAGCCGCTACACGAAAATCTTGTCAAGGCCCCACCCGCATATGGGTCTTAAACCCGAGCTTGCTAGCAAATTCTGACTTCTCGCGTCAGGATTCCGTCTCACACACAAACCGATTTTAAGAACCCTCGCTGGACCCCACTCGCTCATGGCTTTATTGCCCGGGCTTGCCCTACGCTTGGCGTTCTCGTCAGTTTCACAGAAGGGGACTAGTCTCGTCAAGACCCTCTCCCCACATGACTTGAACGTCATGGGATAACCAACTGACCATAGAGATATATTCACGCCTTAGCATAACACAACCATAAATTTTCTCACCCTAATCCACCATTTGTACTGCAACATTCCCGCGCACCAAGGAAACCATCTACCGCCAATGCGGAGCTAACCTTGTCCGGTTCCGGCTACAAACACTCACTCAAGAAAAGGGGAAAAATGCATATATCACAACGGCATCTTGCCACAACAGATTTCTACCGAATCCTTAAGGCTCGTTATGCAACATCACCGAGTCGTATTATGGTCGCGACTACGGCTTCACCCACAATGCCTAATCCATTAACGAAGCGGATCTCTAATGCAAAATCATGTCGGGGACGGACACAATCGACCCGGAGGTTCCTCTTGAACCATGACAACCCAAACCCCTCTCATTTGAGAGATATGGAGCCCAAACTGAAAAGAAAAGATGTTATACGCGCATCCTAGAAACCAAGAGGAGAAGTGTCGTTACCTTACGACCTTTCTTCCTAGCCATGGAGAAACTTGGTCGGATGAACACCACCGCAATGTTCTTTCCTTTGCAGATCTGTACTCCGCTCGAGAAACAGGGCTCCGAAGCTTCTCCGACGGCCGGAACTCTCCTCCACCTTCTTCCTTGTTGTCCCCTCTCTCTAACCCTTAGAAAGAGAAAGATCTAAATGGAATGAGGGTTCGAAACCCTATTCCCAGCCTAATACCTGCAGGGGAAAGCCTGAGCCATCAGATCCTACTTGAAGGAAACGAACGGTCACGATTCGCCGTGAAAAAGAATTTCCTGTGCCAAACACGGTTTGTGACACGCCCGTATCCAAGGCCGTTTTCCCTCACTCGCCGTCAAACCAGAAATTATAGAACAGGTTACGACCAGTGACACGGCTTGGGACACTCCCATGTCTCAAGTTACATGCCCCTGTCATGGGTCGTGTGCCTCAATCGACACAGGACCAAAACGTCCCAAACAGGACACGGCCATGTGAAATGCCCGTGTCACATACCGTGTGCTAGACACGCCCTGGGGCACGCCCGTGTCCCCGATCGTGTAACAAACTCAACACAACTTGCCAGACTGCCCGAGTAGGACACGACCTATGACACGCCCGTGTCTGAGGCCGTGTGCCCTGTCTCGACGCTCGTCGACTGAAATTCGTCGACCTCTCGGAAAATCGTCGAACTCAAGCACGACACGCCCTGTGACACGCCTGTGTCACAGGCTATGTCAGCCTATTCAGAACCCAACTTGTCCTGAAAACGCCATCTGTTCCTCTTTTGAGTTTCGGGGCGTTACAATTCCTCCATCCTTAAAAGAATTTTGTCCCTAAATTTAAAAAGAAAGTACACAAAACTTAAACGGTACCTGAGTAGAAAAGCTCGAGGTACTCCTCAAGCATGGCCTGCTCTCGCTCCCACGAAAGCTCCTCACGACCACAGTTGTCCCAACGAACTTTTATGAGTTTGACCTCCTTGTTCCGCAACTGCCGAATTTCTGAATCTTCTATACTAATTTGGCGAACTCGCGTCCTCAAGTCCTCTTTATCGGCACTGATGTCGATTTGATCACCACACTAGCCTCTACCAAAGATTTCCTCAAGACGGAGATATAGAAGACATCATATAATCCACTAAGCTCTGTGAAAATCGCCAACCGGTACACTGCATCTCCCACCCGTTATATAACCTCGAACGGTCCCAAAAACCTTATACTCAACTTCTTGATTCGGCGAATCCGCGAAATGCCTTTGAACGACTTGATTTTTAGATATATCCAGTCGCCTACCGCGAACTAGACCTTCCTGTGGCGAGCATTAAAATATTTTGCTTGCCGATCTTGAGCTACCTTCATGCGCTCTTGAATGGTTTGCACCAACTCACATGCATCAACTACCACTTCTTTTCCCAAAACCTTGATGTCTCCCGCCTCTATCCAAGACATCGGTGTTCGACACCGCCTCACATACAAAGCTTCGTATGGCGCCATCTTTATACTTGCTTGGTAACTATTGTTATACGTGAACCCTACCCTGAAGAGGTGATCCTCCCATTTCTTGTCGAAGTCAAGAGTACACATCCTCAGCATATCCTCCATAGTACGGTTCGTTCTTTCGGTTTGCCCATCAGTTTGAGGATGGAAAGCCGTACTGAACTTGAGCTTCGTGCCCAGACTATTCTGAACCAACCTCCAGTCCTTAGACATGAAACGTCACTCGCGATCACTAACTATGCTCTTGGGAATCCCATGTAGTCGCACAATGTTGCGAACATATAATTCCACCAGCTTCTCCACGATATCCTCCTTCCGATTTGGGATGAAGTGTGCCACTTTGGTCAAGCGATCCATGATCACCCAAATTGCGTCGTTACCCTGCTGCGATCTAGGTAACCCATGCACAAAATCCATGGAGATGTCATCAAATTTCCATTCGGAGATAGGAAGAGGCTTCAAAAACCCGCCTGGCTTCTGACACTCGGTCTTCACCAAGGCACAAGTCTGGCACCGACTCACGTACAAAGCTACGTCCCGCTTCAGACCAGGCCACCAATAGGATTTCTTCATATCCAAGTACATCTTTGTACTGCCCGGGGGAATGGAGTACTTTGTGAAGTGGGCCTCAAACATCAACTCCTCACGGAGCTTGCTGAACTGCGGTACACAAATCCTCCCACCCTTCCTCAGAATCCCATCAATCATCTCCCAAGCTCTACACTCTCCCTTTTGAGCTTCCTCCACGTATAGTTGGAACTCCGCATCCAAATGGGTCGCTTTCCGAATACGATCGGACAAATCGTTCTGCATTTACATCCAGTTCAACCGAGCCGCACTAGACTCGCCTCTGGCTACACACTCCATGCCAAGGGAATCCTAGTCCCGCCTCAATCGCTCATCATGAGCTTCGATCCAATTCCCTTGCCAGAGAATTTTCTACTCAAGACATCAGCCACCACATTAGCTTTGTCTGGCGTATACTGAATCGCCACATCGTAGTACCCAAGGAACTCAACCCACCTACGCTGCCATATATTCAAGTCTTTCTGATCTAGGAGATACTTCAGACTTTTGTGATCCGTGAAGATCCCCACTTTCGTACCATAAACGTAGTGCCGCCACAATTTCATCGCAAAAATTACCGCTGCCAATTCCAAATCATGGACGGGGTAATTCCTCTCATGAGGCTTCAACTGACTAGACTCAAAGGCGATCACACTGCCATGTTGTACCAATACGCACCCCAAACCGCATCCGGATGCGTCGCTGAAAATTTGAAATCCTTCAGTCCCTTTCGGCAAACTAAGGATTAGAGTTGTCATCAGCCTTTCCTTCAGGGTTAAAAACAAATGCCTGATTGCACTCCTGAGTCCACACGAACTTCTGATCCTTATGAGTTAGTGAAGTGAGGGGTAGAGCTATCCGCGAAAAGTTCTCCACGAACCTTTGATAGTACCCGACTAGTCCAAGAAAACTTCATACTTCCGCCACGGTCCTCAATACTGGCCAATCCCTGATGACTTCCACTTTTGTTGGATCTACCGCCACCCCATCTCCACTAATCACATAGCCCAAAAATGCCACCTTCTTTAACCAGAACTCGCACTTTGACAACTTTACATCAAGCTGGTTCTCTCTCAATACTTGCAAGACTATTCTCAAGTGAGTCTCGTGCTCCGCCTCTGACTTGGAGTAAACCAGAATGTCATCAATAAAGATGACTACAAAAGAGTCTAAGTATTTGCGAAATACTCGATTCATCAAGTCCATAAATACGGATGGTGCGTTCGTCAGCCCGAACGGCATCGCCGAGAACTCAAAGTGACCATACCTCATACCAAACGCTGTCTTGGGTATGTCCTCGTCTCGAATTCGCAACTGATAGTATCCTGACTTCAGGTCTAACTTTGAATACACCACTGACCCCACCAACTGGTTGAACAGATCGTCTATCCTAGGAATCAGATACTTATTCTTGATAGTCAGTTTATTCAACTCTCGATAGTTTATGCACAACCGCATACTACCGTCTTTCTTCTTCACAAACAACACCGGCGCGCTCCACGGTGAAGAACTGGGTCTGATATACCCCTTCTCCAACAGTTCATGTAACTTTACTTTGAGTTCGTCCAACTCTTTTGGTGCCTTCCTAAAAGGAGGACGTAACATCGGCCTAGCCTTTGACACTAACTCAATACGGAAATCAATCTCCCGTCGAGGAGGTGTTCCAGGAAACTGCCGGCCGATATGGCTCACCCACCACAACTTGGCGTCTCCTTCCAACATGAAGGCTGCAAACTCCGATTTATTCTCTTCTGGCATCTCTGTCGCCCTCAAAAGTTCTTGAATCTACCCACCAATCCTCTGCATCAGTCGGCATATCGACTCCCTTAAACGTTGGAGGATGAAAGCTCAAAAAATGCTTAATTTGTAGGTCCCCATGCCCGATAACCACCCTTTAGGCCAACGGCTCTGCTCGCCTGGATTCTCCGCCCGGCATGGCCGTCACCGTATCCGGGTAGTAGGAGTTGCTACCTGAGTATCGGGGGCTGCTACTTGTGTTGTCGCTGCAGCTTGGGCTGCCACCATTGCTTCTGCAGCGACAAAAATCGGTCGGGGTTACCCCCATGCCTAAAGGACCCTGCGCAGTAGTGCTGCTCGCCGAAAGCTCTTCTCTTGGCCTCGACGTTCCCGCCTCGTTGCTTGCACTCTTAACACAAGCAAGGTAAACACAAATCAGTCTCTAATCGCAAAACTCAAACACAAGGACACTCATGGTCCCGCGAAACTCCTATGTGGATAACTTCTTATACGCGATTCGATTATGACTTTCGACCACGAATCCTCTCCTTGGAACGCTAACCGCCCTCTGATACCAAATTGTAACACCTCCCCTGTAATGACCGTATAATATGGGTTTGGTCGGGGCCCCACAACATACTGACGCCGCAGCTTTGGCATTATAAGATGATATTAACTACCCAATCTCAAAGCTCAGAATAAAACACAACGGAAATATACCAAACAACTAGAAGTTATCCACTACTAAAACAAGAGTATCATCACGACCTTATGGCCTTACATCAAATGAGTCCAAAACGGAAAGACCACAAGGTCAAACATCAACGTGCAACAACACTCCTAGGCTATCTCGGCATGCAAGCCGGAATATACCAAAACTTGAAGCATACAATCAAAAGGAAACAAGCTAGAAAGCACAACAAACACTTCATGAGGCTTAGGGATTTTCAGCCGGCGCACTTGCTCCCGCTTGCGATCCTTGCCCTGTAAAAATTTATAGTAACGTGGGTCAACAAAGGCTGACCTCTACTGTGTAACCAAAACATCTCCTCCTGGTCGCCCCTAACGGACCCCGAGGTACCCCTCCAACCTGCAAGTCAGCACTTCGTATACCATATACATAAACATGTAAAGCTTTAAAAAAGGTTTGGATGTCTCATACAACAATCACGTTTTCTATGTTGAGCACAGAACAAAAAGGGGCCTATTATGCAGCATGTATGCAAACTCGGGCTTTTCCCAAGGCACCCTATAGTGTATGCAACTAGCACATCATCATATCAACTGGGTACTTCTATTTCCCCATTGGCATAAAGCCGCAAACAAAAGGGGACTACAATGCCCCTAACGACCCAAAAGTCGCTACACGGAAATCTTGTCAAAGCCCCACCCGCACATGGGTCTTAAACCCGGTCTTGCCTGCAAATTCTTACTTCTCGCGTCAGGATTCCGTCTCACACACAAACCGATTCTAAGAACCCTTGCTGGACCCCACCCGCTCATGGCTTCATTGCCCGGGCTTGCCTTACGTTTGACATTCTCGTCAGTCTCACAGAAGGGGACTAGTCTCGCCTGGACACTCTCCCCACATGACTTGCACGTCATGGGATAGCCAACCGACCACAGAGACATTGTCACGCCTTAGCATAACACAACAATAAACTTTCCCACCCTAATCCACCAGTTGTACTGCAACGTTTCAGCGCACCAAGGAAACCATCTACCGCTAATGCGGAGCTAACCTTGTCTGGTTCCGGCTACAAGTACTCACTCAAGAAAAGGGGAAAAACACATACATCACAACGGCATCTTGCCGCAACGGATTTCTACCGAATCCTTAAGGCTCGCTATGCAACATCACCGAGTCGGTCTAACGGTCGCGACTACGGCTTTACCCACAATGCCTAATCCACTAACGAAGCGGATCTCTAATGCAAAATCATGTCGGGGACGGACACAATCGACCCGGAGATTCCTCTTGAACAATGGCAACCAAAACCCCTCTCATTTGAGAGATCTGGAGCCCAAAAACTGAAAAGAAAAGATGATATGCGCGGATCCTAGAAACCAAGAGGATAAGTGTCGTTACCTTATGACCTCTCTTCCTAGCCATGGAGAAACTTGGTCGGAAGAACACCACCGCAATAATCTTGCCTTCGCGGATCTGGACTCCGCTCGAGAAACGGGGCTCCGAAGCTTCACCGGCAGCCGGAACTCTCCTCCACCTTCTTCCTTGCTCTCCCCTCTCTCTAACGCTTAGAAAGAGAAAGATCTAAATAGAATGAGGGTTTGAAACCCTATTCCCGGCCTAATACCTGCAGGGGAAAGCCTGAGTCGTCAGATCCTACTTGAAGGAAACGAACGGTCACAATTCGCCCTGAAAAAGAATTTCCTGGGCCAAACACGACTTGTGACACGCCCGTGTCCAAGGTTGCGTTCCCTCACTTTCCGTTAAACTAGAAATTACAGAACAGGACACGACCCTTGACACAGCTTGGGGCACGCCTGTGTCTCAAGTGACACGCCCGTGTCATGGGTCGTGTGCCTCAATCGACACAGGACCAAAACGTCCCGAACAGGACACGGCCATGTGACACGCCCGTGCCACATGCCATGTGCTAGACACGCCCTAGGGCACGCCCATGTCCCCGACCATGTAACAAACTCAGCACAACTCGCAAAACTGCCCGAGCAGGACACGACCTATGACACGCCCGTGTCTCAGGCCGTGTGCCATGTCTCGACGCTCGTCGACTGAAATTCGTCGACTTCTCAGAAAATCGTCGAACTCAAGCACGACACGCCCTGTGACACGCCCGTGTCACAGGCCGTGTCAGCCTATTCAGAACCCAACTAGGCCTGAAAACGCCATCCGTTCCACTTTTGAGTTTCGGGGTGTTACATGCCCCATCTTGACGGACGATGTCCGCATAGACCGTCGAAGACCGTCAAGACCGCCGAAGACCGTCAAGACCGCCAAAGTTCATCTTGTCTGCCGAAGCCACCCGCAAGATTCGTCAAACACTTCGAGGATCGCAGGAGGTCCAATAATTATCTTATGTCGTTAGCTGTCCGTGTGGCGATCGCGCAAACCGCAAGCCTCCTCAGTGTCAGCCGACCAAGCCCGCCAGAGCTCCCAAAGTTTATGCGCCCTCACCGCCAGCAGTTTACAAGACAAATTTCAGAGCCCATGAAGGACTGCTCTCAACTACATTTAGGCAAGCAGCACGCTCAGTATTTCTAGCGTCCCCAACTCAACAACAAGTTCATCAGTTGACGACAATCAATCATTTCAGACTACTCTAAGCACAACAAAAGACAAACCACAGAGGATAAGGCGCGCTGAACGCGTCACTCGAGTTTCCAAGCCCTTGACATCAGGACGTGTGCAACAAGTTGTTCCCGCTTCTTAGCATCGACAGAGGACCTTAAAGTGCGACAAGCACATTGTTCTCCACAACGCACAAAGAAATACTCAGCTCTGTGAGTGGTGGTCTGTCACCACCCGAGCCTCTCTCTTTCTCCCTCTTCCAACAACTGTAACGAGAGGCGGCCTATCGGTCTCGAGTTCTTTTAAAAAAAGAAGTCATGTATAACAAATAGTGGAGGCTTGGTCAGCACAACTTCGGACATGTGGTTTTTCACCCAGTTGACGAGTTTTTCGTGTTAAAAAAAATTCTTTTCCAGCTTTCTATTTTCTGTGATTGTTTGCGCGCTCGACCGCTCCCGTGCTAAGACGGTTCAATTTAATTTGATCTACCAGAACCATGAGCGATCCGCAACATATATATATTCATATTTTAGTGAAACGTAGCAGGTACATGCAAATGAATTAATGATTCTATGGCTCTTTTTGTTTCGGCTACTGTTGATGGAAACAGAGCTGTTAGAAATAGAATTTGAAAAATATGCTGTTTAAAAAAAATGAAATTTAGAGTAATAAAATGAAATCTACGAAATTATTCGAAAAACAACGCCCAAAGACTATTAGTTAAAAACCGAAATTTTATAATAATAAAAAATTTAAAATCCAGAATAAGAAACAAAACCCATAGCATTTCAAATGACCACACTAGGCACTAGGGGTGCAAACGAGTCGAGCTCGTGTTGAGCTTGGCAAAATTTCCAAGCTCGAGCTCGAGCTTTTCATTTCGAGCACGAGCTCGAGCTCGAGCTCGACGAGCTCATTTATCCCAGCTCGAGCTCGAGCTCAATGCCAAATTATCGAGCTCGAGCTCGAGTTTCGAGCTCGCGAGCTCGAGTTCGAGCTGCTCGCGAGATTTTTAGCTCATGAGCTTTATTTTCTTTTTTTTATATATTTTTTTTCATATTTTTAATATATATTTTCTTAAAAAAATTGAATAAAAAGCTCGCGAGCTCATGAACTTTAATATTTGAGCTCGAGCTCGACTCATAATCGAGCTCGTCGAGCTCGAGCTCCACAGGCTCGAGCTCGTCGAGCTCGAGCTCCACAGGCTCGAGCTCGAGTCGAGCTTTTTTCGAGCCGGCTCATCGAGCTTTCGAGTCAGCTCAACTCAACTTGCACCCCTAGACCACACAGAAGCACGAACAAATATCTCCAACAAAATATCTAATTAATTTTAAAAAAAATGAACTGAAGAAAAACAAAATCTAGAATGAAGCAGCAATGTAGCATGAAAATAATAGAAATCTACAATGGAGTAGCCCCGACGAATTTTCAAAGGCAAAAACAGCTTCCCGGCAACGAGAAAGAGGAGACATGCCTTTCAGAAGGCATGAAAAAGAGCTCCTGGCAAACAATCAACGAGTAGAAACACCGTTTGGCCAAAAAGAAACCGAGCCAAGCCCCATAAAAAAAGGGAGCCCTATTGGTTAGCAGTATGGGCAACGCTGCTCAAAAGACTTTTTGAGGCCTTTTTAGCCCTTTGATAAAAGGAAGCCCGGCAACTTTAATTACCCAAAAGGGACATTCTATCCAACACATTATTTTTTCCATTTAAAGGGAAAGATGAGGGTCAAAAAGGGCACATCAAAAGAAGTAACTTTGGGCTCCGTCGAGCCTACGTGTTGGGATTTTATTGGTTTCATTTGGTGTTTTGTGTGTAAGCTTCGCGCTAGAGGAATTTTTAGGAAAATTTGAACTCGCATCAAACTTGGGTGGTGTTAAAGGCACACCATCTTCGGCTTTGTGCACACCAATACGATGTGCATCCATTGAAATTTTATGTGCACCATATTCGAGTTTGTGCACACCAATACTATGTGCACAGTCTGAGCAAACATAACTACAATGTATGTGGACTCGTTGGGCGCCGTTGCCGTCTCCTTCATCAGAGCAAACAGATCGACGGCAAGGCGGTCATGGCCTTGCATCGCGAGCACTCCGATCATCACGTTCCAAAGCACGATGTCTTTGCTCGAAACCCGGCGGAACACCTCCAAAGCTGCTTCAACGCACCCGCATCTGCAGTACATGTCCACAAGAGCTGTGGGGAGGATGACGTTGTCGTGATTGCATAGTTTTTTTTAAAATAAATACACACCTTTTTGAACTGCGTCTTCTACGTGCATTTTTATGAAACGTGTTCAACATGAAAGTTGTAGATCTTGACGATATCTACAACTTTCATGTTGAACACTTTTTGATTTAAAACCATTTAGGCGCCCGATTTGGTCCCCGAAAAAAATCACGCGGGACATATGAATGTCCGCGTGATTTTTTTCGGGGGCCAAATCGGGGGCCTAAAAGGCTATAAATCAAAAAGTGTTCAACATGAAAATTGCAGATATCGTCAAGATCTACAACTTTCATGTTGAACACTTCTCCTGAAAATGAACGTAGAAGACGCAGTTCAAAAAACGCACATCGGGAAAGGGGAGGCGGACTGCTTCTGCTTTAGTTGGGTGGAGTTTAGAAAACCTAAATTATTAAGGATTATATTTTTGATGGGTGTGCACATAGCCGAAAATGGTGTGTCTTTAACAACACCCTCAAACTTTATGAGCATAGTCAAATTTTTGTAGATCTGTGTTCGGAACTCACGAGATATTGACAGGTGTTTAGAGTTTAGTAGAGTTTAGGACACATATTATTCAAATTTATTTTCTTTTTTGTTTTCTCATCGTGCATTCATGACTTCCTCATTATCTGCAAGTGCTGCTTCAGGAAGAAGAAGAGTACTCGTCTTCTACTAAGATCTTTGCGGGGAGAGAAAGCAAGAAGATAGAGACGACAAAGCTTCTCATCTCGCCATTGAAAATGCTTGCAGCTTCGATTATTGTGAATCTTCTCTTAAAAGATAATAATAAAACAAGTGTGATGAGTTTGGCCAAGAAGATGAAATAAACAAGTGTTATCTCACTAAAATAATACATTTGCATTTGAGATATGTGAGTTGTATTTGAGATAATTCATTTGTGTCTTAGATAATAGAGTTGTATCTATGATAATTTATTTGTCTCTGAAATAATAGAGTTATATCTTAGATAATACATTTGCACCAGACTTATTCTCATAATTTTGCACAAATCTGAATAACTTTAGATGTGTCAATATCTCATGAGCCCCAGACACAAATCTATGTCCAAGACTCAGACATAAAAATTTTGAAGTATATAGTAAATTTTAGGCATTGAAATTTTACGGTAAAAATATGAAATTAGCCTTTAGATTTTATATAATTTTAAAATTAATATTGAAATTTTGTTGATAAAATTATTAATTGGATTCTTCATGTTTGAAGTCATTTTGAAAAGGATCCCTAAACCTTTTTTTTTTACTGAATTTGATCCCAAACTTTATGAAATCAGTTCCATATTAGCTTTCCGTCAAATGCCTTGACGGAAAAAACTTCACGTTCTGTCTCCGGACTGCTAGGTCAACAACATCGAACTTAACTGCTGTCTCATGAACGCCGAAATCAGTCCCACAACAGAATTAGATCAGCTTTCGTACATTAATAATAAAAAGAATATACAAAAGTTGCACATATTTCAGCACTGATCCGAGATTGCAATCGCAAATCGCAAAAAAATCTGCCTCTGTTGAGGAGGAAAACCTAATCGGAGTCATTTGCCTCGCAGTCTGGCAGGCATTGAGAATGATGGAAACAATGTGTCCATGATTTAAACCGCGGTTTATATTTTTTTTTAAGGTATACGGTATTAGCCACGGTTTAAACCGTGGTCAATACTATTATTTTTTAAGAAATGGAATATTCGTCACGGCTTAAAGCTTAAGTCATTAAGCCGTAACTAATACCATTATTTTTTTAAAATAAATGGGGTATTAGCCACATTTTCATGACTAATGCTATATATTTTTTAAAACAAGGTATTAACCACGATTTAAACCATGACTATTATTATTATTATTTTCTTAAATTTAGTGTGGGCTGACGCCATGGGCGGAGCTGTTAAGAGACCAGGGGTGTCAATTGACCCCCCTGAGTTTAAAAAAAAAATTATGCAATGATTAATAAAATATTTCCGGAATTTCTTCCTAACATTCTAACAAACCTCCAGGCATTCATTCCCGTTCCTGAGTCCCAACCTAACAAAGCCCTCTCCAAATCCGACGGCCATTGAGGTCGTCTACTTCCTGTGATCCCGCTTGGCCGTGCTGATCCTTCACAAGAGGCTAGGGAAGGAGTCACAGAGCATCGTGGCATCGGCCAGTCCATGTCCGGCGGCGGGGGTCCGACTAATTTTTGCTTCGGGGCGCTTTGTTTTGCGTGCTAGCCACGTCACCTGCCTCCTGGAGGTAGTTTTCACCATTATTACAGAGTATTTAATTTTCTTCATTTCTTGGATACTTGGATAGTTTGGAATTGGAAATGTGTTTTCAAGTTTGCTTGACTCAGTGGCTGCTTGGTTGAAAACAGAAGCCCGAGGGAGACTAGAACTTTGGAAATCTGGAAGGTATTCTCGTTTCATCCCTCTTTTCCCCTTTACTCTGAGTCTTAGAGTACTAGTTTCTCAGATCTGACCTAGGGTTTATTTATGTATAGGTATTGTGCAAACTGCAAAGTAACCAGTTATGTATATATATATATATTTATATATCTTGATATATGTATGCATTTTTTAAATGATTTGTATGTTACTATTTTTTGACCCCCGCTGACAAAAATTCTGGATATGTCCCTGACTGACGCTCACACTCGCTACAAGTTGAGTCCGCCCCTGCCGACACCACCAACGATATCTAAATCCCTCTCTAAAACTTAGCTTTTTGTCACAAACAACTATTACCAAGGGCTCTTTACCGGTCATGCCTAATGGATTAAAACACTGCAAACTTTCATACAAGATTTTATTTTCTATTTTAATTTTATTACGGTCATGAATGTGAAAACATAAGAGAGAACACTAGTTTTGCAAGATCTCTCTAATCTCAAAACGATTTTCCAACAAGAAGACGCCCGGCAGCCTGACCTCGATCGACCCAACAGTTTTCGACTTCATTGAACCGCTTCGTGTTGAGGATTGACCGGCGAACAAAGTAGAATGTCGTCGTGGATGGAGGAGGTTTTCCGTTAAAGCATTTGACGGAATGGTAGTAGGGAACTGATTTCTTCAGTCTTAGAAAGTTTGGGGGATCAAATTCATCCAAAAAAAAAAAATTTTGAAAGGCTTTTTCAAAGGGATCAAACTTTTTTTAAAAAATTATTTGCATAAAAAAGCTCTTCAACTTTCTGATGTTTTTGAAATTAGTCCTAGACTTTAATTTACTTTCTAATTAATATAAAATTATATATTATAAATTTTATTAGCCCAATAAATTCTATTGTACCAATATTTTTTAAATTAATCATTTCTTTTAAGTATTCGGTTAATATTTTTTTTATTTTATAATGTTAATATGACTACAATTTTTTTTTCATTTGAACTAACTAGGCGTGGGCTGGTTTAGCGGGGCGGATGCCCTGCGGTCGCGCTAACCGCCCCGCGCGATTGCGGCTGCCGCTCATTTGATGGAACCGTAGTGACGCGGCATGATTTTCCCCACCTCCAAAAATGCGGATTCCCGTGGATTTCATCTGCACGGAGGCAACCGTTGTCGCGGTTGCCTCTACACGGATGAAAACCGCAGGAGATAATCTGCGTCAAACCAACCCTAGATTTCATCAAAATAGTGTTTGGTAGGGGTGCGAGTGAAGTTTATATGGAGGCACACGTGTTTTCCTTTATTTTGTTTTTTAATTATAAATGTAAAGCTTGTGAGCCCATTGAGCTCGATATACTGGTCTTAAGTTGAGCTCAAGCCAGGCATAAATGGGCTCATTAAGCTCGAGCTTGAAATTATTAATTCGAGAATGTACATTTTGCTTAGCACAACTCCTACTCATCTCATGTACGATATTTTTTTAAATTAATTAAGCTAATAAATCTTATTACACATATTTTTTTATTAATTTGTAATTAGATTAGAGTTTATGACTAGCAAAAAAATATAGAAAGTTGAGGGACTTTTTACATGCAAAGAAATGTTTAAGGATTGAGTTAAAAAATTAAGTGAATTTTAGAGGCTTATTTCAAACAACATAAAATTTAAGGAATTTCAAAATGTCTATAAAATTTAGAGACAAGTTTCATAATTTTGCCAAATTTTATCGGATTCATTTGGTGTTTTGTGTTCCTTTGTTATATTAAGATGGAAAAGTTGAACATCCTAAATTTAAAAGTCTGGTCTCATAATGTATGTAAATGGGCGAAATTTTTGGAACCAGGCCACGAATACAGATAGTTTCTCGGTTCTATAGAATTTTGATTGCACCGAACTTTGATTTGTACAAAATTATGAGAACAAGTTAAAAATCTCAGATACAACTTGATTTTTTCGATCTAAGGATTGCGTGAACGATGCGGAAAATCAAAATCACGCAAGCACAAACAAAATATTACGATGTGATTTATGTGGTTCGGCAAGAAACGCCTACGTCCACGGGGAGGGGTTGTTCATTATCACCGATGAGGGAGAAAAAAGTGAGGTCAATACAATATTACAACTTCACACTCTCAACTCTAAATAAGAACCCTAACCCATCATATTTATAGGGGAAATTATGACAAACCCAAAAAAAGACTAAAATGCTCTCCAAAACAATAATTTTCAGCACATCTCTTATTTGATGCAGAACAAATATGAGATGACACAATAAACATCAACACAAATCGGTTGTGCTAAGGTGACTGCCTATGTACCCCCCCCCCCCCCCCCTCCCATGGGATCAAGCCACACATAGTTTTTCAAAAGTGCCTCTAGGTACTCACCTCTGAGCTTGGATGTTCACCAAACTTTTGCAGTATGTGAACTTTTAGACTGGAAGCACCTCTGTAAGCCTGTCTGCAGAATTCTCCTTGAAGTGACACAAAACTTCATCCTCAGATGCTGAAGGTGCAAATGCAATGTGAACCCTCAACTAAGCTGGTTTCGGGACATTTTGCCTCCTGCTCCGGCTCCTGACAATAGAATCCTGAACATGACTCTCTGCTTCCTCCACTTTCTGATCATCAACATTGGGTACCTCATCAGCAGTCTCATCATATACCTCATCAGGAGTGCGGGGAACTGGTGAAGCAAATAGAGTCTCATTAAACTCCTTCTGAACAGTAGTATTGATCGGCTTAGAACTCTCCACCTGCTCTGAGTCTCGAGACTTTAACAATTTCGCCTCGTCAAAATTAATATATGTGCTAATAACAATCTTTCTCCCTGCCTGATTATACAGTTTGTAGCATTTGACATCACGCCTGAAGCCAATGAAGATTGCCCTTTTTGTCTGTGGTTCCAGTTTATCATTCTTCACGTGATAATAAGTTAGACACTCGAATACTTTTATGTGCACATAATCTCTAGTAGGATGTCCCAACCACATCTTCTTTGATGTCCTCTTTCTAATAGCTGCAGAAGGCAGACGGTTCAATAAATGGCAAGAAAGTAAAGGGCCTCAGCCCAGAAAATCCCTTCTAGCCCAACATTAGACAACATACATCGAACCTTCACCACCAAAGTCCGGTTTATACGCTCTGCCACTCCGTTCTGCTGCGGTGTCTCCCTGACTGTGAAGTGATGATCTATACCTGATCTCTAACACTCTTGCAAGAATGTATTCGAGGTGTATTTGGCTTCATTGTCTGATATGATATATTAAATCTTTTTGCCAGTGTAAGTCTCAATCTACTTCGTGCAAGTAACAAATATCTCCAAAACTTCGCTCTTACGTTTCATGGTATACATCCAAATATATCTGGAATAATCATCAATAAAGGAGATAAAGTATCGCCGCCCGCTGAAAGATGACGTCTTCATTGGGCCTCAAACATCTGTGTGAACATACTATAAAAAACCCTTTGTACAGTGGACGTCGCCGCCAAAAGATACTTGTATCTTCTTTACAAGCACGTAATGCTCACAAAAATCCAATTTGTAACTTTTTTGCTCCCTTAATCAATCATTTCCTTGATAGAACCTGGAGGGAAGTTTCTCCAGCATGAGTCAATCTCATGTCATAAAGTAGTGACATACAAAAAATCATCAGCAAAGGCCATAATCCCGGTAACCATACTCCGATGAAGATAATATTGATTGTGGTGTCGAACTCCTCTCATGAAAATCAAAGCTCTGTAACTAATCTTCAGAACTTCTATCTCGATCACTACCTTATAGCCCTTGGCTTCTAAAGCCCCAACAGACAGCAAATTCTTCCTGATATCTGGAACAAGTCTGACATCTATAAACTCTCTCACTGTCTCATTATGCATCCGAATCAAAATACTCCCAATACCAATAATACGAAAAGTCTAATCATTACTCATAGTAATAGTACTAGTATCCAGAGACTTGTAAGTACATAACCACTCCTGATTGAGACAAATGTGATACGTAACACCCGTGTCAAGAATCCAACATAAATCATCAGTAAATAAATATTGTGAAGTGACATAGAGAGAAACATCAGACTCATCATCACAAATAATCTCCTGAGTAATATGAGCATTCGCTTTTGAGAAATCTTCCTTGTTTTTATCTTTTAACTCAGGGTAATCCTTATTCCAGTGATCTGTCACCAAAAAGAATGCACACGGATTCCGCCTAAGACTGCGACCACATAATTTGTCGTGCTTCTGAGTACAGTTATTACCTTTCTTGCACTAGTTCTTTTTTTCTTAAATCTACCCCGATAAGACACAGGTGCTTCGACCGACTCCATCTTCGATGACTCTTTATCCCTTTAACATAACTTGTGATTTAATAATGTCGTAGACACCTCACTGTACTTTAAGACTTCATTCTCATGAATGAGAGATATCGTGAAGTTCTCATACTCATCTGGACGAATTCAATAGAATGAGTGTCTTGTCTCTATTGTCAACACCCTCGTCAAAATTCAACAGATATGTCAATAACTTCATAAATTCATTCAGATGTTCATCAATTGAGACTCCACGTCTCATCTAAAACCGATACAATCGACGCTTCATGTGAAGACGATTCTCCACGCTCTTCGTAAGATATTTGCTCTCCAAAGATTTCCCGCAGACGTTTTCAACATAACCTCATATTTGATCTCTTGTGTCAAATAATTTCTGACCATCCCGCAAGAACTCTGATTCATCTTCGACCAAGCTTTCTCAGTCATCCCATCAAGAAATTCATCACTAACAAGAACGTCCTCCAAATTTAGAGAGTAAAGTGCAACCATCACCTCGCAACACTACATGTCAAAATTACCATTTCCATCGAATTTGGTAACATCGATTTTCACTGGATGTGAACTTGTATGATGGATCGTTGATTCTGCCGCTCCGGAGTCTTCCATTTATTTTCGCAGTTGATTGAGAGCAAATAAAACAGGAAACCAAAAATAAAACAAAACACTTCCTCTTCTGAGATCAAGCGCTGCTCTCCCCTGGAAGGAGGAACAAAAACACTTCTTTTAAATTTGTACCGTGTTGGGAGTGGTTCCCATCCGAGTCGGTAAAAACCACCGGGCGCGCTAGGTGCGGCTCGTGATTCTACCTCCGGGCACGCAAGGAATTTATAAGGACGAATTCCTGCAATTATTAATTTCCTGCAGAAAGGTTGCTACCTCGGAAAAGTAGGTTGCAACTTCTCATTTACTGCCTTGTCCTTATTAAATCTGAACCGGATTCTTTTTTTTATTTTGGGTGGCGTGAATGAATAGGTGCTATTTAATGTCAAATGGTTTCTATTGGAGGCGCAGCAGTTACAGTTGGCAACTCTTCATATTTCCTTAATATGGAAATATTCAGGAATAAGATTTGCATTTTTTAATTGCAGAGGGGAAATAGTTTTTTTCCTTCCTCCTTTTTCATGTTTTGCTGCACCTCGTAAAACTGCCGCCGCTGCTGTGCTTTGGAGACGCCGCCGCCGCTTGGGTTGTGGAGAAAGGGCCGCCGGGCTGCCGCCGTTGTGTGAAGGAGGGACCGCCGCCGCCGCTGTGTGAAGCCGCCGCCGCCGCTGTGTGAAGCCGCCGCCGCCGCTGTCTTTGGGAGAAGGGCTGCCGCTGCTGTGTGGAGACGTCGCCGCCGCCGTCGTGTGAAGACGTTGCCGTCGCCGCTGTCCAGATTTTGTTGCCGGCCGGTTTTGTTGCCGGACTCGTTCGTGGCTTGGACGTTGAAGGCGAAGTTGGAAGGGGCTTTGCTTAGCCGTCCTCCTTCGTGTTTTGGTGAACGTCATTCTTGACGTTGGGACGAATTGTTCAATCCGTCCGGGTAACGACTCCTAAACCTTGTTCTTGTATTTCTCTTTTGTCAAACTAGTGATTGTGTGTTTGGAAGAGAAGTGGTGTAGATCCTTTGTGGATCGCGTTTGTGGTGGAGGAGTGGAGATCCTGTGTGGATCAGTGGAGGGAAAGCCTGTATTCCGTGCGTGTGGTTTTCACACCTTTTTAGTGGAGGCTTTCCGGGTTGGACTCCGATCGTCCCGTGGTTTTTCGCCCAAGTTGGGTTTTCCACGTAAAAATTCTCTGTGTGCTTTATTATTTTTCTGCATTATTTTTGTGGGATTGCGCTTGCTCGAATTGCAACAGGTGTCCTGGTCGGGATTGCACGCTCTCTTTCCCAACAAGTGGTATCAGAGCCAGGTTCATTCAGTGACAGAGCCGCTTCAGTGACAGGGCAGTTACCGGGCTGAGCTATTGGGGTTTCAGGACGAGTCGATCGGGATCTCAGGTGTATAATTGGGAGTGGTAGTTTACGACCATTGGCCCGCTGGCTACCCTCTCCAGTTGTATACTTTGAGATAGTCGACTCAAAGATCAGTGGTCGGTCCGGCCAGTTGGCAGAGCGAGATGGAGTCCACATCAGGTTCTGGTTCAGATCAGATGGTAAAGTTGAATGGTGCCAACTATCACCAGTGGCACCTACTGATGGAGGATTTGATTTATGTGAAGGGTTGGCATGCTCCTATCTTTGAGGAGATGCCAAAGGATACAGATGAAGCAAAATGGAAGGTGGAGCATCGGAAGCTGTGTGGGTTCATCAGACGGTTCGTGGAGCCGAACGTCTACAACCATGTGGCTAGCATCAATGATGCAAAGGATCTGTGGAAGACTCTCGAGACCTTGTATGCCAAGAGCACGGGCATCAACAAGCTGTATTTGCTGAAGAAGCTTGGAGAGTTCAGATACCGGGAGGGCTCACCCATTTTAGATCATGTCAATGAGTTCCAGGGAATTATTGATCGTCTGACTGCTATGAAGGTGACATTCGAAGACGAGGTGAATGCGTTGTGGCTACTCAAGTCACTTCCAGACTCGTGGGAGATGGTCAGAGTTTCTCTGATCAATTCCTCCCCCCAGGGGATTGTTTCCATGGAGATCGCCAAGAGCGGGATCTTGAATGAGGAGGTAAGACGAAAGTCTCAAGGGACTTCGGGCTCTTCTTCACGAGCCGATGTTCTCTTTACTGAGTCCAGGGGGAGAGGAAGGAGTAAGAGCCGAGGAAGGAAGGAGGACAGGAGTCAGAGTAGGGGCAAGTCGAAGACACGCTATCAGAACGTGGAATGTCACTACTGCCACAAGAAGGGGCACATCAAGAAGTTTTGCTATTCTTTGAAGAATGACCAGAAGAAGAAGGGGATTGCCACTGAGGGCAAAGATGAGGGTCACACGGCAGCCACCATTTCGACTGAGGAGGACGACGTCATTATTGTTGGCGACGACGTCACAGCTGCACTTTCGTGTGATGATCGATGCTGGATCGTCGATTCTGGAGCTTCTGCGCATGTCTCCCACAACAAGGAGTTATTTGCCACTTACACCACTCATGACTGTGGGGTGTTGAGGATGGGCAATGGAGATACGTCCAAGGTACTTGGGCGTGGAGACATGCACTTGAAGACGAGCACTGGAGCCCTTCTTGTTCTGAGGGATGTGCGACATGTGCCAGACATTCGCTTCAATTTGATATCCGTTGGCAGGCTGGGAGACGAAGGACACCTGAGTGTCTTTGGAGGAGACTTCTGGAAGCTGATCAGGGGTTCACTTGTGATGGCCAGAGGTTACAGAGATTCTGGCTTGTACTACATGGAGGGGAGGCCTGAAGCTGCTCAGGCCAACTCCGTCAGGGATGAGGCATCCACTTCTTTATGGCACAGGAGGCTGGCACACATTAGCCAGAAGGGATTGGGATGCCTGGCGAAGAAGAAGCTGATTAGTGACATTTCTGATGTTCACTTGGAGAGGTGCGACCACTGTATGGCTGGGAAGCAGAACAGGGTTTCATTCCACAGCCACACATCCACCAGTAGATCGGAGCCATTGGAGCTTGTTCACACTGATGTGTGCGGACCACTGAAGGTCCAGACTAGAGGAGGAGCATCATACTTCGTCACATTCATTGACGACCATTCGAGGAAGCTTTGGGTCTATGCCATCAAGACCAAAGATCAGGTGCTCGATACTTTCAGGAGATTCCACGCTGAGGTGGAGAGACAGTTTGAGAAGAAGCTGAGATGCATCAGGTCCGACAACGGGGGAGAGTACATTGGTCCATTTGACGAGTACTGCAGGGACCATGGCATCAGACATGAGAAGACCCCGCCGAAGACGCCGCAGCTGAATGGCGTAGCTGAGAGGATGAATCGGACACTGATGGAGAGGATTCGATGCATGCTATCTGAGTCGAAGCTGCCAGGGATGTTCTGGGGCGAGGCTCTTCTTACTGCAGCGCATGTCATCAATCTCTCTCCGAGTTCAGCCTTACAGGAGGATGTCCCAGATAGAGTCTGGTATGGGAAAGACCCCTCTTACAGTCACTTGCGGGTATTTGGCTGCAAAGCCTTTGTGCATGTCCCTAGGGATGAGAGATCGAAGTTGGATTCGAAGACCCGGCAGTGCATTTTCTTGGGGTACGGCTACAGTGGAGAGTTTGGGTACAGGTTCTTTGATCCAGTTGAGAAGAAGCTTGTACGTAGTCGTGATGCTGTTTTCAGTGAGGATCAGACCGTTGGTGATTCTGAGGAGACTGGTGATTTTGAGGTTGACTCTCGTACTGCTGCAGAGTCGCCTACAGTTGGAGTTGATGATATTGAGGAGGCTGCTAAGCCTGAGCCAGCACAGGGTACTGATACCCCTCCAGATCATGATATCACCACTGATGGTGAACCGGTAGTTGCTGAGGATATTGCTGATGATGTACTTGCACCGGCCCCTGAGCCTGCTATACGGAGATCGGATCGTGCTAGGCACCCGCCCGCCAGATATTCTGCATCAGAATTTGTACTGCTGACTGATGCGGGGGAGCCTGAGTGCCATGACGAGGCCATGGAGAGTTCTGAGAAGCGCCAGTGGATGGCGGCCATGCAGGAGGAGATGCAGTCGCTACAGAAGAACCGGACTTATGATCTGGTGAGGTTGCCTAAGGGCAAGAAGGCCTTGAAGAATCGGTGGATCTTCAGGGTGAAGCAGGGAGACTCATCCACACCTCCTAGATATAAGGCTAGGTTGGTGGTGAAGGGTTTTGGACAACGACAGGGTATTGATTTTGATGAGATTTTCTCACCCGTGGTGAAGATGTCATCCATTCGGGTTGTTATTGGTCTCGCTGCGAGGCTCGACTTGGAGTTAGAGCAGATGGATGTGAAGACCGCCTTTCTGCATGGCGATCTTGAGGAGGAAATTTACATGGAGCAGCCTGAAGGTTTCAGGGTCAAAGGTAAGGAAGGTTTGGTGTGCCGCTTGCAGAAAAGTTTATATGGCCTGAAGCAGGCCCCGCGGCAATGGTACCGGAAGTTTGATTCCTTTATGGGGGAGATCGGCTTCAGTAGGACTACCCTTGACCACTGCGTGTTCGTCAAGCAGTATGCTCCAGAGGACTTTATCATTTTGCTTCTGTACGTGGACGATATGTTGATCGTCGAGAGGAACACTGCGCGCATTGCTGAGTTGAAGCGGCAGTTGAGTTCCACCTTTGAGATGAAGGATCTGGGCGCTGCGAGGACAATTCTGGGTATGCACATTCACAGAGATAGGGGAGCCAAATTGCTTTGGTTATCACAGGAGCGGTACATCCGCAAGGTGCTGCAGAGATTTGATATGGATCAGGCGAAGAAGGTGAGCGTGCCGCTTGCAGCTCACTTCAGGCTTACCGCTGATCAGTGCCCCAGCACACCCGAGGAGATCGAGGCTATGCAGAAGATTCCATATGCATCTGCAGTTGGGAGTCTCATGTATGCGATGGTGTGTACTCGTCCAGACATTGCGCATGCCGTTGGGACTGTCAGTAGATTTCTCTCCAATCCTGGGAGAGAGCATTGGAGCGCAGTGAAGTGGATACTGAGATACCTGCAGGGGACGTCCGACTTGACGCTGAGATTTGGAGACAGTGAGCCCGAGCTGTTGGGCTACACTGATGCTGACATGGCTGGAGATGTAGACTCCAGGAGGTCGACGTCCGGATATATGATTCTGTTTGCAGGGGGAGCCGTCTCGTGGGCATCGAGACTTCAGAAGTGCGTTGCACTGTCCACCACGGAGGCTGAGTTCATTGCGGTTACTGAGGCTGGGAAGGAGTTGCTTTGGATGAAGAGGTTCATCAAAGAACTTGGTTTCACTCAGGACCGATACACCCTCTTGTGTGACAGTCAGAGCGCTATTCACCTGGGGAAGAACCCCACGTTTCACTCGAGGTCGAAGCACATCGACACGCGGTATCATTGGATACGCGATGTCCTGGAGCAGAAGGAGCTTGATCTTCTGAAGGTGCACACTGATGATAACGGGGCAGACATGCTGACCAAGGTCGTGCCAAGGGGGAAGTTCGAGCATTGCGTTAGAATCGCCGGGATGGCGGTTTCTTCCGCCTCGATGTGAAGGGGGAGATTTGTTGGGAGTGGTTCCCATCCGAGTCGGTAAAAACCACCGGGCGCGCTAGGTGCGGCTCGTGATTCTACCTCCGGGCACGCAAGGAATTTATAAGGACGAATTCCTGCAATTATTAATTTCCTGCAGAAAGGTTGCTACCTCGGAAAAGTAGGTTGCAACTTCTCATTTACTGCCTTGTCCTTATTAAATCTGAACCGGATTCTTTTTTTATTTTGGGTGGCGTGAATGAATAGGTGCTATTTAATGTCAAATGGTTTCTATTGGAGGCGCAGCAGTTACAGTTGGCAACTCTTCATATTTCCTTAATATGGAAATATTCAGGAATAAGATTTGCATTTTTTAATTGCAGAGGGGAAATAGTTTTTTTCCTTCCTCCTTTTTCATGTTTTGCTGCACCTCGTAAAACTGCCGCCGCTGCTGTGCTTTGGAGACGCCGCCGCCGCCGCTTGGGTTGTGGAGAAAGGGCCGCCGGGCTGCCGCCGTTGTGTGAAGGAGGGACCGCCGCCGCCGCTGTGTGAAGCCGCCGCCGCCGCTGTGTGAAGCCGCCGCCGCCGCCGCTGTCTTTGGGAGAAGGGCTGCCGCTGCTGTGTGGAGACGCCGCCGCCGCCGTCGTGTGAAGACGTTGCCGTCGCCGCTGTCCAGATTTTGTTGCCGGCCGGTTTTGTTGTCGGACTCGTTCGTGGCTTGGACGTTGAAGGCGAAGTTGGAAGGGGCTTTGCTTAGCCGTCCTCCTTCGTGTTTTGGTGAACGTCATTCTTGACGTTGGGACGGATTGTTCAATCCGTCCGGGTAACGACTCCTAAACCTTGTTCTTGTATTTCTCTTTTGTCAAACTAGTGATTGTGTGTTTGGAAGAGAAGTGGTGTAGATCCTTTGTGGATCGCGTTTGTGGTGGAGGAGTGGAGATCCTGTGTGGATCAGTGGAGGGAAAGCCTGTATTCCGTGCGTGTGGTTTTCACACCTTTTTAGTGGAGGCTTTCCGGGTTGGACTCCGATCGTCCCGTGGTTTTTCGCCCAAGTTGGGTTTTCCACGTAAAAATTCTCTGTGTGCTTTATTATTTTTCTGCATTATTTTTGTGGGATTGCGCTTGCTCGAATTGCAACAGGTGTCCTGGTCGGGATTGCACGCTCTCTTTCCCAACATACCGCCTGAGACTAATGATCAACTAAAAGCTCTTTTCTCTCTGCTTTCACTCCCAGAGTAGAGAGAAAAATAATCTCCACTCTTACGGTAGCCTCTGATGAAGAACAGGGCACTGCTTTCACACAGTCTCCACCCTCAGATTGCCTTGCCTGAGCCGAGAGAGAAGACACTCCACCAGAAGGAGTGGCTACTCCGCCTTTATATTTTCTTTGGCCCCACCCATTGCCGGAAGGAAGCCTTTTTTTCAGTCGGTACCGCCTCCTCTGAAACAAGCGGTCAGATCTACAACGCCACCTCCATCAAACGATAAGAGATTCAAAATTACAGTGACCCTCTTTCGGTTGAAAATCCGAGAACCACGACGTCTGTAAACAAAAATCACACCGCAACCTAGCTCTGATACCACTTGTTGTGCGAACGATGCGGAAAACAAAAATCATACAAATACAAACAAAATAATACGATGCAATTTACGTGATTCAGCAAGAAACGCCTACATCCATGGAGAGTGGTTGTTCACTATCATCGATGAGGGATAAAAAGAGAGGTCAATACAACTCCACATTCTCAACTCTAAATAAGAACTATAACCCCTCATATATATAGGAAAAATTAGGTTAAACCCAAAAAAGACTAAAATGCCTCCCAAAACAACAAGTTCATTATCTTAGTGACAAATGAATTATATCTCAGATACAACTCGATTATCCTACAGACAAATGCATTATCTCAGATACAATTCATTTATCTCAAAGATAAATGAATTATCAATAGTACGACTCACTTATCTTAGAGTCAAAGAGATTATCTCAGACACGGGCGGACCCACCTTCGGACACACCCGGGCACGTGCCCGGGTATGATTTTTCGCGAATTTCACAGGGGGAGAACTTTTATCGCGCATCCCTGCTGCTTCCCATTTCCACGCTCTGATTTTGCCCTAGCCTTTCCCATTTTGCTGTAGTCCGCCGTTCCCGTAGAATCGCTGCTTCAAGGTATCGCTTCTTCTTCTTCTTCTCTTTTTTGTTTAGGGTTGGTTGATTTGGATTGTGTAAAATTTATGTATTTGGATTGTGTAAAATTTATGTATTTGGATTGTGTGAAATTTGGGGAATTTATGTGTGTTTGTGAATTTGTATTGGGTGGTAAAAATGTTTTTATGCTATGTTGAATGTGTGTGGTAAATTTGTGTGTTCATGTATGCGTGTTTGAGTGTGTGTTCATGTATGTTATGTGTGTGTGTGTTCATATATATATATATGTGTGTGTGTGTGTGTGTGTGTGTTCATATATATATATGTGTGTGTGTGTGTGTGTGTGTTCATATATATATATATATGTGTGTGTGTGTGTGTGTGTGTGTGTTCATATATATATATGTGTGTGTGTGTGTGTGTTCATATATATGTGTGTGTGTGTGTGTTCATATATATGTGTGTGTGTGTTCATATATATGTGTGTGTGTGTGTGTGTGTTCATATATATATATGTGTGTGTGTGTGTGTGTTCATATATATATGTGTGTGTGTGTGTGTGTGTTCATATATATATGTGTGTGTGTGTGTGTGTGTTCATATATATTTGTGAGTGTGTGTGTTCATATATATTTGTGTGTGTGTGTGTGTTCATATATATTTGTGTGTGTGTGTGTGTGTGTGTTCATATATATTTGTGTGTGTGTGTGTGTGTGTGTGTTCATATATATTTGTGTGTGTGTGTGTGTGTGTTCATATATATTTGTGTGTGTGTGTGTGTGTTCATGTGTGTTCATGTGTGTTCATGTGTGAGTGTGTGTTCATGTATGTATATGTGGTGTGTGTGTGTGTGTTCATGTATGTGTGTGTGTGTGTGTTCATGTATGTGTGTGTATTTTCA
This sequence comes from Platanthera zijinensis, assembly GCA_039513925.1. NCBI lineage: Eukaryota > Viridiplantae > Streptophyta > Magnoliopsida > Asparagales > Orchidaceae > Platanthera > Platanthera zijinensis. Next base: position 146,093,131 of record CM077094.1, on the reverse strand, counting down.
TGTATGGTAAATGGTGTGTGTTCATGTGTGTATGTGTAACACACCCCATCCGTTACAAGTAATATAACAGAAGGTCCGGTCGGAGCCCCACGTCATATTAAGCAAACAGACGGAACGGTTACTAGATTTGAAATACCATAATCCGATACATTTATTTAAAGCCGTAACCTAACTCAGAATCATTCTAGCGGAAGCAGAAAAAGGAGGTAAAGGAAAAACCGCGCCCAACGGCGAATGTCCACTAGACGGCCTTACGGCCTTACATGAAAGTATTCAACTGAAAATAAAGATAGCTTGCATACATCGGCACGCAGGCCGGCAATACATGAAACTAGCTAACAAAAAGTGCTGGGCCTTCGAGGGCCAGCTCAGCAAAAAGGGCTTCGGCCCGCTACTTCCCGCTCGGCTCCGCAGCACCTGCAAGCAAACATTCCACCGAGCGGTGGCAAACAAAGTAACGGTCAGCAAAGGCTGACCAAATTATAACGACCCCACCCCTTTCTCGGGGTGGCGGTGCCTCTTCCCTGCAAGCGGATTAGCATAATCACATAAAGCTAAAAAGATGCATTTAAAGCATCAAAACACCACAAACGTTGGCTCAACCGGCCCAACGCCTCGTGCACTCAGGGCACCTTATCGGTGTACCGGATATCCTCGGTCCCACCACCATTCTCAGTCCTGGACTGGATGGCTACAAAATGAGCATTCGCTAGCCGTGACTCAAAGGTCTCGACTCTCTCCTATGTCTGTAGCAACCCACCAATTATCTTAGGTGGTCGAACTACACCACATAGTGCAGGTACAGTTCGGTCGAGCCCGTTGCTCAAATCGTCGTACCCAACACGCACGACGCGGGTCGACTTCCCCTTGCCTGTTATCGCGTACATAACCGATTGTTATGTAATAAGGGTGGCACTCGCGGCCACCTAAGTTGGGCCCTCAAGGAGCACAACTCCACACACTAGCCATACGGTCTCCGAGAGACGGGCTTCGCACAAATATGACAAAAACCTCTCGAGGGTTGATGTCGACGAACCAACGGCCTAGTGCAAGCATAAAGCAACCACAGAGTCTTCTCCGGGCAATCATAAACATCACCAATCCAGACGCATCCGGATGGGCTTCACACAGCATGCCTAAACCGTACTCGCGCTTCCGGTACTAATGCGATTAAACTAGCGGGGATGTCAACATCGACCCGTCGGAGAGCACCTTTCCCCCACGCGATGGTGGGGAGACACTTCCATGCAATTATGCTAAATAAGGGCTTCACCTGCCCAAGAAGAAAAGTCGTTACCCTTGACGTGCGTTTCTGAGGCATGACTTGGTCACGAACAACTCTTGTAGCGGCTTCCACGCACGTATCCGGCTTGCTCACGCCGAAGAAATCTCCAAAACAAATACTCCTGGTGCGGCTTCGTCTTTGCAAAGCTCACCCTAACCCTAACCCTAACCCTAACCCTTGGTCGGCCAAGAGGAGGAGGGTGTAGGTTGGCTTCAACCCTAGCCGGCGGCGGCCGGGGCAAGGAAGAGGGAAGAAGAAGCTCGGGCTATCCCCTCACAGCCGGCGGCCAAGAGAAGGGGGAGGTGAAGATGCCGATCGGGCTAGGTAGTCGGCCAGGGAGAGGCCGTTCTCGCCGATCGGGAAAAGGGCGAGAGAGAGAGAGATCAGGAGAGGGAGGCGAGGAAGATGGAGCTCCGGCCACTCTTGCCTTGCCGGCGACGAGAGAGGTGGAGGGAGGCGGGGCTCCGATTTCTGCGCTCCGTCGAGAGAGAAAGAACGAGAGAGAGAGAGGCGATCGGGAGGGGAGTGGGCTGGGTAGGTTTAGGTTTAGTTTTTAGTTTGAATTTATATAACTCCCACCTACAACCGGTTATTGGCAGCCCTCCCATTAAACGCACACCAAACTCGTTCAAACTCGCGCGCCAAATTTACGGGGCGTTACAATTCTCTCCTCCTAAAAAGAAATTTCGTCCCGAAATTCAAAATACGAATAACGAAATGAAATTCGCCATACCTGAGTTAAACAGATCGGGGTACTCCTCGCGCATGACCTCTTCAGGCTCCCAAGAGAGCTCTTCGCGGCCACAATTGTCCCAACGGACACGCACCATCTTGATTGTCTTTCTTCGCAACTGTCGGATGTCGCTATCGATAATACAAATCGGCTTCACCTTAGTAGATAGGCGATCCACCGGCACCACATCGGCTTCCAACACAGAATCGGGTTCTCGCACCGCCTTCCTCAGCACTGAAATATGGAAGACGTCATGCAACCCACTCAGCTCCGTCGACAAAGCAAGTCGGTAAGCTGCCTCGCCGATGCGTTCGGTGATCTCGAATGGCCCTAAATACCTTGGACTCAGCTTCTTCAAGCGACGAACCCTCGACACTCCTTTGAAAGGCTTTATCTTCAGGTACACCCAATCTCCAACCGCGAACTCCACGTTCCGGTGCTTTGCGTTATAATACTTTGCTTGACGATCTTGGGCGGTCAACAACCGCTCTCGAATGATCCGTATAGAATCATTTGCATTGTCAACGTCTTTGCGTTTCAACAGCTTTGTATCACCTGTCTCTGCCCATGCCAACGGAGTGCGGCACTTCCTGCCGTATAACGCTTCGTACGGGGCCATCTGGATACTTGCCTGATAACTGTTGTTATAGGCGAACTCAACCATGTGCAGGTGATTCTCCCAATGCTGTCCGAAATCCAAAACACACATGCGCAACATATCTTCCATCGTACGATTTGTCCTCTCAGTTTGCCCATCAGTCTGCGGATGGAAGGCTGTGCTAAACTTGAGCTTTGTGCCCAACGATCGATGAACGTGCCTCCAATCACCGGACGTAAACCGTCCATCACGGTCACTGACTATGCTGCGAGGGACTCCATGCAACCGAACGATGTTCTCCACATACAACTTTGCTAGCTTCTCCACTGGATCACTCTTTCGATTTGGAATGAAATGCGCAACTTTGGTCAACCGATCAACAATCACCCAAACGGAATCATTTTTCTGCAACGACTTCGGCAAACCGTGGACGAAATCCATGGAAATGTCATCAAATTTCCACTCCGGGATTGGCAACGATTTCAAGAAGCCTCCAGGTCGTTGGCATTCGGCCTTCACTAGCGCGCATGTTTGACATTTTGCCACGTAGAGGGCTATGTCCTTCTTCATGCCTGACCACCAAAACAATATCTTCATATTCTTGTACATCTTTGTGCTCCCAGGGTGAACTGAGTACTTGGTATTGTGAGCCTCGTACATCAATTCTGCCCGTAGAGTGTCAGACTTTGGGATGCACAAGCGATCACCTTTCCGCAGAAGACCATCTTCAACCAAGAACTGGGAATTTGACCCTTCCGATGCATAACGCTTCATGCTCTCATCGAGCTCCAACGCTCTCCGAACTCTGTCTGCAAGGTCGCATTGCACCTCCGTCCAGTTCAAGCATGCGTTTGCACTAGTACTCCTGTCGACACAGGTAATACCCAAGTCTTCCAACTCCTGGATTAAACGTTCATCATGCCTGCTCAACCAGTTTGCTCGCGCTGGAGTTCTGCGACTTAAAGCATCAGCGACCACATTCCCCTTCCCGGGTGTATAATGAATCTCGAATGTGTAATCTCCGAGGAATTCCATCCATCTTCTTTGCCGCATGTTCAACTCCTTCTGGTTCAACAGGTACTTAAGGCTTTTATGGTCCGTAAAGATGTCAACCTTCACGCCATATAGATAATGCCGCCACAGCTTCAGGGCGAATATCACCGCCGCTAACTCCAAGTCGTGGACGGGATAGTTTCTCTCATGCACCTTCAGCTGGCGCGAGCCGTAAGCTATAAATTGACCAAACTGTAGGAGAACGCAGCCTAAGCCGCTCCCTGAGGCATCGCTATAAATTTCATAGCCGTCCGTACCACATGGCGATCTCAAAATAGGCGCCGTGGTCAGACGACCCTTCAATTCCTCAAAAGCTCGTGCGCACTCTGGTGACCACACAAACTTCTTATCCTTTCTCGTCAAGGTAGTGAGAGGTAAAGCAATCCGTGAGAAGTTCTCCACGAACCTCTTGTAGTAGCCGGCAAGTCCCAGGAAACTCCGGACTTCCGCCACTGTAGTCAGTACGGGCCACTCCTGTATAGCTGCTATCTTCGCTGGATCCACAGCGATACCTTCTCCACTAATGACATGACCGAGAAATGCTACAGACGATAGCCAAAACTCGCACTTAGAGAACTTGGCATAAAGTCGACTTCTCCTCAGGGTGTGCAAAACCAATCTCAGATGGTTCGCATGATCCTCCTCCGACTGTGAATATACCAAAATGTCGTCTATGAAGACAATCACAAATCGGTCCAGATATTCTCGAAAGGTTCTATTCATCAAATCCATGAATACCGACGACGCGTTTGTCAGCCCGAACGGCATCACTGTGAACTCGTACTGGCCATAACGTGTGCTAAATGCCGTCTTGGGAATATCACTTTCCCTTATACGCAACTGATAATAACCGGACTTCAGATCCAGCTTCGAGTAGACCGTTGATCCAGCCAACTGATCAAATAGATCATCGATTCTTGGAATCGGATATTTATTCTTCTCTGTCAGCTTGTTCAGTTCTCGGTAATCTATGCATAGACGCAGACTTTCGTCCTTCTTTTTCACGAAAAGGACCGGCGCACTCCAAGGTGAACCACTTGGACGTATATACCCCTGCTCTAGCAATTCCTGCAGCTGAACCTTTAGCTCTGCCATTTCCTTTGGCGCCACTCTATACGGTGCACGGGCCACAGGTTTCGCACCTGGCACCAGATCAATAGGGAAATCAATCTCTCGCTGGGGTGGAATCCCAGGGAGATCTTTAGGAAACACATCCGCGAATTCTGACACAATGGGAATGTCGTGCAAACGGGACTTCGGCTCTGCAGCCTCCAACAATGTGAAGAACAACTCTGCGCCCTTCTGAACTGCTTTTACCACTTGGAGAGCAGACATCAGCGTCTTGCTCGATCCTCGCATACCAACGAATTTGGTCTCGCATTCAGTACCTTGTCCCAAAGTGATTTCCTTCGAGTTGCAGTCAATACATGCATGCTGCTCTGAAAGTCAGTCCATGCCAAAGATCACGTCAAACTCGGATATCGGCAGTAGAGCTGCTTCCAACTTAAACTCACGACTACCAATCCGCACTTGGACACAGCAAAACCTATCCGCACGCAGTAAGCATCCGTTAGGTAGCAAAACATCCAGTCTACTACTTGATAACACGGAAGGCACTCCGATGCGCAATATGAAGTCCTTGGATAGAAAAGAATGAGAAGCGCCTGTATCGAACAGTGCTCTCGCCGGATAGTTCCGAATTAGGACGAAACCTGACTCAAACATGTTAAGCATGACATAAAGTAGCAAGTATATAAAGCAGTAGAAACTATATACTACGACATACCTGTCACCACGTCGTTTTGCTTTATGGCCTCCTGTTGGCCAAGGTTGTAAACTCGAGGCTGAGTGGGAGTATAGTGAGAAGCTGTTGACTCCACCGCTTTCCCCTTCTCGGCATAAGATGCCCCTGCCTTCTTCTCAGTCTTCGGAGGGCCGCTGCGGCACTCCCGGGCATAATGCCCCACCTTGCCGCAAGTGTAACAAGTAACCGGGCCTCTACTCGGAGTAGCTCCAGAAGTAACAGTAGAAGGGGCTGGTCCAGACGACCTACCCTTCTTGTTCCACCTGTTGCGGAACCCAGACTTCGAAGAGGTATTTGCCTTGAACTCTGGCTTCTTCACAGCCAGATCTTTCTTACTCTGCACCCTCCTCATATCTACATCCAACGATCTGGCAGAGTTCACCAAAACCTGAAAGCCCTGCGTCATCGGGCCTGAGAGAAGTAGCCTCAGGTCATCCCGCAGTCCTTCATAAAACCTGTTGGTCTTTCGCTCCTCGTCCGCAAACGTGAAGCTGGCATACCGACCCAACCTCGTGAACTCGTGCAAGTACTCATCAACTGAACCTTCTCCCTGAGTCAGACGCTGAAACTGATTCTCCAACGCAATCCTCTGCGTGGAGGGGAGGTACCTGGCCAGAAATAGTCTCGAGAACTCCTCCATCGAGACCTCAGATAGCTGCCTGCCAGCAAGCTGATGCAACTCTACCTCGTCCCACCAAAGCCTTGCCTCTCCATCCAGTAGGAAAGTGGCTATGGTCACCTTCTGAGCTTCATCAGTCTCTGTCGCTGTCAGGGTCCTCTTGATACGGGAGAGCCAATCTTCGACCTGAGTCGGTGATTCCACTCCCGAAAATGTAGGAGGATGGAAGCTCATGACATGTTGCATCTGCCTGTCATTTGCTCGCTTTGCCACTAAGGGCTCAGCAGGCACTTGCCTCGCCGCCATTGGCTCGGCTACAACAGTCTGCTGCGGGACCACCACAGGGTGTACCTGCTCTCTGGGCTGCGCATTGATCATTGCAAACACCGCTTCCGCAACTAATCGGATAGTCTCGGCAGAAGGAGGAGGTGTAGGCGCATCCCTCGGTGCATTACTCTCTGCAGTGTGCTGATTCCGGGACTCCGCAGCACCACTTCTGGTCACCTATAGTTGCAACGCACACATTCGTGACTAAAAGACATAGCAAACATCAAACAAAGGAACGCTCAGGTTCCACAAACAATGTTTTTCAATGTGTTTCATGCATGTTTTTCATTCCTAAGTGGACATTCACGGGTCTTTTCATGTTAAAATGGCAACGCACATAAGTGCTCACCACCCCTTAAAAGGAATTCGACCACGAATTCGAATAAGGAAGATCGACACCGGGCTCTGATACCAAATTGTAACACACCCCATCCGTTACAAGTAATATAACAGAAGGTCCGGCCGGGGCCCCACGTCATATTAAGCGAACAGACGGAACGGTTACTAGATTTGAAATACCATAATCCGATACATTTATTTAAAGCCGTAACCTAACTCAGAATCATTCTAGCGGAAGCAGAAAAAGGAGGTAAAGGAAAAACCGCGCCCAACGGCGAATGTCCACTAGACGGCCTTACGGCCTTACATGAAAGTATTCAACTGAAAATAAAGATAGCTTGCATACATCGGCACGCAGGCCGGCAATATATGAAACTAGCTAACAAAAAGGGCTGGGCCTTCGAGGGCCAGCTCAGCAAAAAGGGCTTCGGCCCGCTACTTCCCGCTCGGCTCCGCAGCACCTGCAAGCAAACATTCCACCGAGCGGTGGCAAACAAAGTAACGGTCAGCAAAGGCTGACCAAATTATAACGACCCCACCCCTTTCTCGGGGTGGCGGTGCCTCTTCCCTGCAAGCGGATTAGCATAATCACATAAAGCTAAAAAGATGCATTTAAAGCATCAAAACACCACAAACGTTGGCTCAATCGGCCCAACGCCTCGTGCACTCAGGGCACCTTATCGGTGTACCGGATATCCTCGGTCCCACCACCATTCTCAGTCCTGGACTGGATGGCTACAAAATGAGCATTCGCTAGCCGTGACTCAAAGGTCTCGACTCTCTCCTATGTCTGTAGCAACCCACCAATTATCTTAGGTGGTCGAACTACACCACATAGTGCAGGTACAGTTCGGTCGAGCCCGTTGCTCAAATCGTCGTACCCAACACGCACGACGCGGGTCGACTTCCCCTTGCATGTTATCGCGTACATAACCGATTGTTATGTAATAAGGGTGGCACTCGCGGCCACCTAAGTTGGGCCCTCAAGGAGCACAACTCCACACACTAGCCATACGGTCTCCGAGAGACGGGCTTCGCACAAATACGACAAAAACCTCTCGAGGGTTGATGTCGACGAACCAACGGCCTAGTGCAAGCATAAAGCAACCACAGAGTCTTCTCCGGGCAATCATAAACATCACCAATCCAGACGCATCCGGATGGGCTTCACACAGCATGCCTAAACCGTACTCGCGCTTCCGGTACTAATGCGATTAAACTAGCGGGGATGTCAACATCGACCCGTCGGAGAGCACCTTTCCCCCACGCGATGGTGGGGAGACACTTCCATGCAATTATGCTAAATAAGGGCTTCACCTGCCCAAGAAGAAAAGTCGTTACCCTTGACGTGCGTTTCTGAGGCATGACTTGGTCACGAACAACTCTTGTAGCGGCTTCCACGCACGTATCCGGCTTGCTCACGCCGAAGAAATCTCCAAAACAAATACTCCTGGTGCGGCTTCGTCTTTGCAAAGCTCACCCTAACCCTAACCCTAACCCTAACCCTTGGTCGGCCAAGAGGAGGAGGGTGTAGGTTGGCTTCAACCCTAGCCGGCGGCGGCCGGGGCAAGGAAGAGGGAAGAAGAAGCTCGGGCTATCCCCTCACAGCCGGCGGCCAAGAGAAGGGGGAGGTGAAGATGCCGATCGGGCTAGGTAGTCGGCCGGGGAGAGGCCGTTCTCGCCGATCGGGAAAAGGGCGAGAGAGAGAGAGAGATCAGGAGAGGGAGGCGAGGAAGATGGAGCTCCGGCCACTCTTGCCTTGCCGGCGACGGGAGAGGTGGAGGGAGGCGGGGCTCCGATTTCTGCGCTCCGTCGAGAGAGAAAGAACGAGAGAGAGAGAGGCGATCGGGAGGGGAGTGGGCTGGGTAGGTTTAGGTTTAGTTTTTAGTTTGAATTTATATAACTCCCACCTACAACCGGTTATTGGCAGCCCTCCCATTAAACGCACACCAAACTCGTTCAAACTCGCGCGCCAAATTTACGGGGCGTTACAGTATGTGTGTTCATATATGTGTGTGTGTGTGTGTGTTGTATGTGTTCTGTGTGTGTGATGTGTGTGAGTGTGTTCATGTTGAGTGTGTGTTCATGTATGTGTGTGTGTGTGTTTAGGGGAGTGTGAGTGTGTGTCTGTTCATGTGTGTGTGTGTGTGTGTGTGTGTGTGTGTGTGTGTGTGTGTGTGTGTCATGTGTGTGTGTGTGTTTATGTGTGTTCATGAGTGTGTGATCACTTATATGTGTGTGCGTGTTTTCATGTATGTGTGTGATCACTGAAAATGTTGATATTGCAGGAGAATAATTGTGCTTTCTACATTCATTGTTTGCTCATCAACTACAACTAATATTAATAGTTGTTGCAGAAGATCATATTGAAGTTGCAGAGATTTTCACGCTTATTAACCTCGTGTTGAATGTTGTTGACGGATCTTGCAAACGACGTGATTGTATAAGAGCATTAGAAGTTGATCGGGTTGTTTTAGAGCTTGGTTGCGGAGAGTTGGAAAGTAGTCGAGGGGCAAATCAACCACTTGAATTGAAAAGGGCAGGTGACACACGGTGAAGTTCACATTATGGAACAATATTAAATTTTATTTGGATGTTCTCATCTATTGTCGAGGCACTTGAAATTATCAAGGTTGAGGGTGTAGATGGAAATCAAAAAGGAATGACCGATACTTTAATTAAAAGTCTCTTGACTTTTAATTTTATTTTTCTCTTGCATTTAATGAAGAATATTTTATCCAAGTCGCACGAGTTATCACAAGATTTACAGAAAAAAGATCAAGACATTGTTAATGCAATGAAGTTTGTCAAATTTACAAAGCAGTTACTGTTGAATTTCATAAATGAAGATCTTGAATAGAACTCCTTCATGGCTGAAGTATCAAAATTTTGCAAAAAATACCATATAGAGGTTCCTAATATAAATGAAAGATATATGCAAGCAGGAAGATCAAGACGCAATGAAAGAGAGATTACAAATTACCATCATTTCCGTATTGAAATCTTCAATACAGTGCTCGATTGGACTTTGAACGAGTTAAATGATCGTTTTAATGAAGTGAACACTGAACTACTTTTATGTGTTTCTTGTTTGGACTCTAGTGATCGATTTGTCTTATTTGATAAACAAAAGTTAGTTCGTCTCGCAGAATTGTACTCATCTGATTTCTCATCAGTAGAATTGCAACTATTTGAAGGACAACTTGATATGTATATTATTGATATGCGCTCTTTACCAACCGACATGTTCTCTCATAGTAAAGGAATTGGTGGCATTTTAAAACTATTGGTGAAGTTGAAAAAACAAGATCACTATTAGTTGGTTTTCAGGCTTTTAAAGTTGGCATGTCTTCTACCCGTTGCAACTGCTACAGTTGAAAGAATGTTCTCTGCAATGAAGATTATAAAAAATCATTTACGAAACAGAATGAGAGATGAATGGATGAATGATTGCATGATCGTTTATACGGAGAAAGATGTTGCTGATGGTATTACTAATGATACTATTATTACAAAATTTCAGAATATGTGTTCACGAAAAGTGGTCTGTTGAACGGTATGGCATGTGTTTTTTGGTCATTAACTTTTTATTAATTGCAATATTAGTTTAAATTTATTTAAAATTTGCATTTAATTATTTATTTTAAAATTGTGTCCGGGTTAAGAAAAATTCCTAGTTCCGCCCCCTGATTTCAGATACAACTCATACTCATCTCAGAAACAAATAAATTATCTCATGTACAACTAACTCACTTATCTAAGATACAAATAAATTATTTTAGGTACAACTCACTTATCTCAACTATTAGCACAAAAACAAGATACATCTTATTTATCTAAGAGTACAAAATATTTTGTATATATTGAACCCATTGGATCCCTATAATAGTATAACAGAGTATCAATTTGCGTCTGAATAGAGAGGATCTCTATCCATATCTTCCAGAGAACCACAAGAAAAAATGACGAAGCACTCACGTGTGCACACACGCACATATTGGACCTGACCAAGCATGGTAGAGAGTCGACACCAAAATTTGAACGAGATTCTAAGGGTTTGATCGACATGAGAGGGAGCGGTATTGCGGCTGGCACAAGAAAGACAGCATTGTCGGTTTCTATTTCTTCTTGAGGGAACAAACTCCAGAAAAACAAATGACCTTTTGTGAATGGAAGATACCGGACATCCCATCCCTTCAATCCCCACTTTTTCCCCCCTTTTTTTTGAAGCAGATGACAGCTCACCAGGCGAGGCGCAATATTCGGAGAAATTCTTTGGTCCGGATCCTAGACGGACGTCCGGGATCAATGATGCGTCTGCAAAGAAGAGTGGGGTTCACGCATCTGACATACACTTTTGTGTGGGGCCCACGTATATGTTGATTCACATTGGCCTCGAACGAAGTCCGGAACCCGGACCCAAGAAAAAGGCCAATATTTGAGAAGTTTTTTTAACCGTGAAACTTGAAAACCTACGTCCCGATTTGTAACACGCGGTAAAGAGCCATGGGTTATATTTTTAGAGCGGTGTTATATGCACACTGGTTTTGGCTGTATGCAAGCTGTGAACCTCCCTCCATTCCATCTGAATCATCTTGCAACCGATCTCATCAACATCTACTCCAGCCTCCGCGACGTCCCCGCCACCGCCCCACCGCCCCCACCTTCACCAAAATATTCAAAAAGAACATGTTTTCTTGGAATTCCTTGTTTTCCTCCATCGTCCGTCATGGCTCTCACTCCCCGATGCTCGCCGCTCCTTCCGCCTCCTCGCCGAAGCTGAACTCCTCTTCTCCGGGTTTGACAGGTTTGAGTTGTTACATGTGATATCGAGCCCAACTTGTAACATGATGGAGTAATTATTTGTTTGTTTCTTTGTTTTGACATGTATATTACTATTTTCCTGTCATTGTCTAAGTTAAGATAAGTTCATCACTAATCAATTTGACTCGGTTAATTTTGAATTTGGGCTACTTATATAGAATTTGATCTCCATGAATAATTCTGTGGCCTGCATAAAATCAAAAACATACTGCATATAACATTGCTCAATTTTAATATTCATTTTGGTGCAACTATGGCCCAAATAAAAATTAAAACGATTAAATGTGTTTGCAAAAAGTTTTTGATTTTATTTTTGGTTTAGTGATCGTTCAAATTTGCAGTCCACTCATCTTTTCTTTACAAAATTACTTTACTTTTAACATAATTTAAAATTTTGGGATGTACTTCAGAATTTCTATTTAGGCTTGTTTGGACCCGCCGTCTGCTGCAAACGCCGCAGCACGGCGGGTAACCAAATGCCCGGCGATGGCGTTTGCCGTGTTTCCTCCCGCCGGTCATGAAAAACGAAGGAAAAAACCTCGGTTTCGATCGGCAACCTCCCCCCCTTCAGCTCGATCAGCGGCCCCGTCTCCTTCCGCCTAATCAAAGGAAGCCTAAGTTGGGGACTTATTTCTTCCTCCCAAAAAGTTTAGGAATCTATCTGCTAAATTTGAGCATATCCGTCCTAAAAATAGATCATTTCAAACCCTACAAATTTCTCCTCTGCCCTGAACTCCATCTCAAACCCTACGTCCGATTTTGCAACTGCGGGAAATGGTAAATGAAGGTTCTCAATTACACGCTGTCGCTGGAATTGAACTGATCGTCGTCATCACCCGCCGCCTCACCCTACTGCTTTGCCAACCACGTGTTATCGTCGAGACAACTTGGAAATAAATAAATAAAAACAAGGGTAAAATTGAAAAGCCCTGACGTGAGGGAGGGACAAGGACCAGTGCATCACATCTCGCGCGGAGATGCGTGCACATCTCAGATCGCGATGTGATGCACTCGTAGCCGTTGAGCACTGCACCGTAAAGCACCACACACCCGAATCCAAGGACCGAACCACACCGCATCAATTTGATTGGTCCGGACTGATTCCGCTTGCGCGCTATTATTGACTGATCATTTAAGGAGTCATACAGACTAAGAATCACTCGATTTTGGGCTTGCTAGAATAGCCTTGGTGAACTAGTTACATTCACAGTCTCTTTAGCTTGATTAGACTTCTTTGAATTTTCAAGGTATCCAACAATTAGAAAGAAAACTTAAGAGTGTCCTAATCAGTTTTCTAGAGGATCCTAAGGAAATAATTGGGCTCGCCAAAAGGAATTTAGGCTCCGTTTGGGAGGACTTATTTTCACCGGTCAAGCGGTTACGACCGCATGAACCGGTTAAGGTCCGGTTCATGCGGTCGTAACCGCTTGTCCGGCAAAAATAAGTTCTCCCAAGCAGAGCCTTAGCTAAGATCCCCTCAGGCTCGCCTAAGGAACCTTATTGGGCATTTTCATTAGTATTTTGGATGCTTTTACGAGGAATTGGGCCTTCAATAAACCTCAGCCCGATCAACTTCATAACATTTTTATCAGAGATCTGATTAGGGGTGTCAGTTAAGCCAGCTGAGCCGAGAGCTCGACAAGCCGGCTTAGAAAAAAACTCGACTCGAACTCGAGCCTATTAAGATTTGTTCGTGAGAACACGAGCTGGTTGTTCGCGAGCATTTTTATGTTCAAATAATAATTTATTTATTTATTTATTTATTGTAATTTATTTGTACTACTTTTTTTATAGATAATAATAATATATACTAAACAACAAATACCACAGAGAACTGCAAGGATGAATTGACGCAGAATCGGTACATAGCACAAGTACTATTTTAGTATTTTATTTCATTTTATTTGTATATATTCTTTTACTGATATTAAAATTTCACACAATGACACTCTTCTGTGAGGAAATTACGCCTCTGCCACAGATTTTTTTTCCACGCAACAAACTCACATTAATAAATGGTCTGTAGCGATGAGAAAAGCCGACCGACCTGCTGCGGAAGAGACCAATTTGTGACTGGCTGAGAACGAACGGCCATCAATGCATCAAACCAAATACGCTTTCTGCTCTGTATTTTACACAGGAAGGTAGGAGATATGCGGGCCTGCATTATGAAAGAGTGACTGTTATGAAATTTTATTAGTAACTGTGATGCAGCGACAGATCGGCTAAAATGACGATGCACTAAAATGCAATTTAAATGAGGCTATGATCTAAATGACGTGCGCGTGCAAATATGAGAACAGTCTAAAACAAAGATCCAATGGCAAGTAATAATTTTCTTTTAGCAGCGCTATGAGCACGATTAGCACAATCAAAAGCAAGACTTAACATTAAGAAACAACTATGATTAACGGCGCGATTTCGATTGAAATGCGCCGGATGCGTCCCGCAAATCACACAACACATCAAGCACAATAGCAAATAACGATTCCAAAACCACAACAATAGTTCAATGTCAAGAATTCAAACAATACCTTGATTCGTTTATGCATACGGCGGCTCGGCTTTGGGACGGAGAACTGTTGGCGGGGTGCTTCCAATATGATGGTGGCTCCACGGCGGGCTGCGGGTAAAGTGGAAGGTTGGACTTGGGCTACTTGGGAGGGTGGAGGGTGAGATCTACGGAAGTAGAGTGGGTAGAGTGTGGATCTAGGAGATCGGGGTAGGGGAGGGCTCGGGTGATGAAGGGAGAATGGAGGGGTCGGGTTGTTAAAGGTGGGGTGCGGTGCTGCGGGAAGGCCGGTGGAAGATGGGCTGGTTGCGGGATGTGATCGGGGGGGGGGGGGGGAGGAGAGTAGAGGACGGAGGGCTGCAAGGAGAAACTGGGAGGGCGGAACCTGGACGGGGTGGGGAGGTTGTCGGAGCAGGCGCGGTGCGGGAAGCACGGGCTCGGAATCCACCGAAACAAGGACCGACAAGTTGCAGCTTCCGCAACTTCGATCCCTTGGCCATCCCTAAGCATTTGTATTTATAGGTGGAAATGCAAAAACTGAAATTAGGGCTCCTAATCGAATGGTTTAAATTTGTTCGGCCTGATCGGGGGCTAAATACATCTAAATAACAAAATCTAATATGTGAAATAGAGTCGGAACGACCCTCCAGGCGCATCCGCGGACTCGGATCGCACAACTGGGTCACCGATCACCGCCTCCTACGGGAATAGACGCGCGTGTGTTGTCGATCGCCATCAAATTGGAAGGTAACAGTATAATAATTCCATTAAAATTTGCGGTAAAAAGCATGAAAAGCCATAATTTAAACGATACCCAGCCGACGAAGAATTCCTCAGTTGGAGACATGACACTAGGGCTTTGTTTGGGATGGAGTGGCGTAGAGAAAATTTTTATTCCCACTTGGAGGTGTTTGTTATCACCTTGTCGGCTAGCAAGGTCAGCTTGCGACACCTCGTTGATGACCTGATGGACCTCACGCAGGGGTGGGGCCTACCTCCGGATGGTGGGGGTATACGTCCCATGTTGTTATCTATAAATATGATTCATTGTCGACGGAGGAGAGGCGGTGCTGATAGCTCACAAAGTTATTCTCCTAGAGCTAGACAAACTGGCACGTTCCTAGTTTAATTACGCTTCTCCCCTAACCTAGCACAAAGATTCTTAAAGCAATAAAGACTCCCCCTTCTCTTCTGTTCATTATTTTCTATGATTGCTACTTCGGCGTACTAGTATCATTTGTCTATATTCTAATTCGAACTTTGCGAGCCGAGTTCTCGGCTTCAACATTTTGATGTGGTGAGCGTAAATTTAGGGCGAAGGAAGAAAAAATTGTGGCAAAACATCATGGTGCGAGAAGACAAGCAGGAGTATAGGGAGTATAGGGCAACTTCGTTCTCCGGGCAGATATTGATAATTTTGACAAGCTTGTAGAAGAAATCTTACACCTTGAGCCTTGTGACTAGGCCACAACGACACCTCCCCATGTACTCGCCTCATCTGAAACCTGGATTCACCTTGGCAGCCTGAGAAGGAACCTAGTATTGAAGACTGAGACATCTGGAGCAAGTTCACGCCACAACCACGGAGGTCACGTGAGCCCTCGAGTTTAACCAGGAAGATCGCTTCTATCGGCCTCGCCAACATGGAACGGCAAGTCCCTTGTGCAAAGAAATGTTGATGGTTCCCATTCCAATAGGGTTCCGTGAGCCAGCCCAAAGCTAACATTGAGGGCAGGTGCACCCATTGAACCATCTACAATGGTTCGAGGACGTAGTGTCAATTTGCAATATTATCAATGCCTTCAAATGCCGGTTCTTTGCGATTACATTCAAGGGGAAGGCCCGAGTATGGCTTCACCAGTTGCCAGCGAGCTTCATCTATTGTTTTAAGAAACTCCATTGCGGGTTGATGTTGAGGTTCGCCACCTCCAATAAGAGGAAAAAGGGTCAACGGGTGCGGTTCACAATTAAGCAAGGAGCTTAGGAGACCCTAAGACACTACATCGATCGCTTTGAAGGGCCTAAGACCCTAAGAGGTGACTTATCTCTCTGACGGGCCTCGCCACACGGTGTGGCCCCATGCGACTCGGGAAAGATTCAAAGTCACCAGCGAGCTTCCTGGAACCCATCTCGACAAGATTCAAAAACGTAAATGTCAATAAGAGCACGCACACTATTTATAGAAAAAACATCCAGATCACCGAGTCCTGGTCTCGCACGGTTCTTTTAAACTAGTACCGAGTTCGAAAAATACGGGGATTATGTACGACCCGTACTTGTAGAGACCAGTAGAAGACAATCAGACAACCAAGAACTTCCAAAGAGGCCCCACGAGGGGGAGCTCGCAGCCAACTTTCCAGGGCATACATCATCACCTTGTCGACAAGTAAGGTCAGCTCACAACATCTTGCCGATGACCAGAAGCACCTCGCGGGGGGGGGGGGGGGGGGGGGGGGGCTCGAGATGACGGGGTATATCCCCATATCGTTATCTATAAATACAACACATTACTGAGAGAGAGACAGTGCTAACAACACCTCGCTGATGACCAGACGGGCATCGCGCAGGGGGGCACCTCCAGATGATGTGGTATCCCCCCCCCCCCCCCCTCGTTACTTAAAAATACGACACATTGTTGAGAGAAAGCGACATTGCTAAAAACTCACAAGGTTAATCAGCTAGAGCTAATCGAACTTGCATGTTCCAAGTTTGAGCCTCCTCCCGCTAACAGAGCACAAGTTTGGATTGAGAGGAGGGTTCATATACACACCTGGGTATGTGTCGTCGTGTCGAAACCTCCTAGCTGTAGCTTCATTGTAAAACAATAAATTCTCTCTCTCTCTCTCGTGTTCATTCTTGTTTGAGATTGCAACTTCAGTGGGCTAGTAACTTATGTCCATACTTTAGTCCGAATTTTGCGAGCTAAGTTCTCGGCTCCGACACTATCCTTCCAAAAACATAAATATGAGTTTGTGCTTTTATGTTTTCTAAAAGAAGGGGGTGGATGGTCAGGATGGTGCAGTGGATTAACCTTTGATGACGCAGGTTCGACGAGTTCGTTGTACGGATCTACATGCATCGACCGTCCTAGTGTGAGCTATGAAACAATGATGGTTAAAATTTGAGCCAAACCTGAGTTCGCAGTCGGGCTGTGACCAGCTTAGAAATGTTCCATAGAGAGGGTACTCCATGTAGTAGTAATCACTGGAAAAACTTTGAAACAAGATGATAACTTTTACGATGGTCCACTGTTTTTATAACCCGACCACCCGAATAGTCTAATTGCTTCATAAACTGATAAAGTCGAGGGCAGTAAGTCCCAATCTCAGAAACAGAGCTCAGATCCTAAATACTTAGAATTTTTAGATATATTTATACATGGATGGGGACGTTTCATAAATCGTCCCTTTCATTGATGAATAGATACCTTCATCCATGGGCAGAAATGTTTAATTAAATGAGCTCGGAGAAGGGGGTGCTAGAGCAAGGTGGCCCTTGAAGAATAGACGATCCCCAACGAGCGAATATGGTGGGTGAGCGGAGGCGTCCGCGATGAGAGCCTCGACCTTGTGCTGAATGGTCTCCGCGTCTTACCACACCGACCGAGAGATAGCCGTGAGCTATGGCGACTGGCTCTGCAGTGAAAGGGCATCGGCCGCCCGGTTTGCCCTCCTTGGGCACTAGATGGTGAAATCATAGCTTAGTAGTTTGGCCACCCACACCTGTTGGACGGGCGTTGCGATCTGATGCTGGAGGAGGTAGCGGAGGTTGTGATGGTCGGTGCGGACCATGAAGGGACGGCCCAGCAGATATAGACCCCAACGCTGAACAGCGAGAACAAGGCCCAATGGCCCATAAGCTCGCTCTCGTACGCGGAGCGGCTGCGGATAATGCTGGAGAAAGCGCGGCTGAAGAAGGCTATCGGCCGTCCAACCTGCATAAGTATGGATCCCACCCCGGAGCCCGATGCGTCACACTCCACTAGGAATGGCAGAGAGAAATCTGGCATGGCAAGCACCGACCCACGGACTAGGGCCTGCTGAAAGGCGGCAAAGGCGGCGGTGGTCGTCGCCTGAAAAGGGACCTCCTCCGACTTCTTCATGGGTTGAGTAAGTGGCTGAGCTAGAGCCATGTACCCTTAGATGAAGCGGTGATAGTATCCCATCAAGCCGAGAAATCTTCGGACAACTTCACCCCTTATAGACGTGAGGTGCGAATAGCAAGTGCGAGCAAAAAAAATACGTACACAATATAATATGAAATAATATAGTGCAAAATAAATAAAATAGTTACACTGGCATCGCGTCTTCGGTCTCTCCTCTAGACGGACCAGTTATCTTCCTCCACGTGTAGACCCGCCACGACGTCTCGTCGTCGTGCAAGGCCATAACAATATGCACACGCATGCATACAAGCATACCTCTTGTAGGCAAATGGGCGTCATCTTTGTGCGCTCAAAGAGGTGGCGCATGAGCTCCATTCGTGCATGACCACACTGACTATACTAATCTCTTGAGAGAAATCCCACGCCAACAGTAATCAAGTAGTTATATTATTATGCTTGTTTATGTTATCGAGTCAAGCTTTTAAGTATTGAGTTGACTCTGAGTTGTATCGAGTTGAGCCGAGTTGAGCCGAGTTGAGCCGGTCGTATTATCTTCATTATTATCTTTATTTATTTGGGTTAGTATCGTGGGACTATAAATAGACCGGTCATTGTATAAGCAAGATCGGAAAAGATTAATTTAAAGTTCTCCTCTCTCAAGTTTCTTCTTTCTCTTTAGTTCCTCTTCTCATCTTCTTCCCCATTTTAGGGTTTACCCCTGTATCTCCCCCTCCTCCACTACATCCGACGAAGCCCCTAAGGAGGCCCATAACAACTTAATATCAGAGCTAGGTTGCATTTGCAGGCCTCGTCGACATCTTTAGTAAGGGTCACTTCGTCCGTCGGGAAAAGGGTTGACGGAACCCCTGCTTACACCCCTGCTTACCTTGTACGAGCTCTTCAAGTGCAATAACCTTCTTCATCCAGTAATGGGAGCCTTGTTGACCTCACCAGCAAGCAACCCCATAGTCCTTCATCCTTCATGCACGCCTCTCCACCGGCTCTTCATCGACGCCCTTCCTTTGAGTCGATAAGTCGCTCAGCTTCCTTGATCTTTCGCCACGCCCTCGACACTCCCACAATTGATGTCTCTGATTGATCCCCTCCCTTTCAGCATCAACATCCCTGCTCGATCCACGCAACCGCTGCTTCTCACCAAACTGTGTTCCACGGCGACATGCTCCCGACCAACAACTATATTTATGAGCTATAAGATTCAAAATACACTTACATCAATCAATCTTCTTTCCTAGTACCAGAACTCCCATCAAGTGCAGTTGAGCTTTAGGAACAACATCATGTGCTGATATTTTGCACATCAGCATTTTTCCTATTAAGTCAGCTAGAAACACGTATTCTTCAGAAAAATCTTTCTTTTTCAAATGAATTGATTTGTCTTTAGAGAAATTCATCTTCTTCAAAGCATCTTTACTTTATCTGTTAGTTCAGCTTCTCCTTCTCCAGAAGGCAGATCGAAAGTTGTCAGATATGCTCTGAAGTTATCTGAACATCTGACCCACTTATTTGTCCAATCATTGTTCCATCACTGTCTATTATAATATTGTTAATAAACTCTGTTAACTCTGCAGAATACAGTAGACATCTTGTTGTAATCAACTTGTTTAGCCCAGCATCTATGAAGAATTTCAAAATTTCTTTGAAAGAATCTGCCACAGCAGCAAAAGATTCTAGATCAACACTGAATCCTGAGTTTGTCTTGGTTGCCATTCGAATTCCTACAAAAATTACAAGGAAAACAGGAGAGAAGTAGAGGGAAAATAGAACGGGGATAATGAAGAATATGGAGAAAATATGAAGTCTAAATAAGTAGGCGAAATGTCGAGAAATTAGGACATATTATTTTCTTAGTCGACGTGACGTCGATTTCTTTTCGACGTATGCAAAAATATCATAGTTGACTGAGTAATGTCAACGTTGCGTCGACAAGATCCAAAACTCTTCATAGACACCGTCTCTAGACGTTGCGTTGAATAGAAGTAGATGTTCCGTCGACTTGTATTCAACGTTATGTCGAGTACAAACTTAAATTTTTAAGTCTTTTGCAGGTTTTTCCTAGCAATATTTTTAATGAAAATTGTATGTTATAAAATCATTTACCGAGCTCCATCAAACATGCCCAAAATATTGATAAAGTATTTGTTTGATTTCATCGAGAGACTTTGTGAAAATATCTGCTCTCTGATTTTTAGAAGTTACATATTCCAGGGAAATTTTCTCTTTTTCCACATTGTCCCTGAGAAAGTGGTGTCTAATTTCTATATGCTTTATTCTGTTGTGCAAGACAGGATTTGAGGCAATTGAAATAGCACTTGAGATGTAACAAAATATTATAAAATTAGTGAAATTCAAGTTATAACCAAGCAATTGATTCTACATCCACAATATTTGTGAATAACAGTTTCCAGCAGCAATATACTCAGCTTTTGTTGTAGAAGTGGAGACTGATGTTTGTTTTTACTGAACTAAGATATCAGTCTAGCACCTAGGAATTGTCATGTTCCTGAGATACTTTTTTTATTCAATCTGCATGCTGCACATTAAATCAAACATCAATTGGGATCCAGGTTACCTTGGATCCATTATTTCTTTTTCCATTATAGGAGGTCATGAAAGTATATGATTACTTTTCATAATACTTATTGGGATAAAAGAGTGTTGGTCTATTAAACCAACAAATTTCAATTTTATGCCCCTTGGTAAAATATTTTGTATAAACATCATTTGCAGAATAATAAAAAGAAAAATTATTATTCAGGGATATGCGTCGAGTTGAAATCGACGTAACTTTCGGAATACGTCGATTTGAAGTCGACGTTTCACAGGTATTTCGTCGATATGAAGTCGACGCATGTTCCTGGTTTACTGGATTTTTTTATCTTTGTTTATTGTTTAATAATGGTTGTGTACCTACAACAAATTTTCCTTTGAATTTATCCTTATTAAATCTTATTATCATTTCTAAATCATTACTAACATTTATGCTATGTTGTATTTCCTTTGCTTTAGTGAATGATACGTGATTTTTCCAAGCAAGTGTATTGTTAATTATTACTATCTTGTGTGCATTGGATCCTAATCCTAAGTGATTAAACCTTCTCTTAAGTTTTTTTGTAATATTCTTAAGTTGTTGACTTCTTTTATTTAAAAAATCTTCTTCGACTTTTGCTTTTGATAGTTCTTCTTTCAATAGGGTGTTTTCTTGTGTTAAATTTGCAACCTGATTTCTCAGTTTTTCTACTTCAATTTCTAACAATGTATTTGTTCAGCTTGTTCTTTATCACAAGAATAACTCTTAATTAATTCTATTTATCTTCACAAGCTTTTAATTTTTTTCAGCATCTAACTGATCCTTACAAAATTTTTTAAAACATAATTTAAATTCTTCTAAAGAAAAATCAATATTATTAAAATAATTTACCTGACTTTATTCAGTATCCGAGTTAGTTTCTAATGTCATTAAGCATGCTTCTTCTGCATCAGCTTCTTCTTCACAACCTGATGAAGAGCTTGACTCAGAACTAACATCACTCCAGGTTTCTGCTATGAAACATTTCCCTCTTTTCTTTTCCTTTCTCTTCAGGTATTTCTTCTGATCTTTTTTATTATGTTTATTCTTTTATTGATTTGGACATTCTGTTGCAATATGTTCAGATTTTCTGCATATAAAGCAAATTATCTCCTTATTAGGAGTTTTGTCAAACTTTGGCTTGCTTATATTTTTACTCTTTTTCTGAAGCTTTCAGTCTTGATCCATTTTCTAAATCTTTTTGTCAAAAGATTGAACATCTCTTGTTCTGATACCGACGGTTCATCATCAGTGACTTTAAAAGCAATAGATTTGTCTTTAGGTGTAATGAAATTCTCCTTTGCTTTTGTTTCAGCCCTACTTTTCAGGAGTTGTCCATATGATTTAAGCTTTCCTAACAGAGCATCTGTTGTAATTTCTCTATGACACATTGTTTCTCTGATAGCTCAAATTCTTGAATCTCATGTACTTGAAAAGCACATGAGTAATTTATCATTTATCTCTGTAAAAGATATATCCTTATCCAAACCTTTCAACTACAGACTCATCAGCTTTCTTTTGAAAGTTTTCAGACTGAGAAATTAAAAGAGTTCTTCTATCATTTATTTCATCAGAACTTTGATCAACAATCTTTGATAGTGATTCTCAGATTTCCTTAGCTGATTGACATTCTGCATTCTTCTGAAACACATCATCTGACATTGTTGAGACTAGTATGTTCATTATTTTAGCATCCCAATCTTTTATTCTTGTTTTCATCTGTCCACTCATATCTTGATACTGGTTCTGAAATAACATTTTCTTCTGCATCTTTCCTATAAGACATAGGTCTTCCTGTCAAAATTGAACCAAAAATAATTTTATCAATAAAATTAATATACAATCTAATTCCAGTTTTTTATAGTGTAAACTTTTCAAGATTACAAACTGCAGATCTTGTAGATGCACAAATCCTTTGAATGTATTAGAAGACATTTTTGAAAAAATAATAAAATATATAATAATGCAACTATTATGATTTTTTTGATCAATGTGTTTAACCTTTTCTTGATTAACCTTCTCTAGATTAATCTTTTAATGATCAACCTCTCTCTGATACCAATTAAAATGGGAAAACAGTTGATTAATTTCTCAGAGATTTCTCTAGGAGGGAGGTGAATAGAGATTAAAATTTATTTAAAACTAACTATACAATTCAAAGAATTTGCATTTATACAGGCTGTCAACCAGAATTAAAACAGATAATTATAATCACAATATAAACAAAAATTAAATCATAGAATAAAGTACAATCACAGAAGACACAAGAAATATAGTGGTTCCCCAAAATCTGCGTGCATCCACTCTTCTACCCCCTTGATAAGAATTCACTATCACATTATTTGAGTCTTTTAATAAGAAGACTTTTAGAACTAATCATCAGATCTTTTGATAAGGAGATCTTGAACCAATACAATTTGAGTTTTTTCTCAAGCAGACTCTCAGAACCTCTAACTGAATTCTTTGAACGGAGATTCACAAAACTCTTTTCACGAACTGAAAAATTAATTGAACAGAAAAATAGAAAAATATCAGAGGATTTAGTGATCTTCTTGTTGAGTGCACTCATATGGCACTTTGTGAATTGATATCTGATATTCTGATGAATCCTTGAAAAAGAAAATTAGAAGAATTATAAGCCCTTAACAAAGATTATCCTTTAAACTTCTCTGAATCTGATGCAGCAATTGATAAGCCCTTGAGAAGAAGAAAAACTAATTCTCTTTTCAGATTCAGGAACAAAGATGATGATCGACTAATTCAAGTAAGAACTCCAATTGCAGATGATAATCTTCCTATCCTTCTCTGTCGAAATCAATCTTCCAAAACTATGATCTGATGTAAGTGTAATAATAGATGAGATTGTTGTTGTTGTTATTCTTATTCATCACTTTCAATCTCTGTATTATATATATATATATATGACAGACACTTTAACGTCTCCAAGAATCAGTTATTCAATTTAAACCTTTCTTAAAGTTATTCTGAATTAATCTTCAAAACAGTTATCGTTTAGAAATCTATTCGATCTAGCATCGAGTTCATATAAACGTAGCATCGAGTTCTGGCTTCATTCAGACAATCTATCAATTAAGTTCTGTAATCGACGTTGCGTCGATATCATATCAGAGTATGGGTCGATTTAATCATTTAATTAACGTCAACTTATCATGTTCAGTTACTCTGACTTGTACTTGAAGTAGCGTCGACTTCTAGTCGACGCATGTTGGCATTTCATGACTTTCCTCCTAAATTCAGCGTGTCTTTCTCATGTCCTTTATACCAATGACATTCTAGGACTTCTAAGATCATATTACCTCTCTATACATCATGGGTAATAAACCTAGGATATTGTAAAATCACTTATAGTAATTTGTTAAGATAAATCATAAAGATTTTTCCCAACAACAAACATGATCTTTCCTCCTCTACATCCAGATCGCCTCCCTACTTCTTCGACAACTCCCCCCCCCCCCCCGCCTTCATTTCCACAGGACTCCTGCCAGGCGACCCGCTTTTTCTACCAGACCACACTTCCTCTGCTTCCTATCCCCCTCGAGCCCCGATTGCATGTGATACAATTCCCATCGAGTCGCATGCTGATTTGCTTCCCCTTAATTGGAAGTGTGTGTTTTCAAATTAATTGATTTTATTAATTAATTCTTAGTCAAATTAATTATTTAATCCATTAATTGTGATGGACATGAAAATAACTGTCGCCAAAGCGGCATTTTTTCTCAGTTCATTGATGGATTCCTTCTGGGATGCGCTTCTGTAACGACCCGGGATTTACAAAAAAAAAGAAATTAAGTTTAATCAATTTATGTTGGAATGGCGATGTTGTAATTACCAAAGAAATTCCCTCTTATATCTAACGGACCCCCCTCCTCTTTATTTCTCCCTTAAGAGAACCCGCCTGCCTAGGTTATTTTCCACAAACCTCCCGATCCCGCAAGCCCCGTCTCCCGCACGCGCCGATCCCTCCTGCTCCAGCCGCGACTCCCGCTCCCTTGCCGCCTCCCGATTCCGGCGCCCCCTCTGGTTTCTTCCCGCCAAGTCGGCGCCTCCCTGCTCGTCTCCTCCTCCTCCATCGCACGTCGGCGGCAGCCTCAGCTCTCCAGAGCCGACAACCTCCTCTCGACAGCCAATCTCCCTCCTCCAGGCCGACAGTAGCTTCTTCTCCTCCTAATGAGGCCGACAACTGCTTTTCTTCCTCCAGCAGCCCTTGTTTCGCCTCATCTTCGCCGTCTTAGCCGGGAATTTCGAGAGGGATGCCTAGGATTTTCCTCCCCTCTCCTCGTTGGGCTCGAATTTGATCTCCTTGGGTAAGATCTCTTCTCTTTCCTCCTCTATTAAGTTTTCCCTAATTTTCTTGGAAATTATTTGTCTCCACATTATGTTTAACTTGTGTTTCAGATTTTTGCCCCCCTTGCGCTAGAAGATAATCGTGTCTTGGAATAGATCAATTTAAATGAATATTTGGTGTCCAGGAAAATAACGTAGTGTAATCGTATCACTCGTGAATGTTTGGACCCGCAAAACATAAAATTCACTATCTAGTTTTTTTGTGTCATCAAATCTTATTTATTATGTCTGTCTCATTATAAATCTTGAGTAAAGTCTGTTCTTCATCTGATCTTTCACTTTCAGTGAATTTGTTTCTGCTAAAATCGTTAAAATATGAATCTTTTAACTCAATAATATCTTAAGAAATCATCGAAATATAGTGTTAAATTGATGTGACGCATTTACTTGAGTTTTCGCTCTACTGGCAACGGAAATCAACAAATGGTCATAGCAAACACAATTACTTTGATAAGCCTTGCATTTAGACTTATATTAGAATCATGTGCATCAAATAAAAATACCTACACACTTCATTGATTATAGCTTATGATAATACATGATCAACTATATGTAATGCTCTGGAGTAAGCTTAATTCAGGTTATTTTTTATTTGACTCTCTCTCACTTGTCTGTTTTGTTAGTTTTGCTTCATGAAAACTAGTACTCAAACATTTCTGCTTCGCTTACTGTTCTGTACTTTACTTTACTCACTCTGTTTATTTCAATGTTCTGAGGTTTTTTTCTCTTGTTTTGAAATTACCTTAGCGTTCGTGACAGCGCCGTCAGGTCCTCGAGCCTGATCTGCATTAAGTTCCAGGTTCTATGTTTACATTTTATTTTCTTTACTGACAACAAGGCGTTCGACATCACCTATGCCTTGGATGGCCGCGACGATGTGGCGACGTTGTAGGACTCATCCGCCTATCTCGTCAATCAGACTGCGCAGTCGCAGCTGCGGGCTCTAGAGCTCGCACATCAGACGGCGAGGAACCTGTTGGCAGTAGATGTGAAGAGCAAGGTCTTGAGTGACCTTAACACCAAGCTCCAGAAATCGTTGGACGAGGCCGAGAGGAAGGTCGCCGAACGCAGAGGCTTTGAGGTGATTTTGGTTAGTAATTTATTCAAATTTCTCCCTCTTATTAGTACTTGTTGGTGGCTTTACTAACGACTGATCGCCTTTTTCTTACAAGAAGCCGAGCTTGTCTCGGCCCAGGGAATATTGCAGCTGGAGCAGGAATCGAAGGACTGCCAGGTCGCGCTAGAGGCGGCTCAGGTCCGAGTCGCCAAGCTAGAAACTTGCGAGCCGGCAAGGAGTCATCCAGAGGCGAGCACCTCGGGGATGAGCAAGAATGTAAGGATGGCCCCGGTCATGATGTCGTCGCTCCGACGCGAGATCGCCAGGGTTGTCGGTAATCTGCTCCTGACCAAACTAAAAATGGATGGTTTGCTCGTGTCGTAGGCCGAGAACCTAACTGTTGAGGAGCTCATCCCCGAGCTGCTCGCCGAGGAACCCCGGTCCTCTGAGCCCTCGCCATCGTCAGAGTCGGAGGAAGACACATCGTCATGTGCCCCTGATGAGGAGGCGACGACGAGGAATGGTCGCACCGACGAGCTGTAGGATCGACCTAAGCGTTTTTTGATCGTTTGAGTTGTAGAATTTTTTTGATATTTACACGTGGCGAAGCATTATGCCCTTTTTGCTTGTAATGTACTTGCCCTTCAAACGAGAATGAATAATATTACATGTTTTTGTAATTCATTGTGTTGTCTACTTGATTTAATGTCTGCTAGGCTCATAGCCTCGAATGCGAAGAGTGGTTGTTATGCTCATAGGATCGAATGCGAAGTTAAGTGACTGATATGTCTTAGTTTGGCGTGATGTACTGGGATACTCGCCACAATAACTGCGCGAGTAAGACACTTGCTCGCCTATTGATGCTTGCGATCCTCACTTGATCGCTTCTTTGACCAGAGGCGCGTGCCTGGTAAGGGGCCAACTACTCGGGGGGGGGGGGGGTCCACGGGTCGCAGACGCTCAAGGTTTATTTTCTACCCTCACTGGAAATTTGAAGCAACTTAAGATAGGAAATGACACTTGGGGTGTCCCGTGGGACACACACTCTCAAAGCTTACCTCATACCGGTTCTGAGAAGTCGAAGTTACTTGGAATAGAGAATGACACTCGGGGGGTCCCATCGGACACAGACTCTTGAGGTTTTGCACCTTCTACCAGTGTTGAGAAGTCAAGGCAACTTCGAATAGGGAATGACACTCGGGGGGTCCCGTCGTACACACACTCTTGAGGCTTACCTCCTACCAGTGTTGAGAAGTCAAAGCAACTTGAAATAGGGAATTACACTTAGGGGGACCTGTCTGACACGCACTCGAGGCGTACCTCCTACCAGTGCTGAGAAGTCGAAGCTACCTGGAATAGAAAATGACACTCGGGAGGTCCTGCCGGACGCAAGCATTCAAGGCTTGCCTTCTACCGGTGTTGAGAAGTCGAAGTAACTTGGAATAGGGAATGACACTCGGGGGGTCCCGCCGGACGCAGACACTCGAGGCTTGCCTCCTAACAACGTTGAGAAGTCGAAGCAACTTGGAATAGGAAAGACACTCGGGGGGGTCCCGTCGGACACACACTCTCGAGGCTTACCTCCTGCTAGTGCTGAGAAGTTGAAGCAACTTGGAATAGGGAATGACACTAGGGGGGTCCCGTCGGATACAGACTCGAGGTTTTCCTCTTACCAATGCTGAGAATTTGAAGTTACTTGGAATAAGGAATGATATTCGGAGGGGGGGGGGGGTCGGACACGCACTCTCGAGGCTTACCTCCTACCAGTGCAAAAAAGTCGAAGCAACTTGGAATAGGGAATGACACTCGGGGGGTGGGGGTCTCATCAGACGCACACACTCGAGGCTTGCCTCCTACCAGTGCTGAGAAGTCGAAGCTACTTGGAATAGGGAATGACAATCGGGGGGGTCCCGTCAGACACACCCTCTCGAGGCTTACCTCCTACCAATGTCGAGAAGACGAAGCAACTTGGAAAAGGGAATGATACTCGGGGGGCTCCCGCCGGACGCACATACTCAAGGCTTGCCTCCTACCAGTGTTGAGAAGTCGATTCCCGGAGGTCATTCACCATATCACACAGTAATCAAAAGAGGGTTAACCGTGCAAACTCTTAAAAATAACGGGAATGATGATAAGATAAGAAATTAGACTGCTTGAATCCATATCAAGCCTCGACCTTTTCTGGATTAATGATACTTTGAAGGGTCTTCTAGTGAGGGAAATCGACCTCTTCTTTGTTGGGTTGGGAGGTCGGCTCCGTACTTTCTCCTGACAATAACTACAGTCGGATGAGAAGTGCGATCGGGGGGTCATCCATTAAAGGGGGAACGGATCTTAGCTATTAATGCAGAGGCTTGGACTTAAGAGAATGTCTTACTAACCCAACACACCGTTTCATCATCCGTTCTGGGTTTTATGAAAGTCAAGTTGGAGGCTCGTTTCTGAACCCGATTGTGGAGATCAATTTTTCTTACTGTTCATGCTCGAGGCGATCTTGTAGAACAAGATGCACGCTTCCTTATTTCGAGGTGTTAGAAAAACATTCTTCATATTAAAATGGGGGTAAAGCAATCATACTCTTCCTTGCTAGGGTAGAACCTTTTCAGGTCATCAATGCTCCAGGTGTTTCCAATTGGTTGCCTTTCGTGATTTTGAAGGCGATATCCTCCTGTCTCGAGTGATTCTTGTATAAAGAACGGTCCTTCCCAGTTTGGGATGAGCTTCCTGATGTTGGTCGATCTTCCCGCGGCGTCAATGTTCTTCAAGATGAGATTCCCGACACAGAATTGCTAAATGAAGATGTGTTTGTCGACATGCTTCGCCACCCTTCTCTTGATTTCCTATTATCGGGTGGATGCAAGGTCTCAGAGCTATTCAATATAGTTGAGAGAAATCCTTTAAGCTTCTTCATTTTTGAGATGCAAAACTTCGTCTCTTCTTCTGCAGCCACCACCCTCGAGCATCTGGCCTCGAACTTTATGGGAATGAGGGTCTCAAACACGTAGGACAACTTGAAAGGTGTCTCTCTCGTGGCCGAGTTAAGACTGGTCCTCAAAGCCTATAGGACCAAGGAGAGCTGCTCCGCACAATTCCTCTTAAGATTCTCATCTTTTTTCTTCAGGAGGTTGATGACCAACTTATTCGCGGCCTCCACTTGCTCATTGCTTTGAGGAGGATGCACATAAGTGAATTGAAGATTTGTTCTTAGCTTCTTGTAGAAGTTGATCAGTTCCAAGCTGGCAAACTGCGAAATATTGTCTGTAATGATGGCGAGAGGTATCCCGAACCTGCAAACGATCTCTCCTCAAATAAAGTTCTTCACGATCTGAGACGTGATCTTAGTTAGAGCCTTAGCTTCGATCCACTTTGAAAAGTAATCGGTCATGACGAGAATGAACTTCCTTTGCTCGTTGGCTTGGGGGAAGGGCGATCAGATCTATTCCCCAAATGGTGAACGGCTAGAGGACCGTGATCGACCAGAGCTGCTAGGTTGGCCGCAAATGAAGAGCAGCAAAGAGCTGACACTTTTGACATTTCTTGGAAAATGTTTCAGCATCTTTTTGGGTGGTTGGCCTGAAGTAATCTTGCCTTAGGATTCTCTGCTCGAGGGTGCGAGTTCCAGAATGACTTTCACACTAGGAAACACCGGTATGGGTACGGGTACAGGGTACGATACGTACCCGGCACGACACGTACCCGGCACGACACGTACCCGGCACGACGCGTACCCGGCACGACGCGTACCCGGCACGACGCGTACCCGGCACGACGCGTACCCGGCACGGCGCGTACCCGGCACGGCGCGTACCCGGCACGGCGCGTACCCGGCACGACGCGTACCCGGCACGACGCGTACCCGGGACGGCACGTACCCGGGACGACACGTACCCGGTACGACACGTACCCGGTACGACACGTACCCGGTACGACACGTACCCGGTACGACACGTACCCGGTACGACACGTATCTGATACGACAAAAAAATCAAGAATGTGGATACGACATAATACGTTATAACAAATTTTATATATATATATATATATATATATATATATATATATATATATATCACAAGTGCAATAAATAGTTCTCAAAACATCGAAACATCAAACATAAATCATAACTTGAAATACAAGTTCACAAATCAATGCAACTTAATATGAAGTTTTCAATCATTAAGCATTCGTAATTATTAAAAAATGTAACATCTTATTTGTTTAGGAAAAAAAGATAAAATTAAACTTAAGTACACTCATCAGTCTTTTTCTTTCTTAATTGTTGAAGATCAACTTCATTGTTGGAGATCAACATCTTCCATCTCCGGTTAGTCTAGAAACAAGTTAATTGTTTTGTTAATAACTTGCATCATATCAACACGTTCAATACACATATTTGTAACAGAAACGTACCAGTACCAGAAACATACTCGGTACAGATACACAATTTAATTGGACGCACCAATGCTTCCTAGCTAGAGCCAACTTTTGTTTACTCTAGAAAAACATACTCCTATCACAATATGCAGAGTGATGTGTTAATTCCAAGTGTGTCCACATAGGTGTATTCGTCGAGTATTGGGTACGTACTGGTACCAGATACATATCTGGTACAGGTTCGTTGCCTTCAGGGAAGTATCTGTGCTTCATAGTTGTCACGCTCTCCCACGTGCTTCTCTTCCAGCACTCGGGGTCTTTGATCTTCAACCTCTTCTGGGAGTTGGCTTGTGGCTAGAAAATACATGAAGGGATCCAATCAAGAGGCTCGTTGATTGATCTCCATCATTTCCCCTTCTTCGATGGAGGGTCATAATAGCTCGGTGATCGTGCCTCCGGCCCTTGGGCCGTACTTTGCCAATCGATCCTCCGTTGAGTTCTCTTCCTTGGGCGCATGCTGGACGAAGAAGGATCGGAAGCTTCCTATCAATCCTTTCACCTTTACGAGATACCATTGCAATATGGTGTCTCGGACTTCGAACTCTCAGTGAATCAGCGACTCGACCACCATTGAGTTGGTGA
Source organism: Platanthera zijinensis (assembly GCA_039513925.1). Lineage (NCBI taxonomy): Eukaryota > Viridiplantae > Streptophyta > Magnoliopsida > Asparagales > Orchidaceae > Platanthera > Platanthera zijinensis. Next base: position 146,061,907 of record CM077094.1, on the reverse strand, counting down.
AGGCTGAGATCTTTTGAATTCCCAACTCCTTGGCTAGGCGCAACCCACGACCACTATAGCTTCGTACTCCGTTTGGTTGTTCGTGACGGAGAAGAGGATCTCAACTGCTTGCTCGATTCTGGTTCCTTGTGGACTCACCAGCACAATGCCCACTCCGACAAAGTTTTTGCCCAAAGCTTCGTCCACGAACATCTTCCAGGGAACCAAACCAGACAAGCCTTCTCCTTCATTCGCCTCTACCGAGAAATTCACTAGAAAGTCCGCCATGACATGCGCCTTGATCGCCACCCTCGGGGAGAAGTAGATGTCGAACTCAATGAGTTCGACCGACCACTTTGCTAATCTCCCTGAGAGCTCCACTCCATCCATGAAGCTTCAAAGAGGATGGTCTGTCACAACGTGGATGGAGTACGCTTGAAAATAGGGGCTTAGCTTCCGCGTCGATACCATTAAAGAAAAAACCAGCTTTTCCAGCACGGTGTACCACGTTTCCGCCTTCTGGAGCACTCTACTTACATAAAAGATGGCGAGCTGCCCCTTTCCTTCTTCTATGACCAGCACCGAGCTCACCGCCTCTTCTCCCACCCTCAGGTATAGGAGTAGGTCTTCTCCTTCCTTCGAACCCTGGAGTAGAGGTGTCTGCGTCAGCTGCCTCCTGAGCTGGTTGAAGGCTTCTTCACACTCCTTGGTCCACATGAAATGCTGAACGCTTTAGAGAATCTTGAAGAATGGAGAGCACTTCTCTCCGGCCTTTGATAGGAAGCGACTAAGGTCTGTCAACCTTCCTGTCAGCCTCTGGAATGCTTTGGTACTCCTTGGGGACGTTATCTCCAGGAAGGCTTTGACTTTTTCTAGACTGGGCTCCGCCCCATTTGGGGCGAGAAGATGCCCCAAGAACTTTCCTCTCCCCGCCCCGAAGACGCATTTGGAGGGATTGAGCCTCATCTTGAACTTCCTGAGCGTTGTAAAAGTATCCACTAGATCGTTAAAGTGCTTCTGGACACTCTTGTTTTTGACCAAAAGATCATCCACGTAAACCTCCAGGTTCCGCCATTTTGCTCCTTGAAGACATGATCTATCATCCGCTGATAGGTAGCCCCCGCATTTTTCAACCATAAAGGCACCATCTTGTAGATGTAGCAGGCGTCGCTCGTGATGAAGGAAACATCTTGACGATCAGGGGGGGTGTCTGAATCTGGTGGTACCCTGAAAAGGCATCAAAGAAGTTCATTACAGAAAAACCGACGGCTGAATCAACCAGCATGTCGATTTGAGGCATGGGATAACAATCCTTCGGGCAAACTTTATTTAGTAAGGAAAAATCAACACACATTCTCCAGCCCCCTCCGGCCTTCTTCGTCATCACAACATTGGAGAGCCAGTCTGAATACTGGTTCTCCGACACAAAGTCTGCATTAAGCAGCTTCTTCACTTCCTCCTGAATGGGCTCGACCAGCACAGTGTCTTGCTCTTTTTTTTGCCTGATGGGTTTGGCCTCCGGGTCCAAATTGAGACGATGACATGCGACTTCAGCATCAATACCTAGAATTTTCGTAGCGCTCCAGGAAAAGATGGTCACATTCTCTTGCATGAATGTCTTTATCTCCATCTTCTCGTTGGTCTTCAGTGCTCCACCTATCTCCAACAACCCGGGTATGTCGTCCTCTGATACCACTTCGACCTTTTCTACCTCCTCTGCAGCTTCCAGCATAGCCATCCCTTCTATGGCCTTGTCCATTTCCTCTTCATCCTCCATCCAGTCGATCGTGCTTACCGCATTGAGATAGCACTCCCGCACAGCCTCGGATCACTTCGGATCCTCACTTGCACGTCACTCTGACAGTACTTTAAGCAATAATGGTAGGAAGACAGGACAACTTTGAAGGTGTTGATGAGTGACCTCCCAAAAATGGCGCTGTAACAGCTAGGCGCGTCGATGATGACGAAGAGGCACTTGAACGAAGTGTCGCAAAGAGTTACCAGCAGCTTCGCTCTTCCTTCCACCTCCTTCCTTTCTCCAGAGAAACCAAATAGGGGTCCATCTGAAGCTACTACCATCCTTTATTCCACTTCCAACCCGTCGAATATCTTCTTAAAGATGATGTTTACCGAGCTCCCGTTGTCCACCAGGATACGCTCGGCGGTGAAATCTTCGATTACTGCTTGGATCATGAGGGCGTGGAAGGGATTCTCGTTCCCTAGCATGTCCTCCTCCGAGAATGTGATCTCCTCCAGCAGGGGGGTGGGGGTGCTTGAGAGATCAAGACGACACTCCTGCGATAAATACTATGGAGACTTCACTTGCGAGAAGCTCTTAAGCTTACTCCCCCATAGATCACATCCACTCCTCCTCCTCCTTGGGCAATTCCTATGCGACCGGGCATTCTCGGCCCGACAGGAGTCACCTGCCTCTGCACTTCTCCTCCTCCTCCAATTATCCTCCTTGCTGCCATAAGGTCCGGGCAAGCCATGGTCCTGTGCCCCTTTGTTTGGTGCAACTCACAGTAGACTGGGATCTCCTTTATATGATGTCTCCTCCACTGGTCACTACGATGATGCCCAGGGCCTTGTCTGGCAATGGCCATGGTCTCCCTTCCCCTTCCTCCTTGGTGCCCTCATGGGCGCTGGTAGTTATTCCTCCCCTCTAGGACGAACCTTCTTTTGGGACCTGGGTGTTGGGGTATTCCTGTTGGCCTCCACGACGGCCTGTTCACCGGAAGCTGATATCTCCTCTCCTCTCCCCGGTTCTCTGGGGCAAAAAAGGGTCTCCTCGACTTATGCCTCCTTTGCTCTTCAGGCCTCCTCCGCTCCTTTCGCCCCCTGGGCTCCTCACTTCTTCCTGCTTCTTCACTCCCCCTTTCGGGGCTCTTCCCTCTTCCTCCGCTCGGGAACTTCTTACTGTTCACTGTCTTCTTCCCTGGTCATCTTCATCAACCTTGCCAAGAAGCCTCGATTCGCCTCGATTCGCCTCGGTTCGTCGACTCTCCTTGGACGAACTTGTTCACCCTCTCGATCAATTCCTCGTAGTACATGGGAGGATCCCTATTGATCTACAGCTTGAAGAGGCCCTCCCGCAGACCGAAGGTCAGCGCAACCTGCATGGTGTAGCCATCCACTTATTCCACCTCCTAGATGTTGAGGATTTCCTCCTGAAAGCAATCGACATAGTTACCGAGTGTCTCGTGTACTCCTAGCTTCAGAAGGAAGAGAGTAGTCTCCTTCTTCCTCTTCTTCGACGTGATGAACCGCATCATCAACCCTCTGCGTAGGTCCTCGAAGCAGTAGATGGAGCACCTTGAAAGCGGGTGGAACCAATCTCTAGTCTTCCCTTGGAAGGCGATGACGAAGAATTGAGACTTGAATGTGTTCGTCATGTTCCGGATGGACACCACATCCTCAAACCAATAAAGGTGCCTGATCGGGTCATCTCTTCTTGAGTGGTTGCTCAGAGAGGGTTCCCTGAACCATTCGGGGACTAGCGCCGACAAGACCTCCTCACAAAATGGGCTTTTCCACACCTGGCGGAGACCTGCTAGTTGGCGAGGAGCGCCAAATTCGCACGAGCAAGCTTCCGGATACCTCGCCTGGTTCTCCACCTCGCGAAATCTGACTCCTTGGGAACCCGCCGGAAAGTAATGTGACGTTACGTATGGATTCGGTTCCTATATCAACACCTCTTTCCCTGCTCGCCTGGAAGGCTTGCCTTCCTCTGACGAGGCGAGGTCGTCGGAACTACCGCGCGAGAAAGCAGCGCTGCTCACAAGGTGTCCTCGACACGTTGCGCGAAGTCGTTGCAGTCAGCAGTTCAGCATGGGTCATATACTCTCTTGCGTACAGCGAATTACCAGCCGCTCCTTCCATCATCTCGCCTTCTCTCTAGATTTTCCTCCTCTAGCTACAATCCACACTCACTGCACCAAAGTGTTGAAGCTGGGAAAATCTCAATTCCAAATGTTCAGACCAAAGTGTAGTCTGAGGTTACTGATCCCGCGATCCGACGGCCCAGGTTTGAAGGTTAGAGCAAAGGAGAGAGAATCAGGCTGCTAAAGGACCCCAGGTGCAGCAGCAGGGAGGTCCTACCATGTACTCGGGAGTTTGAAAGAAACTCTCACCGTAACAAAAGATGGTTGAGCGAGGTACGAGGAAGACATCACTTGTAAACATGCGGGGGGGGGGGGGGGGGGGAGGTGTGCCCAAATTTCAAGGTGTTATTTCCGATACCCCTAGGGTCCTATTTATAGACAAATCATTAGGGAATATGTAGCTGGGAACACCCAGCCCCCTGCGAGTTTGTCTTTGTCAACCTGGAGAGTATGGCCTAGCGATTATGGCGACTATGATAGGATCTCGCCTAGTTGACGAGATGTCGCCGATGATCGCCTAACGGGCGAGCAACTGAGATACTCGCATATCCTTGAATTGCTCCTGCCTGTTGACTTTGATTTGTTCTTTGACTTTGACTTGTTCTTTGACTTTGAACTTGTCTACGTGGCAAGACTGGGACCACCCTTAGATGAATACGAGATGTACTATATATATAATTACAATAATATTATCATGAAAGCACTGTGCATATATATATGGCCATATGTAATTAATTTAAAGAAGACAACAAGAATAACACATTCTATTTTGAGGCATTTGTACAGTAATACAAGATAATACATTCTTATTAAACCCTGTCAGGCTCAATTAGGTCAATATTATTGTATTCTCAATAAAATCGTGATAAATTATGTTAAAAATAATCTCATTCGGGAAACTGATGTATCCTTTTGAATTTAATATAGTTCCCTTAATTTATAACTAATTAATTCAAAATTGAATGCTTAGATTCAAATATGATATCAGAAACTAAACCACATAATTCAACATCACGCAATAACAAAATATATAGAGATGCCAAAGATTATAGGCTTCGTTTGGTGCGGTGGTGGCGGTCATTAACGCGGTGATTATGAACCGTTGGTCCACTCTCACCTAATGAACTTCGTCCACTTTTATGTTCAAAATAGTTTTTTCCCTTGGTGGCGGTCATAATCATTGTCTTGCAAAATATGCATTCAAAATTGAATGCTTATGTTCAAATACGATATCAGAACTTAAACCACATAATTCAACATCACCCAATAGCAAAATATACAGAGAGGCTAACGATTATGGCACCGTTTGACACGACGGCGACGGTGATGAACAGGGTGGTTATGAATCGTCGCCCGGTCTCACCCGAGGAACTCTGTCCACTTCTATGTTCAAAAAAGCTTTTTTTTCTTGGTGGCGGTCAGAGTCATTGTCCTGCCAAATATACATTCTATAATTGTGACATTTTTGTCCAAACTCAAACTGAGCATAGGGCAGCCTTGCACAATATGTGTCGAGAATAATTTCATATCTGAAAATTAATATTGGCTTGCACCTAAAGGCTACAACCAATTGATTTAGGGTTAGATGGATAAACCATACTCCAAACTCAAAATTCATGCCCAATAAGATCACACACATTCCAATGCCCTAAACTAAAAATAAATCTTGTAACGCCCCGGCCCTCTCCCTTAGGGGCCACGTTATCGAGCTACAACCCAAGCACCTCAATCCCTCTCCAGTCAATTGATGGGTTGTTGGCGGTCACAGACTCCCTTCGTCGAGGGAAACTCTCGAGTTAAGCATAAATCATGCCCAATAAGATCAAACATTCCAATGCCCTAAACTAAAAATAAATCCGTAACGCCCCGGCCCTCTTCCTTAGGGGCCACATTATCGGGCTACAACCCAGGCACCTCAATCCCTCTCTCAATTGATGTGTTGTTGTTGGTGGTCACAGACTCCCTTCGACGAGGGAAGCTCTCGAGTTAAGCATAAATCATGCCCAATAAGATCAAACATTCCAATGCCCTAAACTAAAAATAAATCTGCAACGCCCCGGCCCTCTTCCTTAGGGGTCCACGTTATCGGGCTACAGCCCAAGCACATCAATCCCTCTTCAATCAATTGATGGACTGTTGGTGGTCACAGACTTCCTTCGATGATTGAAACTCCCGAGTTAAGCGGGTAGCACGGGGACTTCCAAGGAAGTCACCCGTCCCGAAACTACTCCTGCCCAAGCCCGCTTAACTCGAGAGTTTCTCTCACCAAAGAGAGATTGCGGCTACCAACAACCCACACACATAGGCTGAAGAAAGCTTGGGGTTAACATGCCTTCGTGGCCCCTAAGGGGGGATTACAAAACCATATTCGAACAATATATGCAGAATTCTTGAGTTTTCAGAAAATAGATAAACCAGATCGTATAGACATACCATTCTACTCTCTTCAAGGAAAAGTCTATCAGCGCGGAGGAGAAGAGGCGGGGCTGATTAGGGCCGCCTTGCACATGCCGAAAACGCTATAAACGATCCCCAGAAAGTAGAGCAGCATCGCCATACTCAGCACCCATGGCATCATCATGAACCCGATGACGAACGCCACCGATCCGCAGAACATCAGCGAAAGGGAGATTCCAAGCATGAGAGACGCCATTCCCGACGGGGACATCGGCGGCAGCCTTCCCGAGGCCGCCGGATCCCTCCGCAGCCCCGATTGAATCGCAGGAGCAACGGGCGAATCGGTGCCGGCGAAGGGGATTGGGATCGGGGGCGATCGGAGCGCGGTCCAGAGGAGAGCGCATAGATCGTTGACCGCCTCGTGCTGCTGCTGATCCTCGCTTCTCATGCTTCGGAGCCCTAAAGCGCGTGAAGGAAGAGCAGATTGATTCTGCCGGAGGAAGCGAGGAGAGCTGCGGTTTTCTTCGCCGGCAGTCGCGATCTGCGATGAAATGATGGTGAGTTCCAACCGGAGAGATTCTTCATATTTGACATCACTCGGAAGGAGGGGGACAAGGGATGATGGAGGAGTGGTGGCGGAAGAGGAGTAATGGCGAAGCAACCAATCTGTCGGTTTTGGAGTGGAAATTAAGCTCTGAGTTTATTTTATTAGATAATTAGAGTTTTTTTTGGCGTACTGTTCTAAATAAACGTGATTATTTAGGAGAATTGCAGGTGCCAAAATTAAAAATGATATATTCAATTACATATTTACCTCGACTTCCTCGTAGCAAAAAAAATATATTTGATTTACTCAATTTGAGGTATATCCAAAATGCCCGGGTTGGGCCCCGGGCTCGGGCCTCGCTTTAGTCCGGCTTAGGCAATAGTTTCGGTAGCGGGCCTGCCAAGTCCGGGCCGGGCCGGACCCAAGTCGGGCCCGAATTTTTGATTTTTCTAAATATATATATTTTTAAATAAATTTTTAAAATAATATTAAATAAAAAAATAATATCATGCCTGCAAGAGAAATCCCGCCTGTAGGCGGGAGGGATTTCTAGAAATCCCGCCTGAGGCATGATTTTATGCCTGGGGGCGGGCTTTGCCTATGTGGAAAATCGGGAATTGCCCGGCCCAGGCATCGGATCGGGGTAAATGCTCTATACAGGAGCCCTGTAAGTCCCCTAAGCTGATGTGGGGTCGGGGCGGGCTAGCCTGGTCCCGAGCCTAGCCGGGCATTTTTCGGGTCGGGCCCGAGCAAGCCCCTTGGAACCGTTTTTGTAACACCGCTACTCAATTCAATTAGTGAGTACATATATGTATTTACAAGATTCACTTACACATAAAATAATACAATAAATAGAGTGTTTCAATGAGAATTCTTTGTAAGTTTGCAAGAAATTACAACAAGATAGAATCACAATAGAAAATGAAATTTAAAACTAGCATAACTTCTTATTCATACAATAGAAATTTGGTTTGCAGATAAAGGATATTTAATTCAAATAAACGATCAGATATTCGGTCTATGGATATAGAAATTTGGTGCTGCTTGTGGGGAAGCTCCTTGGTGTTTTGCTGTGTTAGAAGAGATGTTCTCATGTAATTTGGTGTTGCTTGTTGTATGTGGTGGGACCTCCCTGCTAAGGCAATCGGGGTATACTTCTTGACATTTCTCTCTCTAGTTTTAGCCATCGGATGTGTGGCGTTAGCCCGCGGGATATGTAACATTAGGCTACAATCAGGTTCGAACATTTGGAGTTAGGATTTTTTTTTACTTCAACACTTACCTTTGTGAACATGACTTTGCTCTAAGTGTCTGGCACTGTGTTCACACTCGAAAGAAGTAAGCTCAAGCTACATCCTGTCGACACAAACTCCCCTTTAACTCTTGCTTTACAGGTTTAACATGATCTAGACACAACAACTTGCTTATTACTTTTTCATGTAACTAGATTGATCCCAACGAACATGAATAACTCTAAGGTAGACTTTCAACCTTCTTTATCGCCAGAGTAGCTGACATATAAATATTTTTCTACATGCAAGTGATTGTTCTTTTGAAATAATTGACATTTCTCTAAAGCCCCTTTAATATACTCTAATATTTTTAGTGTTATTTTCAGATGATATTCCCTGGAAGATTACGTAAACTGATTGACCTTCCCAACATACCATAGAAGGTAAATGAGTTTCCCAACCAATTATTAATATTGAGTAGCACCTAGAATAAGGGGAGACGTCTTGCTCCAAAGTTTATCCTTGCCAATAGCTATAGGGCTCGAGCAGGTTTTGCACCTAGGAGCCCCGTTTCATTAAGAAGATTTAGAACACACTTACGTTGGAACAAAACCACAGAGTTGTATTTCCTTGCGATATCTATGCAAATAAAGTATTTGGGAGACCTCATATCTTTGGATAAAAAAGTTTTGTGAAGATGTTTCTTAGTCATTTCTATGCCAGATTGGTCTTTACTTGTGAGTAGGATAACATCAACATATACTCCAAGAAAAACTAGTCCTCAAGTAGTTTTTCATATAAATATAGAGTGATCAGCAGAGATTTGAGAGAAACCAATAGTAAGTATTACTTCATTGAACTTGTCAAATAAGGTCCTAAGACTTTGTTTAAGTATGTTGACCTCATTCGGCAGTTTGTATACCGGAGACTCCCCATGAGTAATATACCCAAAAGATTTCTCTATATATACTTTTTCTTGTAGATCACCATAACAAAAGACATTTTTAACATCCAGTATAGACATCTGCCAATCCTTATTTGCAACCACAGAGAAGAGAACACAAATCATCAATGTGAGCAATAGGGGAGAAAATATCAAAGAAATTAACATTATGGTTTTGGGTGAATCCTTTGGCAACGCATTGAGCCTTATAGTGGTTCATAGTGCCATCAACATGATATTTTTCATCAAAGACTCAATGACAACCAACAATATCTACTTTCGGAGGGGTAGTAGTACCTCTCTATGTTAGGGTAGACATTTCCTCATTCATGACAACTTTCTAGTGTGGTAAGATAAGAACATCTTGGTAAGTGGCAGGGGTGACAGTGGTCGAGAGGGATGGAGGAAAGTCCCTGCAAGAAGAAGTAAGTAGAGTATATGATACATTATCTTTAATTGAATATTGAGTACACGAGCGGACAACTTTGCGAAGAGCAAAAGGGACATCAAGGCCTGATATGGTATCTTTATTTGACATGTTTGAAGAAGAGAGTGCTAGTCTAAGAATTAGCAGATGGATCCCCAGAGATGTATATGGTGTAAAGAGGAGCGGAGGTGGAACATATGTAGGAGCTTGCAAAATGGGATGAGAAGAAGAAAGATCTGAAGTGGGATAAGGCACGAGTTTGCTGGGGAAGTAAGGAGTGGACTCAAAAAAGGTGAAATTTTACAAAAATATTGTTTTTGGTTGACAAAGTCATAATATCGGTAGCCTTTTTGAGTATGAGAGTAGCCTACAAAGATACATTTAATGGAATGAGGGAAAAGTTTATCTCAGCTTGGGGAAGATGAGTGAACAAATGTAGTACAACCAAAGAATCGTTGGGGATGTGAGAGAATGGGGGTAGATCCATTATACAAATTGAAAAATGGGGGTTGTCTATGGAGAATAGCAGAGGGAAGACGGTTGATAAGTTAGCATGAGATGAGGATTGTATTACCCCCAATAGGAATGGGGAACATTCAACTGAGTGATAAGAGTATGCACAATGTCCAGAAGATGGTGATTCTTACATTCGGCGATGCCATTTTATTGAGACGCATAAGTATAATTGGTCTTGTGTATAATACCATTATGCATATAAAATTCAAAAAAATAGTTACTAACAATTCTTATGCATTATCAATTTGAAGAATTTTTAATACAATACCAAACTCTGTGCGAATTTCATTATAAAATACAGTAAATATAGAAAAGACTTCAGAGTGTTCTTTAATAAGATACACACATGCACATCTTGAAAATCATCAATAAGTATTAAACCATAAAAACTACCTCTACCAATAGTTTTGGTAGGATAAGGACCCCAAATGTTTGAATGAACAAGATCAAATGGACGAGCCGAACATCTAATATTTTTGGTAAGATAGGAGGAGCGGTGATGTTTGCCATATTTGCAAGCTTCACAATTAAGAGAAGGGGTATCATTCACGAGACCGAGAAATACATGATAGAATAAACAAGTTGGAGGGTAACTAAGGAAAAGAAGTTATTAATGGAGAGAGTCAGAGGTGGTAGAGGCAGAGAGAGTGGAGACATTATCGAGGAAGTAGAGGGCTTTCACTCAGTCCCAGTAGCAAGCATCTCCTTGAAGTGAAGATCCTAAAAAAATATTGTGGATGTAAATGTGACAGAGCATTGTAGTTGCTCGGAGAGAGCATGAACAAATAATAAATTATAAGAAAAGATAGGCATGTAGAGAGTATCCTCAAGAAAGAGAGTGAGGGTGTCTTGGACCACACCGATCCCACACACATGAGATTGGGATCCATATGCAATCAAAATCAGTGGTGACCGACTATTTTTCTCCAATTGAGAAAAGAGAAGTTGATTTCTGTCATATGATTGGTGACACCCAAGTCAATGAGCCTCTTATCCTAAGTGGCAACATGTGCGCTATCTGAAGAGGTGACAAAGGAAGTAGAAGGCTTGGATGTATGAGGGGCCTCAACTGTTTGTGAAAGAAGGTAAGGATAGTTGAAAAGCAATGATTCACAATGTGTTTGATTCTTTAATAATGATAACAAAGGTGTCTGCTAGGTCCCCAATCACCAAAGAGTCCACCATGACCACAAGTGCTGCCAGGAGTCTTCTTCACCCAAAATTTGCTAACAAATCATGTCAAAGAAGTCTCGAAAATGAAGAAGGTAGCACATGACCAGAACTTGGAAATGTTTATGCTGGTCTGTAGAGAAAAACCAATATTGAAGAATCTCTACACTAAGATCCTGGACTTCTTGGTAAGATTTAGCGGGATACAAGATGGCATGAGTAAAGAGATCCACATATAATATGTAAATACAAGATATTTTAGCTCCCTTGAATTAAAGAGGGGAAAGATAATTAGCTTTCACCATATTGTCGTGACAAATGATGGGTAAACACTCATCTAAAAGACTATTAGTGAGTCAAGTGCTAACCAGAACATCATTAACATCTCAGCTGTAATAAGAAGTAGAGTCAGAAACTGGAGGATCATGTGTCAGGTGATGTAATTTGCACTGAAATTACAATAAAAGGGAAAGAAGACACTCTAATTTGGGTAATTTACTCCGATTAATTTGGACGTATTCCCAAAAGAGCTGATCAAAATAGTGGGAGTACTTGTAGGGATAGTAGTAGAAGATGTTGCAGTTTTCATATAGAAGGACAATTAATATACTAAAAACCGCACAGGCTAGAGGAGATATCGCCCGAGTTGCAGAGAAGATGAGTAGGAAGTGCACTCAGAGTTCGCACACAGGAGCATGTCTCAGATGTAACTTGTGGGCGCTTAGACAACCAGAGTTAGCACAAACCACAAACTAGGGCAGGAGATTAAAAATAATCAAAATCCACGCATATCGTAAGACTGCACCTACCCGGTAGATTAACATGAATGAGGGGAGTTTTATGCCCATAACAGTCACCTTGCAGTGGTGCTAGCTCACGAGCTTATAACCACTATAAGACGCCTCTCCTGTCGATAAATATCAATTGAGTTAATCTTGAATAAATTATTAAATTAAGCACAAAGTCTACATTCACAAAAGTATATAAGCCCACAAGCATAACATATAAATGAAAGCGTGTAATAAGATAGCAAAATATCATAATTATACATCATCATAATAATATAATACAAAATGACACAAATCACTCAAGTTTCATGGTGTCCATGGGAGGAGGCATCAACATGTGCTAAGTCATCATTTCAAGCTCTATATATCTCCCTTGCTTGCCTATCCTCCAGGATGGGGTGCTATTGTGGCTTCTACTCCTAAGCATGCTCTTAAAATGATCGGAATTACGATCATTAGTCTACGACTAAGTGGTTTCATATCCGCTCTGCCAATAACTCTTAGGAACTGGGCAAAAAAAAAGAAATAGGAGGTTACAAAGTGGGTAAGTAAATTACAAGCAAATGACATATTATAATTTACATTTTTAGCAATTATTATATGACAAGGTACAATATAAACAATATCTAAGTATTATAGTAATTATAAAGGAATAGTTTGATAACATGTATAAAGAGCAAATAGTAAGAACATAAATTAATATCAGTGTATAAATAACTGAATTTAACTTAACTTATAAAAATGCTCATAAATTTATAAGCTAAAGATATGTAATACTAAAATAAGTAAATCATCATATAAAAGTGGTCAGACAAATTTATATGATAAGAATCTTTTGTGCGGTGCAATGTAATGTAATGAAATGCAATATATGTATGAGTGTTAACTCACTCACTCACACACCCAACTCCATATCAACATAGATAATAGCTCCCACTTTTCGAGGGTAGCTAACCTCTCATGCACCTCTCGTCGTGGCCAAATAGACAGTGGTAGTTGAACGGACCTATGTACAATTCAATGCTAAAATCAGTGAAAAATTTCACTCTTTGCCCGGCTAAACCAACGGAGTCTTAATAGCTAGTGTCAGGGGCGGATCCAACGAGATTTTTCAGTGAGGGCGTTCAATAAAATAACGACAAAAAAATTGATACGTACGATAAAAAATGACTACAAATTTGCAAAAAAAACTATTTAAATTAGGACATTTTTTAATTAACAAAATAAGATTACATACTTGATTACAACACTCTTCTTCGATGCTTCATGTTCTGGAAACATTCTATGATAACTCTGTTGTCGATGATAGAAAAAAATATCTTTTTCAATATATGTTACTAGACAATCATTCATCCAATCATCACTCATCCGATTGCGTAATGATGTTTTGATAATCTTCATTGCAGAGAAAGCTCTTTCTACACTTGCAGTTGCAACATGTAATAATAGTGCCAACTTTATGAGAAAATACTACAATGGGTATAAAACATCTTTCTTCAATTGTACTAACTTTTGAAATAATCCTCCAAGCCCTTTCACATTTGAGAATTCTCTGTCTGAGAGAACATCTAAAATATAACTTTCCAGTTGATTATCAAGTTCCATTATATTAATTGAAGAAAAATCCAACGGATAATACTCAACAAATCGAATTATTTTTGGCTTATCAAAAGCCGAAAAGTCATTACTTGGATCTAAACATGTCATACATAGAAGCAATTCCGTGTTCACTTCATCAAATCAACAATTAAGCTCGGTAAGTTGTAGATCAATAACTGCATAAAATAATTCAACACGATAGAAGTGAAGGTTTGTATTGTCTTCTGATCTGCGTCTTGATCTCCCTCGAGCTACAAATTTGTCTTCCATACTTTGAATAATAATATCATTTTTTGGCAAAAGGTAGTTACTTCACGTAATATAGAATCTCATCCATTATTTCGCATTGCTTGTAGTGGTATCTTGGAAATTCTGACAAGAGTCATAGCATTTACAAGATCTTAATCGTTCCTTTGTAATGCTTGCGACAATTCATTGGTAATCCCTAAAATGGTTTTCATTAAGTGAGTAAAAAATACAAATTGAAAACATTGCATAGCCTCCAGCAAATCACTTGCTTCAGATCTATGCTCCGAAAGGTTGTCATCCTTTTCAATGACTTCAAGCACATCAATCACCGAAGGGAACAAGGAAATTAAATTCAAGAGAATTCTAAAATGAGAGTTCCACCTTGTGTCCACTGCCCTTTTTAGTGCTCTTTCTTGATTCAAGCCTCTTCATGTTAACACTTCACCACTGTAAATCTCTTCAATAACTTTTGCATGTTGCTTCTCTCATAGAATATCTCTAAGCTTGCATGATGCGCCAATAATATTTCTTATACTTGATAACAAGCTAAAAAAGAGCAAACTTTGTTGTGTTTTTTTGCGACCGCAACGAGTGTCAGTTATAGTTGATGAGCAAAACAATGCACATAATATGCAGATGGATTTTCAGTCATAATCAATGTTTTAAGCCCATTGAATTCACCTTGCATGTTACTTGCCCCATCATAACCTTGACCCCGCAAGCTTGATATACTCAACCCATTTTTTGCCAAAGAAGATTCAACGACTGCTTTTAATGATGAAGCTGCAGTATTTTCTACATGCACTATCCCTAGAAAACACTCTATTACACTTCCTTTGTCATCAATATAACGCAAAACAATTGACATTTGCTCTTTGACCGAGGAATCCCGAGCTTCATCTACTAAAATAGAAAATAAATTTGCTTGGCTAATAGCTTTAATGATAATCTTGGTAGTCTCTGTTGCAGCAGCCTGCACGATATCTCTCTGAATGCTTGGTGCTACCAATTTAAGATTTTCAGGTGCATTTTGTAATACAACTTTGCTAATTTTGTCATTATGATCTGTGAGGAACTGAAGAAGTTCAAGAAAGTTTCCTCGATTGCTTGATTCAAAAGATTCATCATGACCCAGGAAAGCTAAACTTTGCATTAGCAGAAATCTAATGCAATCAACCGACGCTTCTAAGCGTGTGTGATATTCCAGTCGAGCTTGGTCAGATTGAGTACACAAAGCAACTTCAATATGTTGTTTTTGGTTCATCAAGTCTACACAAGCCTTCAAACATTGGTTGTGAACACTATTATGAGTCCCAACATGAACATCTAATCTCTCTTTATGTTTCCAATTTGTGAACCCTCCACTAACAAAAGCGTCACCACCACCTTGGTCACCATGCTCAGGCTTAAATAGATAACAACATAAACAAAATGCAACATCTTTGACTATGTTGTACTCGAGCCAATAACTATATTCTTGAAACCAACCACGAATAAATCTGCGTGTCTTTTTTCCAAAAACCCTTGTTGGAAAATTATGATCTTTAGGTTGGAATTCTTTCTTCTGTAAATACCAACGTCTAACTTTTTCTCTATCATTTAGATCATAGTCATTAATACTCTTCCGCAATCCTGGGTCCACGGGAAGGTCATCTACATTGAGCAGTTTTTGGATAATTATATTCTGATTTTGCGGCGGATCTATGACTTTTCTTTTAAAATATTTATCCATGACTTTCAAATGTACCTACAGGCTACAACTACATAAAAAATTATAAACATTATGAGGTTCAATTCAATTAATGATAACAAAATCATAACATCAATGCATTTATGATGAATTGATGATAACTATAACCACTAAAAGACATGTTATATAATTTATAATAATTAATAAGCAAGGTAATTGAGCCCATCAGGAGCCAAATGGAACAAATTAGGGACTTAGGGAGTTAGGGTTGAACTTACAGGCTACAACGTTCAGTGAAATAACTCAATAAGCCAAATAGAAAATGAAGATCCGAACTCTTCTTCAGTTGCTCCTGCAATGAAGAACTGAAAAATCAAATGAGGAATCCTTATGTGTGTCAAACAACTTGAAATAAGTCCTAACAATCACTTCAATCAGATTTAAGATCTTTTGCACACTTCAATCACATTCACATCCAAAACTTAATTATAAAATACAACATGCAAATGGTTTGAAAGAAATCAATCAACCCAATGTAATTCTTCCTTCTAGTTAATCAATCAACTAATTCGCAGAAAATCTTTAATCAAGTCAGCGATTTCACATATTGCAGGATCAGCTCATGAAAAAAAGACAACACACTCTTCCTAAAAAATGAAAGATTTTACAATCAATTGCTTGAAATATGAGTGGCAGACTGGCAGTCCCACATGAAAAATCAATTGCTTGATACTGAAAGAAATTGACATTTGTTACTATGTAATTTGAACTTTGGATGCACTTCAACGATTTTAAACCATACAGACTTGCTAGACACGATTGAAATTTGAGTCCGGAGAAAAAACAATCAGGACTAAAAGTTGTTTTACTTGGCAGAAAAACAACCTGCCAATATTTAAACCAAATAATGCATACCTCTGCTCTGCACGGTCTGCGCCCAGAAGAACCGAGGGGAAATGGCCAAATGGGGAATGCAAAGCCGCAACCAACCTACAGAGGAATCACGCCCAGAAGGATTTGATGAGGAGTCGTGGCCGGAGAGGCTGCGTTTGTTGAGCTCGGAGGAGGACTGGAGGAGTCGCCTTGGGTTTACGTCGAGCCCATCAGGAGCGCGGTCTACGCGGAGGAGGGCGGGAGGAGAACCCTAGGTCTTCTGTCTTCGTCGAGCAGCGGGGGAGTGCAGAGGAAGATGAATCGCGGGCCACGGCTTTCCTTTTCGCCCAGAGCAAACCCTAATATCACGAAAATCGAGTGTGGGCGGCTGCCCACACTCGACCCTTAATAGGTCCGCCCCTGGCTAGTGTAAAGATTAACAGAAAAACATCACCAAGACACCAACTAAAATATCCTACAAGACCACAACCCCAAAAATTAGAGTTTATCCCTAAGTTATTGTTAGTGTGCTGACCGTTCATGCTCGTAGACCCGCTACAAATAATCCTGCCAATACCAGGATCAATATGCAATCAGTGTATGACAACACTCACAAATACACCCATATATTGTACTTGAATGTTTAATCAACCAATGAGGTTAGTTTGGGAGTTTCTTGATAGCTCGCGGGATATGATTCTTGACTTCTCGAAAGCGAATTCCCTGAGAACTTGTTAGAAGATAACGCGACAGCTCAAGTCGGTCTGACTCTTCAATCACGGGCTCCTTACTTGCTTGCATGGATGTTCTTACTTGATTCATTTGAATTAAAATTAGGGTGTTGTTATTAGCAAACCCACTTTCGTTTCTAGCAAACAACAAAAAAACAGATTCTGTCATTTTATGCATTTTTTTCTCTTCCCAAAAATTACTGCTAGCAAACCAATCTTGCTTCTGTCATTTTATGTTGAACGCTTCTCATAAAATTATACGTATAAGACGTAATTCAGAAGGACGTATATATTCTTATATACACTTAACTCGTATATACAACACATTCTTATAGGAATTAGAAATCAAATATATTATTAAACCGACTAATATTTTGTTTAAAGATTTTGATGCAGATAATGATATTTTGTTGAAAAAGCAGTTTTGGACATACTAAACATTTGTGGCATTTTGACTCATCTATAATGCTAACATAAGTGGTTGAATGAATACATTTGAAATCATTTGTAATGTCATTATATGCAGCGGATTATTTTGAAAGAATGAATGTTTTAAACAATTTTTTTTTAAAAAAAATATATTGGTTTGCTAGTAACAAAATGATTTTCAAGTAGCCATTTTGAAAAATGAGGGTTTCCTAATAGTAATGATTTGCTAGAAACCAAATTGGGTTTGCTAGTAACAGCACCCTAAAATTAAGCCAAATAATTTAATTCATAATATTTATCAAAAAATTAAATTGAAGAGTTATCTGGATTAAAATTAAGCATGAGCTCACTTAATTTATAGGAATTGTGGGCTGTGGATACGCATAATTCTCAAATTACTCACTTATTGGGGAAATGGAGGCTAAGTGAGGTTGACAAAAGTCAACTTTATTTACACTATGACTGCCCAAAACATCCGACCATGCGCATGATGTAACCAACCGACCATGTGCATGATTTACACTATGTCGCCAATCGATCACCCCCCCCCCCATCGCGTGTCCCTTGGCCATGGCAGACCGTCCGGTCGCCGTCGGGCGGCTGCACGACCTTGCGCAACACACTCTGCACTACAAGGCTGTGTGATCGACCGCCCAACCGGCCTCCGCGACTGTACCACCGACCGGCTCCCTCTGACCGATCGGCCCGTCGGGCCTCTTAAGGCACACGACCGACCGACCAACCATCACCTCCTGCGGACAGCCCCAGCTGGTCTGGCCCGATCGCCAACCTCCATTAGTCGGGCCATTGGCCGCTGCCTAACTTTTGTCGTCCAACCACCTCAGACGCGTAACCACCACGCCCGTTATCTACATAATCGCCAAGTATGGGGTGCATATAACCGAATTCACATAATGTGTGTGCACATAATCGATCACATAAATATACGCATAATAAACTAGAAGATAGTGTGGTGTGCATAATAAAAATGTGCATAACAGTTTGAGTATAATAAATTATATGGTTATGATGTGTGTATAACCATATCTGTAATATGTGTTTGTATATTATATAAATGGGCTATTGTTGAAACCAAAAACTTAGTCTCTCGTGGAGTTCGGTGTCCTAAGAAAAGGGTGACCTCACACCTACTACACTCAGGAGAACGTCACGGGCCAAAGGCTCAGGAAACTAGGAACAGACCCTCGGCTCTAGTGTGGAGGTCCCACCATACACCCGGAAGGTCACAAGAGCACTTCCCCTCCCTCACCAATGACTGAGCCGGGTACCTTGGAGAGCTCTCTCAATTCAACCATGAAGAAGAAACCAAGGGAGGAGGAAGCCAAAAACTCATCCCCTCCAAAGGTACCCAAGGGGGTCTATTTATAGTTTTTTGGGGATGGCCTGCCAATATCCCCATCCTGTTGTTCTGAAATGACCAAAATGCCCCCAAACTGGTCTGCCAACAGCCAAATCCCGCTACACTAAATAACTAATCGCAGTCCACCAGGAGTAGACCCTCGCGCTGGGCGAGCAGGAGACAAGGCCTGGTGGGTACTCGGCGGCCTTGGGGGGGGTGCTCGGCGGCCTGGGCGGTACTCGACGGCCTAGGTGGTACTCGGCGGTTTGGGCAATACTCGACGGCCTGGGGGGTACTTGGCATCCTGGGGGGTACTCGGCGGCCTGAGGGGTACTCGTCCTGGGCGGTGCTCGGCGGCCTGGGCGGTACTCGACGGTCTGGGCAGTACTCGGCAGCCTGGGGGGTACTCGGCGGCCTGGGGGGTACTCGACGGCCTGGGGGGTACTCGGCGGCCTGGGGGGTACTCGGCGGCCTGGGGGGTACTTGGCAGCTTGGGGGGGTACTCGGCGTCCAGGGGGTACTCGGCGGTCTGGGGGGCACTCGGCGGCCTGGGGGGTACTCGGCGGCCTGAGGGGTACTCGTCCTGGACGGTACTCGACGACCCGGGCGGTACTCGACAGCCTTGGCGGTACTTGGCGGCCTGGGGGGTACTCGGCGGCTTGGGGGTACTCGTCCTGGGCGGTACTCGGCGGCTTAGGCTGTACTCGGCGGCCTAGGGGGTTCTTAGCGGCCTGGGGGGTACTCGTCCTAGGCGGTACTCGGCGGCCTGTGCGGTACTTGGCGGCCTGGGGGGTACTCGGCGGCCTAGGGAGTACTCGTCCTGGGCGGTACTTTGCGGCCTGGGCGGTACTCGGCGGCCTGGGGGGTACTCAGCCTGGGCGGTACTCGGCCTGGGCGGTACTCGGCGGCCTGGGCGGTACTCGGCGGCCTGGGCGGTACTCGGCGGCCTGGGCGGTACTCGGCGGCCAAGGGGTACTCGGTGGGCTGGGGGGTACTCAGCGGCCTGGGGGGTACTCGTCCTGGGTGGTACTCGGCGGCCTTTGTGGTACTCGGCGTCCTGGGGGGTACTCAGCTTGGGCGGTACTCGGCGGCCTTGGCGGTCTGAATGGTACTCGGCGGCCTGGGCGGTACTCGGCGGCCTGGGGGTACTCGGTGGGTTGGGGGGTACTCGTCCTGGGCGACCCTTCAAAGGGGCCGGGGGGAGACATATTTCATCCCCCCTACTAGTGTAAAACACAAATCCATTCTAAATCGGCCTCCAAGAGTGCAAAATCTTTGAAAAGCTTAAAAAGCTTAAAACTCGTTCTACGTCTGCCGAGGGGACCCTACACAATCTGCACTATTTTCGAGGTTGGCACAAGCTCAGAAAGAAACATCCAACCCAACGTATTCGCTGAGTGGCCTCTTCTTGTGGTTTGAAAGATATATGGCCTCTCCGGGGAGTCGACCTGTCATGCCAACTAATGGGAGTCTGGGTGACAAGACAGCCTCGGGGTGAAAAACACTTAGCCTCCTGAGGGGTCAACCTGTCATGTCAGTTAATGGGAGCCTGGGTGACGAGACAGCCTCGGGGTAAAAACACTTAGC
This sequence comes from Platanthera zijinensis, assembly GCA_039513925.1. Taxonomy (NCBI): domain Eukaryota; kingdom Viridiplantae; phylum Streptophyta; class Magnoliopsida; order Asparagales; family Orchidaceae; genus Platanthera; species Platanthera zijinensis. The sequence goes on along the minus strand of CM077094.1, from coordinate 146,041,506 downwards.
CTCCCGAGGGGTCAACCTGTCATGCCAGCTAATGAGAGCCTAGGTGATGAGACAGCCTCGGGGTGAAAACACTTAGCCTCCCGATGGGTCAACCTGTCATGCCAGCTAATGAGAGCCTGGGTGACGAGACAGCCTCGGGGTGAAAACACTTAGCCTCCCGAGGGGTCAACCTGTCATGCCAGCTAATGAGAGCCTGGGTGACGAGACAGCCTCGGGGTGAAAATACTTAGCCTCCCGAGGGGTCAACCTGTCATGCCAGCTAATGGGATCCTGGGTGACGAGACAGCCTCGGGGTGAAAACACTTAGCCTCCCGAGGGGTCAACCTGTCATGGAAGCTATTGGGAGCCTGGGTGACGAGACGCCTCGGGGTGAAAACACTTAGCCTCCCGAGGGGTCAACCTGTCATGCCAGCTAATGGGAGCCTGGGTGACGAGACAGTCTCGGGGTGAAAACACTTAGCCTCCCGAGGGGTCAACCTATCATGCCAGCTAATGGGAGCCTGGGTGACGAGACAACCTCGGGGTGAAAACACTTAGCCTCCCGAGGGGTCAACCTGTCATGCTAGCTAATGGGAGCCTGGGTGACGAGACAGCCTCGGGGTGAAAACACTTAGCCTCCCGAGGGGTCAACCTGTCATGCCAACTAATGGGAGCTTGGGTGACGAGACAGCCTCGGGGTTGAAACACTTAGCCTCCCGAGGGGTCAACCTGTCATGCCAGCTAATGGGAGCCTGTGTGACGAGACAGCCTCGGGGTGGAAACACTTAGCCTCCCGAGGGGTCAACCTGTCATGCCAACTAATGGGATCTTGGGTGGCAAGACAGTCTCGAGGTGAAAACACTTTGTCTCCCGAGGGGTCAACCTGTCATGCCAGCTAATGGGAGCCTGGATGACGAGACAGCCTCGGGGTGAAAACACTTAGCTCTCGAGGAGTCAACCTGTCATGCCAGTTAATGAGAGCCTGAGTGATGAGATAGCCTCGAGGTGAAAACACTTAGCCTCCCGAGGGGTTTACCTGTCATGCCAGCTAATGGGAGCCTGGGTGACGAGACAACCTCGGGGTGAAAACACTTAGCCTCCCGAGGGGTTACCTGTTGAAAGTGATGATAGATACAACTCTAGAGGGGGGGGGGGGGTGAATAGAGTATTCAAAATTATGACACCCTACTCAACTCCCTTAGAGTTAATTTGCGGAATGAGTTTATAGATATTTTAAACCCTAGAGCCTAACACAAAGTGAAGTGCACTAGAGAAGGGCAACTGTAATTACAGTTGAGCTTTGATCCTATCACAACAACTAGCAATCCTAGTTATTTCTACTCACAGCCACAGTACAATAAATTAAATAAGCAACACAGACGACACAAGAAATTTTATAGTGGTTCCCTCTAAATAGGTACGTCCACTCTTCTACCACCCTGGTAGGAATCCACTACAGGTTTTTGTTCAGGTGTCCTGCCACCAACTGATCTGCTTCAGGTAGATCAAGTAGACCCTTTGAGCTTTTGATCAAGAGCTCAAAATCCAACACAGGTTTTTGATCAGGTGCCCTGCCACCAAGGTTCACTTTTGAATGGAGTAATAACCCTTTGTACAGGAGGTTGAGAGAGTTAAAGTTTCTTCTCTATTGTTAAAACAGATTAGAGAAGCTAGTGGATTGCACAGAGCTAGAAAGCTCTAAAGAGTCAAGGCTCCCCCTGGCTTAGAGAATATCCAGGAAGAAGTCTTGCTTAAGGGTCCAGGAACTCTTCTGAACTCTTGATAGAGAACTGTCTAGAAATTCTGAAGGAGAAGCTTGAAGAAGACTCTTGATTTGGAAAAGGTGTTCTTCTTCAATCAGCTTCCTTTTTTCTTCTTCTTCTTCTAAAAGCCTCTGAGTGAATGTATTCCTGTGAGCAGGATGAACTCAGGATGAAGAAGAATGCTGAAGAGATTTGATCTTCTCAGTTGAATGTGAATTTCTGAGAGCTGTAGATCTCTATGCTGCTGTGAGTAAAAACTTCTTGTATTTTGTGTTGTTGTTCTTTGTATATCTCTATATTTTTCTCTGTCTTTAGAAGGCACTTTATATATGAGCCTTTGCAACGGCTCTAATCTGAGTTTGAACTTTGTCTTCTTCTGTAATCTGCAAACTGGGCTGCAAAAAGCACAAAGCAAAATATATCTTGCAGACAGATATCCTATAAAAAGATAAAGCCTTCTAAGAAGCTACAAATCAATCTGGTAAAAGAGTGCTAGAAAAAGTCACATCAGAAAGAGCTCTTTACGGCCAGAGAAGACTTTTTGAGTCTAACGACTATAAAGGACAGCCTGTCAGATAAAGCAGAAAATATATTTCAACTAATAAGACAAACCACTTTGTCAGATAAAGATTGACTCATGCATAAAGAATGGAGCAAGGATTGCCTGGAAATAATAGCATAACATCAATGAAATATATTTTAATAAAAAATGCCAAGCAGATAAGAAATAAATAATATAACTTTACTAAAGGCAGACACGTCGAACGACCCTCGGAGATCGTCGACCGAAGCACGGAGATCGTCGACCTATCAGACAGATAGTCGAACGACACAGATAGTCGAACTATCAAGGCAGATAGTCGAGCTATCACACAGATAGTCGAACTATCACACAGATAGTCGAACTATCAAAAAACAGACAGATAGTCGAACTATCAAAGCAGATAGTCGAGCTATCTGATAGTTGAACTATCAACACAGATAGTTGAACTAACACACAGAAAGTCGACCTATAAAATAGATAGTCGAACTATCAACACAGAACATATAGTCAAACTATCAAAACAGATAGTCGAGCTATCAGATAGTTGAACTATCAACACAAATAGTTGAACTACCACACAGATAGTCGACCTATCAAACAGATAGTCGAACTATCAACACGGATCAGATAGTCGAAATATCAAAACAGATAGTCGAGCTATCAGATAGTTGAACTATCAAGGAAGATAGTCGAACTATCAAGAAATCTGTCTTAACAAAAGAAGTCGAGCGGGGTTCGATGATCGTCAAGGCAGATACCGCAGATCGTCGAGAGTTGAACTAATTTAGAGAAAGGCGATCTGCTGACAGACGAACGTCGACCAACTGATAGACGATCGTCGACCAGTCGATAGACGATGGTCGAGCGGCTTTCGACTATAGTCGAACCAAAAACGACTTAACTAAATTTACATCTGGATAAGCAATTTCTACAACTAAGGGAATCTAACCTATTAGCTAACCTTTGACCATAGATAAATCTTGGGTCAAGAAACTAAATGAGAGGACTTAACACAAATCCAAACTAGGGTACCAACAATCTCCCCCTATTTGGGTTAAGTCTCAAAAACTACTAAAAAAATAACTCAGGAAAAAAACATCTAAGCATCAAATGCATCAATCAAACAGTTAACATAAACAGATTGACAATAAAACTTAAACAGCATCAGAATCTGGTTTAGAGATAGAAGAGTCGGGAATAAAAGAGATTTTTCTGAGAGGATCTAGAACTTCCTTCTTTGATGTCTTCAGATCTTGTTCTCCAATAACTTTGGTTTCTCCTGTTCTTGGAACAACTGCTTCTGGATATTTTTCTATATATTTGGTAGCATCAAAAACTTCAGGTCTTACCTGGAATCTATCAAGTTCTTTCTTTCTGAATTTGGACATAGTAGTTAAGCCTTTAACATCTTTTCCTTCAGCTCTGGCTTTTCTAATCTGAGCTGATCCAACCAATTCAAGGAATCTGGCCATCCTGAAGTCAGGATTAAGCTCTAAGCTTTCATACTCATTTTCATCAGCTAGATTTAGAGGATTTACAGTTCTGAATTTAGTAGAAAGTTCTAACATGCTTGCAGCTAGCTCTTTCTTTTCTTGAATAACTAAAGATGTTGGAGGAGCAAATTCAGCATATCTTTTACTTGATTTCTAAGAGTATATAACTCTTTTGCCTTTTGCATCTATTTTCCTTTTCTGATCAGATTCTCTGGAAGATATTGTTGGAACCGAAAAATCGGTCCCTGTGGAGTCCGACCCTTGCGGAAGGGGTGATCGCACACTTACTTCTCTACTCACAAGCCCAAGGGTCAAGGGAGAGGGACCGGGAACAGACCCAAGGCTTCAGCACGGAGGTCCCACCACACACCCGGAAGATCTTAGAGCGCTTCCCCTCCTTAGCCAAGTGCTGAAGCTAAGGTACCTCAGAAAGTGCTAGAAGACCGGGCACAAAAAAGGCGTGCCTTCTGAGGTACCCCTTGGGTCCTATTTATAGGAAAAGATGGCCTGCAAATACCCAACCTTCACTGTTTTCGAGGACTATAGGCAATCCAAAGGGGGTAACATGGTAAAAACATCCCACAACTGAAGGGCGAGCCGGCCCCGAGAAGAGCTCACTGAGTGGGGGCGGCGAGTACGGGAGCGAGAAGGCTCCCCCTGCGCCGAGGTGAGGAGTGGCGGATGAACTCGCCTCTCGCAGCGCCGCGGACCTGACTCGCCTCGCCTCAAGCCTGGGAAGGTCGGGCCTGAAGCCCCTGCTCGCCGATGACGGTCATGTTGGTACTCGCCAACCCCGTGGCTCTATACGAGCATGTACTCGACCGGGCCCACTATGAACGGCCTCCTCTCGTCGGGCTCAGCTCCACGGTCTTCGAGCTCGGCCCGACAATTGCCGAGCACGTACTCGGCATGCTGGGCTCGGCATACCCTGCTGAACTCACCTGAGGCTCAGGAGCGGTCTGGGCCGGCCGGATCGGCTTCTGTTAGCCCACTCGCTGGATACAGGGTTGTACACAATCCCGGCTCTTTGCGAGGTTGGCACAAACTCGGAAAGAAACATCCAACCCACCAGGATCCTGCGAGTGCGACAGGAGCCGAAAGGAATCTCTTGGTAGGACCCACCGATGGCTATATATACATGCCCTGCCTGCTCGACTGACCTCCGCCCCTCTCTTTACTTAAGCCCTGCCTGCTCGACTGACCTCCGCCCCTCTCTTTACTTAAGCCCTGCCGAGATGCCACTCCCGAAAGAAGTCATGGAACGACTCGTGAAATCGCGCGGGGAGATCGCCCTTCGTGCCGCAGCCCTAACGGATCTGAGCGCCCCGGCCCGCCGTTTTGCTGAATTCGGCTCGACCAAGAGGGCGAGGCCCTTTCCTCCCGAGGCCGAGCACATCTTTGCTGACCTAAAGAACACTTTGGCCCATGGCTTCGACTCTTCCAACCGTTCTGCCCTGGCCCCTCATGACAAAGACTTTGTGGATCTTACCGCCGAACAGGACCAAGGCGGCGAGGTCTCCACACCAAGGGTCGAGAGTCTACCTGCCAAGGGGCCCAGGTCATCCCCTGACCCGCGCCCGCGAGACTCGCCTCCTGTCACCAAAATCGTGGAGCCAGACTCGCGGGGGTCGGTATCGTCGGCTCGCCTTCACTCTCAACATCCCTCCTCTGCTCCTGCGGCTACTGGGGTGGATGCCGAGCATACATCCGCTCCTGCTTCCCCCCAGGATACTGAAGGTATGCCCCTGACCTCCTGATTTTGCGTCTGATTCTAACTGGCGCTCGCTCCTCCCACTCGCTATCTTGACTTCCCTGTGCAGGCCTCCCGGACCCAGCCGCGACTGATAACTCCGCCGAACGGGCCGTCTACTCTCCTCTTCCATCGCCGCGCGCCTTGGACGTCTTCCTGGACTCGGAGGTGGACAGCCCCGAACGGTCGAGGCGAAGTCAACTGGTCCTGAAGAAGCTAGTGCGCGAGCTCCATGAGCTGAAGAAAGACAACTCTAGGCTGCAGGACGAGTGCGCGCAGCTTGCCGGCGAGGCGAGGATCAGCTCGGCGTACGCGGCGACAACTTCCTCCATACTTTTTGACGAGATTGACGAGAACCTGCGAGTGGCGAACAGGAACCTGGGGCAGCTTCGGCAACTTTTTGCGCAGCGGCTGGCGGCATCGGGTCGGCGAGACCGAGGTAATTGAGGACAGCTCTCTTGCGAGCCGACCGGTACTCACCCCCACTGTCGCCCGGTCTATGCGCGCGCTTTTCTGCTTTTCTTTGTTCTGGACAATTTACTTTTGAATGCTAAATAAAGTGTATAAATTTTATCATGCGAGCACGTCTTTTCTTTTTCGAGCGGTGCGTGCCTTTTCGGATTCCTTAGCTAGGCTCACCTAGGTCGGCGAGTAGAGAGCGACGAGACGGGATACGTGAAGCAGGGTATGTGAGCCAGGCTGGTCAGTCGGTTTCGCTTCCCCTTCTTTTTCTATAAATAGGGATCCCCACCTACCCCCGGCTACGCCTTTATTGCCTTCTCATTCCTTCCTTTCCTTGCCCTCCCTACCTACTGCTCGCGTGCTTTCGTCCCCTCAGCGAGCATGGGTAAAGGAAACCCTGACTCCGAGGGCCGCTCCAAGTGCGCCCAGAACTTCGCGGACCACTGTTTCTTCGAGGGGAACACCACGGCGAGCGAGCTCGCCGAGTTTGTGGCGGATTACATCCCTGCCGGCTTTGCGGCCCGCCTCCCGGCGGAGCATGAGGCCATTAACTCGTTCTTTGAGGACGAGCTCGCCTTCCCCATCTCGCACTTTGAGGTGGGGTTGCGCCTGCCGCTCTGGTCGGAGGTCCGCCAGGTACTCAAGTACTACGACGTTGTGCCCGCGCAGCTCAACCCCAACGCCATTGCCATGATAGTGGGGTTTGCCTGCTACCTCCGTCGAGAGTGGATCGAGTTCAATCTCACCGTCTTCCGCAAGCTCTTCTCCTACAAAGCCAACGCCGACGAGGTCGCCTTCTTCGGCGGCACATCCATAAAGATCCGCGAGGTCGCCAACAAAAATCACAACTGGATGTCGAAGATCACCTTCATCCGGGGCGACCTCGGCAATATTCCCTTCTCGCCCTTGCAGAAGAGCGAGGAGGTGTACCGACCGCGGTCCGTGTCTGGTAATGACGCCGAGCTCCACAAGTTTTTCCTGTACAAGGACTTCGAGGTCGCCTTCCTCCGTCGCGGCCTCGAATCCCTGCCGCCTATCCTTCCTGGGGAAGGTTCGCCTCGCCCACCTTCCGCTCGCCATTTGGCCTAACCGATCAGAACCTTATTTTTCGGCTAAGTCTTTTTTGCAGGGAGTGACTGATCCCGGTGAACCCTCCCTTCGCCGACCCTGGAGTATTTTCGGACCCGCTCGAGCAGGCCCGGGCCGCGGCTGAGGCATGCCGGGAAGAGAAGGTCAGGGGCAAGCCCTCCAGCAAGAGGCAGCTGGAGCTTGGGGGGCCGAGCTCGATCCACCGCCCCTCGGCCCCTAAAAAGGCGAGGGTGGTCTCGCGAGGCCTTCCACAGCAGCCCGCGTCGCCCGTCAGGTTCATGAGCTCGCTGGAGGTTTTTTCCGACGAAGCCCCGGCGAGCCCACTGAAGGAGACATCATCCCCCCGCGGGAAGAGGCGCGGGTCCTCCTCTCCTCCTTCCGTCGATGAGGTTGCCCCCAGTGGCTCGGGAGACCCAAAGGACCACCCCCACTTCGGGAAGGGGGAAGGAGCAAGGATGCGGCCGACGAGCCGATGCTGCTTTGGGATGTGGGGGCCCATCGTGTCTCTGTCTCTACTCGCGCTCCTTCCTGGGGAGCTCGTTGGCCTCCCATGGGCCACGCGTTTGCCCTTGGCTTCGGCCTCTATGGCCGGGAGGGCGCCGATGCCTACAAGAACCTGACTCCTCGGCAGATAGGCCACGAGGGCCTGCAGGCGCATCTGAGGGCCTTCAAACTTCACCATATGATGGTCCGCCGCGGCTTCCAACTCAGCCAACTCCTGATCAAAGCCGAGCAGGAGCGCGACCTGGCGGCGGAGAAAGCTGCTGACGCGGAGCGGAGATTCGGCATTGCCGAGCGCTTACTCGACGAGGCTTCGGGTGGGCTGGTAAGAGTCGACCAACTCTCGTTTTAACTTGGAAAATATTTTACCGAGAGTTTGACCCTCTTGCTTTTCAGGATGCTGAGTCCGCCAAGGTGCTGCAAGCCCGTGCCGGTGAGTTGGAGGGCGAGACTGCCCTGTTGCGGCTCCGCCTCGCGGATCAGGAGGCCAGCTCGCGCGAGCAGGAGGCCTTTGCTGCTCGGTCGGCGACCGAGGTGGAGGCGTTAAAGGAGCAGAACCGCTGTCTCCAAGGCGAGGTCCGCCGGCTGACTGAAGCCCTCTTCCCCCCAGACAGTGCCGAGCCGTCTTTTCCCTACAAGCGGCCCCGGGTTTTCGGCGAGGGGGGAGGTTATGGAGCGGCAGCGAGTCAACTCGATCGAGTCTGCCGAATGCCTCCCGAATGCCATGAAGGGATCAGGGATTTTGGCCGAGGGCTGCGAGGAGGTGGCGGTCCGAGATCTTCTGCCGAGCCTGTTCCCACCGTCTCCGCCCAGTGATAAGGAGGAGAGCTTTGGCTCCCTCATTGATGGGGCGAAGGGCAAGGAAAAATCGCTCGGAGGCGAGGAGGATCGCCATTCGGGAGAGGAGGGCGAGAGCTGACCGAATTCCCCCCCCCCCTCCTTTTTTTCTACTGTCTTCTTGTAATCATCCCCCCTCTTTTCCTGTAATCTCGCCGGGGCGAGCCCTTCCCCTTTTTGCGAACATAATGAAAAGAATTTTAATTCTAACTCTTTTTCACCTTCAGCGCTAGAATGCACGTGAGTTAGGATTCGTGCTCGGCGAGAGGCCTTGAGCATTGGCGGCGACCAGACTCGCGACTTCTCGGCCTACTCGCCGTGTGACCTTTGCGAGAGCGGCCGCCGCAGGCGTCCGCCTATCATCCGGGAAAAGATCTTCTGCCGAGCAGACCCCTGCGAGTCCAGGCTCGTGCGGGAGGCACATTTTTCCTTCGACTAGGTGGGGCAAAAGATCCTTTCTAGTCAGGCAACCAAGGGAAACAGGACCCCTTCGACTCCCTGATTGTTGAACATCCTAAGGGCTCAGCCCCAGGGTCATAGCGATGTCTATCGAGACCCTGGCCCTGCCAGCTTGGAGGGAGCCTGACAGCGGGAGAATTGAGACCCAACTCCAGAGCGAGAACACTTAGAATATTTTCCTCTCCCGGGTGCTACCACCAGGCCTGTCAGCTAGATGTGAGCCTGAGGGCGGGTGTTGAACATCCTTCGGGCTCAGCTCTAGGGTCATGACGACGTCCATCGAGACCCCGTCCCTGCTAGCTTGGAGGGAGCCTGGCAGCGGGAGAATCGAGACCTAACCCCAGAGCGAGAGCACTTAGAATATTTTCCTCTCCCGGGTGCTACCACTAGGCCTGTCAGCTAGATGGGAGCCTGAGGGCGGGTGTTGAACATCCTCCGGGCTCAGCTCCAGGGTCATGACGACGTCCATCGAGACCCCGGCCCTGCCAGCTTGGAGGGAGCCTGGCAGCAGGAGAAACGAGACCTAACCCCAAAGCAAGAACACTTAGAATATTTTCCTCTCCCGGGTACTACCACCAGGCCTGTCAGCTAGATGGGAGCCTGAGGGCGGGTGTTGAACATCCTTCGGGCTCAGCTCCAGGTTCATGACGACGTCCATCGAGACCCCGGCCCTGCCAGCTTGGAGGGAGCCTAGCAGCGGGAGAATCGAGACCTAACCCCAGAGCGAGAACACTTAGAATATTTTCCTCTCCCGGGTGCTACCACCAGGCCTGTCAGCTAGATGGGAGCCTGAGGGCGGGTGTTGAACATCCTCCGGGCTCAGCTCCAGGGTCATGACGACGTCCATCGAGACCCCGGCCCTGCCAGCTTGGAGGGAGCCTGGCAGCGGGAGAATCGAGACCTAACCCCAGAGCGAGAACACTTAGAATATTTTCCTCTCTCGGGTGCTACCACCAGGCCTGTCAGCTAGATGGGAGCCTGAGGGCGGGTGTTGAACATCCTCCGGGCTCAGCTCCAGGGTCATGATGACGTCCATCGAGACCCCGACCCTGCCAGCTTGGAGGGAGCCTGGCAGTGGGAGAATCGAGACCTAACCCCAGAGCGAGAACACTTAGAATATTTTCCTCTCCCGGGTGCTACCACCAGGCCTGTCAGCTAGATGGGAGCCTGAGGGCGGGTGTTGAACATCCTCCGAGCTCAGCTCCAGGGTCATGATGATGTCCATCGAGACCCCGGCCCTGCCAGCTTGGAGGGAGCCTGGCAGCGGGAGAATCGAGACCTAACCCCAGAGCGAGAACACTTAGAATATTTTCCTCTCCCGGGTGCTACCACCAGGCCTGTCAGCTAGATGGGAGCCTGAGGGCGGGTGTTGAACATCCTCCAGGCTCAGCTCCAGGGTCATGATGACGTCCATCGAGACCCCGGCCCTGCCAGCTTGGAGGTAGCCTGGCAGCGGGAGAATCGAGACCTAACCCCAGAGCGAGAACCTTTAGAATATTTTCCTCTCCCGGGTGCTACCACCAGGCCTGTCAGCTAGATGGGAGCCTGAGGGCGGGTGTTGAACATCCTCCGGGCACAGCTCCAGGTTCATGACGACGTCCATCGAGACCCCGGCCCTGCCAGCTTGGAGGGAGACTGACAGCGGGAGAATCGAGACCTAACCCTAGAGCGAGAACACTTAGAATATTTTCCTCTCCCGGGTGTTACCACCAGGCCTGTCAGCTAGATGGGAGCCTGAGGGCGGGTGTCGAACATCCTCCGGGCTCAGCTCCAGAGTCATGACGACGTCCATCGAGAACCCGACCCTGCCAGCTTGGAGGGAGCCTGGCAGCGGGAGAATCGAGACCTAACCCCAGAGCGAGAACACTTAGATTATTTTCCTCTCCCGGGTGATTTTGATGCTCTTCCATGGAAGTTCCGCCACATCGCATGTCATTGTTACGATTATCGTAAAAAAGGAGTTAAATACATTGCATTGAAAAAAGCTGAGGCACGTACAAACATTCAGGGATAGAAGCGTTTCAGGTCGTCGTCGCTCCAGGTGTGGCTCAAAGTCTCGCCTTCCACATTTTGGAGGTGGTATCCTCCCGATTTTAATGTCTCCTTTACGATGTAGGGCCCCTCCCAGTTTGGATGGAGCTTGCCCACGGCCGCCGATCTTCCTGCCGCATCTACCTTCTTTAGAACCAGGTCGCCTTCCACGAACTGTTTGACCCGGACATGCTTGTCGAAATACTTATCCATTCTCCGCTTGACTTCCTCCTGCCGAACCGCGGAGAGGTCGCGCACTTCCTCTATCAAGTCCAAAGAGAGCCGTTGTTCTCCCTCATTCTCATCTCTCCACTCCTCCCTTCCAGCTTCTGCCTCAGCGACCCTGGGAGTACGGACCTCGAGTTCAATGGGGAGCACCGCCTCGCTTCCGTGAGATAGTTTAAAGGGCGTCTCCCCCGTGGCGGTGTTGGGGGTAGTCCTCAGGGCCCAGAGGACCGAGGGAAGTTGCTCTACCCAATTCTCCTTCAAATTCTCCACCTTCTTTTTCAGGAGGTTCACGATAATCTTGTTGGCCGCCTCTACCTGCCCGTTGCTCCTTGGGTGGTGGACAGAGGTGAACCTGAGATCGATCCCGAGCTCTCCACAGAACTTAATGAACTCATTGCTGGCGAATTGTGGTCCGTTGTCGGTGATGATGGCTTGGGGCATCCCATGCCTGCAGATGATCTCCCCCCATACGAAATTTCGAATGATCTGCGAGGTCACCTTGGCCAAAGCCTTCACCTCCATCCACTTGGAGAAATAGTCGATCATTACCAGCAAGAATCTCCTCTGCCCGCTTGCCTGGGGGAAGGGACCTACCAGGTCCATTCCCCAAATTGCGAAAGGCCAAGGGGCCGTGATACTCCTGAGTCGCTGAGCCGGTTGCAGTTGGAGGGGGGAAAACAGTTGACACTTATGGCTTTTTTGACAAATTCTAAGGCATCATGCCCCAGGGTAGGCCAGAAGTAGCCCTGCCTGATGATCCTTCCCTCCAGGGTCCGACCTCCCGAATGACTCCCACATTCCCCGGAGTGGACTTCTTCCAAAATCCTCGACACCTCCCCCTCCGCCACGCAACGGGCTAGTAATCCCGAAAGGGTCTTGCGGTAAAGTTGCTCGTCGCGCAAAAGGTAATATGTTGACTTGTACTTGAGCTTCTTTCTATCCATCCCTTCTGGGTATTCTCCTGTGGACAGGTAGGTAGTGAATGGGTCCATCCATGTGGACCGCCGATCTATCTCCATCAACTCTTCTTCCTCCAAGGAGGGGTGGAAAAGGTCCGTGATAGTGCCCCCCACCCGAGGACCGCGCTTGGCGAGGTGGTCGACTCGTTCATTTTCCTCCCGTGGCACATGCTGAATGGAGAAGGTCTGGAACCCCCCGATAATTCCCTTAACCTTGTCCAGATATTGTTGTAGGGTGGACTCCCTTGCCTCGAACTCCCCGTTGATCTGGGAGGCTACTACCATAGAATCAGTGAAGACCTTCACATCATGCACCCCCAATTCCTTGGTCAGGCGTAGCCCTGCGATTACCGCCTCGTACTCGGCCTGGTTGTTGGTTATGGAGAAATGAATCACCACCGTTTGCTCGATCCAGGTCCCTTGGGGACTCTCCAAGACGACCCCGACCCCCAAGAAGTGTTTCCCTGAAGCCCCATCCACCATCACCTTCCAAGGGACGGGGTAAGTGAGTTTGTCTTCTGCTACCTCGACCACATAGTCAGCCAGGAAGTCAGCCATTGCTTGCGCCTTAATTGCGAGCTGAGGGACAAAGGAGATGTCAAACTCGCTCAACTCTACCGACCACTTGGCGAGTCTTCCTGAATGCTCCACTCCCTTGAAGATGCTGCGGAGGGGGTGGTCGGTTACCACCTGGATGGAGTGTGCCTGGAAGTAGGGCCTGAGTCTCCGGGCCGAGATGATTAGAGCGAAGGCCAACTTCTCCAAGATGGGGTAGCGGAGTTCCGCCTTCCTCAGAACCCTACTCACATAGTAGATGGGCAGCTGCTTTCTCCCCTCTTCCTGAACTAAGACAGAACTTACGGCCTCCGCCCCGACCCCTAAATACAAAAACAAGTCCTCCCCCTCCTTTGGCCCTTGGAGCAAGGGGGCCTGAGTCAACTGCCTCTTCAAGGCCTGGAATGCCTCCTCGCACTCCGGGGTCCATTCGAACTTCCGACCTCCCCTCAAGGTCTTGAAGAAGGGAGAACACCTCTCCTCGGCCCGGGAGAGGAACCTGCTCAGTCCTGCCAGCTTCCCTGTCAGCCGTTGTACCTCCTTCGCATCCCGAGGTGGCCCCAACTCCATAATCGCCCGGACTTTGTCAGGGTTGGGTTCGACTCCGGCTGGGGTGAGGAGATGACCCAGAAATTTGCCTTTGCTCGCCCCGAAGATGCACTTCAGAGGATTCAACCTCATCTTGTATTTACGCAAGGTGCCGAAGGTCTCCTCCAGATCCTGGAGGTGAGAATCGACCTCCCGGCTTTTTACCATCAGGTTGTCCACGTACACTTCCAAGTTCCTTCCCCTCTGCCCCTGGAATACACGATCCATCATCTTCTGGTATGTTTCCCCTGCATTCTTTAACCCAAAAGGCATCATCTTGTAGCAGTAGCACCCATCTCCCGTAATGAACGAGACATTCTTTATGTCAGGAGGGTGCATCCTGATTTGATGATAACCTGAAAAAGCATCTAAAAAACTAATTACAGAAAAACCAACGGCTGAATCTACCAGCGCGTCGATTCTAGGCAAGGGGTAACAATCCTTAGGACATGATTTATTAAGTAGTGAAAAATCTACACACATCCTCCACCGGCCGTCCCCTTTTTTCACCATTACAACATTCGAGACCCAGCCGGGGTATTGAATTTCGGAAACGAAGCCGGCCTTAAGGAGCTTGGCGACTTCCTCCCTGATGGGTTCGGCCAGTTTGTCCGTGACGGACCTCCTCTTCTACTGGATGGGGCGAGCCTCCGGGTGTAGATTGAGGCGGTGGAAGACGACGTCGGCAGCAATCCCAGGCATCTCTGCTGCGCTCCAGGCGAAGACATCCACATTCTTTTGGATGCACTCCAGCATCCTGCCTTGATCTTCCGGGGTCAGCCCCCCGCTGATGCGGACCTTCTCCACCCTGCCATCCTGGGTGAGGACTTCCATCTCCACTACCTCCTCGGCGGCCTCCAACCGGGACTGCTCCTCCCACTCTGCGGTGTCCTCCCCTCTTGGCGTAAGGACCTCCCCTCCTCCTGGGATCATCGCCCCAACTGACCCCTCTGGGAGTATCTCCTCGCGTGCTTCCCCTTCCATCCCTCCTTCCCTGTCTTCTTCTCCGGCCTCCTGCCCTTCCATCTCCTCCATCCTTCTCCCCATCCCCTCGGCCTCCTCCTGCCAAGAAATTGAATTCACCGCGGTCACGTAGCATTCCCGAGCCGCCTTGGGGTCACCACGAACCCGGACCTGGATCCCGTCCACATTAAACTTAAGACATTGATGGAAGGAGGAGGGGACGCATCGGAAGGCGCTGATGAGGGGCCTCCCAAAAATGGCATTGTAGCTGCTGGGGGCCTCTACTATGACGAATCGACAGTTCCGGGACTGTCCCCCCAAGCTGACATGGAGTCCCACTCCCCCCTCTACTTCTTTCCTCTCCCCTGAAAAACCGAAGAGGGGCCCATCGGAGGCCAACACCCTCTTGGCTTCCACCTGCATGGCATCAAAAGGCTTCTTGAAGATGATGTTGACGGAGCTCCCATTGTCAATGAGGATCCGGGAGACTGTGAAATTTTCGATGGCTGTCTGGATGACCAGCGCATCGCAGAAGGGGTCATCATGACCCGGCATATGTTCCCTTGAGAAGGTGATCCTCTCTTCCGGGGGTGAAGTCTGAGATGTGGAGCCGATGCTCCTTCGGTACATGGTGTGGAGGCTTGCCTTCCGGGAAGCCTCGACTCCCACCCCACCCCCCCCCCCCCCATGGATCACACCGATCCCTCCTCGGGTCCCCACATCGGCCTGGTCTTCGCAACGATCCCCCTCCACTTGAGGCCGGACTTCCTCAATCCGCACCTCCTGATGATTCCGCTGCTGCCGCTGCTGCTCCCTGTTCTCCCTCACCTCGAGGAACTCCGGACACGTGACCGTCGTGTGCCCCTCCTCTTGATGGTAGTCGCAATAGAGCAGGTCTATCCTGACCTCCCACCTCCTCCTTAGTTGCCCTCTCCTTCGCCCCCCAGGGCGATAGCCATGGCCTCCTCCTGGTCGGGAAGAGGCGGTCTCTGGCCCTGCCTCCCTCCCTGGGGGTAAAACTGGCCACGCCCATCTTGGCGGTTGTCTCCCCCCTGATAGCCCCTCCGTGGCCCTTGATCCTGCCACTCTGGCCTCCAACCCAATCGGTTGTTCGGCTCCTGACGCCCCCACCTGTGCTGCTGCAGCTGCTGTTCTCTCTGTCGGGGCTCGACCCTTCTCTCCTCCTGGGCCCGACCTCCCCTTGGCTTCTCCTCCTCCACGGCCCACCTAGCCAACCTCCGAGCGAACTCTGGATGTGCCGCCTCCATGTCGGCCTCCCTTGCCGCCCTTTCTAAGAGTGCTTCGAAAGACACCGAAGGCGTCCTCTTCAACTCCATGGCGAAGAACCCGGGCTGGAGACCCAGGGTGAAGGCCACCATCATGGTGTGCCCTGTCATCTCTTGTACCTGGGACAGTTCTTCCTGAAACCTGTCCAGATAACTTCCCAGGGTCTCCCCTACTTTCTGCCTGACACGGAACAGGGACTCGACCTCCCTCTTCCTCTTCTTTGAGGTGGTGAATCTCAACATGAATCCCCTGCGCAAATCCTCGAAGCAGTAGATGGAACCGGCCGGGAGCTGATGAAACCACTCCCTCGCTTTCTCCCTGAGGGTGATGGCGAAGAGCCAACACTTGAAGCCATCCGACATTTGTCGGATTGACACCACGTCTTCGAACCACTGGACGTGCTGGATCGGATCTCCCTTCCCTGAGTAGTAGGACATCTCCGGCTCTCGGAACCCTTCTGGAACTGGGGCTGATGAAACAAACTCGCTGAAGGGACTTCCTCCTTCGGCTGGGCGAGTTGGGAACTCCCTCCCTACCGTCTCGCCGAACAGGTACTCGCCTGCCGAGCCTGGGAAGAGGACTCGCCCCCTCGGCTCGCGCTCCCCCTCGCCCGTGACCTCCTTCCTTGCGCGCCTGAGGGGCGCATCGTTGTCTAGCGCTGGATCGGCGACCACGGGAACCGCTGGCGTCGTGCTCTCGGCTCGCATGCCGAGTGCGACCCTGACGAGCCCGAGCACCTCCTCCCTGAGCTCCGCGGACATCCCCGCCATCGCGGGAGGGGGAGGGGGTGGCGAGTTCGCCCTGCCTGAACCTTGCCCCTTGTCTCTTGCCATCAGTCCTGTGGAAGATTTTCTGTGCTGACCACGCTCCACGCTCACCGCACCAAAGTGTTGGAACCGAAAAAACGGTCCCTGTGGAGTCCGACCCTTGCAGAAGGGGTGATCGCACACTTACTTCTCTACTCACAAGCTCAAGGGTCAAGGGAGAGGGAACGGGAACAGACCCAAGGCTTCAGCACGGAGGTCCCACCACACACCCGGAAGATCTTAGAGCGCTTCCCCTCCTTAGCCAAGTGCTGAAGCTAAGGTACCTCAGAAAGCGCTAGAAGACCGGGCACAAAAAAGGCGTGCCTTCTGAGGTACCCCTTGGGTCCTATTTATAGGAAAAGATGGCCTGCAAATACCCAACCTTCACTGTTTTCGAGTACTATAGGCAATCCAAAGGGGGTAACATGGTAAAAACATCCCACAACTGAAGGGCGAGCCGGCCCCGAGAAGAGCTCACTGAGTGGGGGCGGCGAGTACGGGCGCGAGAAGGCTCCCCCTGCGCCGAGGTGAGGAGCGGCGGATGAACTCGCCTCTCGCAGCGCCGCGGACCTGACTCGCCTCGCCTCAAGCCTGGGAAGGTTGGGCCTGAAGCCCCTGCTCGCCGATGACGGTCATGTTGGTACTCGCCGACCCTGTGGCTCTAGACGAGCATGTACTCGGTCGGGCCCACGATGAATGGCCTCCTCTCGTCAGGCTCAGCTCCACGGTCTTCGAGCTCAGCCCGACAATTGTCGAGCACGTACTCGGCATGCTGGGCTCGGCATACCCTGCTGAACTCACCTGAGGCTCGGGGCGGTCTGGGCCGGCCGGATCGGCTCCTGTTAGCCCACTCACTGGATATGGGATTGTACAGATATAATCTTGCTTTCTTTATCTGGTGATGTCCTTTTCTTGGGTGAAGGAGGAGGAGAAAAGGTTGGCTTTAGGTAAACAACCTCCTTCACTTGTTATTGTAACTCAACTTCCTGTCTCTGATGTCCAGATTGAGACTTGCCATGGTAGCTTTGATTTCCTTTCCTCTGATAAGATTGAGAAGAAGTGAATCTAGAAGGAGGAGCAGAGGGACTAGCAATATTTCCAGATGCTCCTGCACTAGGAGGAGGAGGAGGGGGTCCTTTAGAATTTCATTTAGGAGCTGGACTGTCATATCTTTTAGATTTCTTTCTTTGTTTTTGCTGATTTTTGGAGAATCCCATCCAATGCTGATATTCTTTTGACTTGGGATCTATTCCTTTCAAGATATAGTATGGTACATCATGATCAGGGTTAGGTAAAGGAGGAGCAGCAGCTTTTCTTTTTCTTTTGGCAGATTTTTTCTTCTTGGTTCCTTCTGAATCATCAGAGTCATCTTCATCATCAGATGATTGAGGATGATCATAGGGATCAAGAGCATCTTGCTCAGCTTTCTCTTTTGCTTTTAAGTCAGCTTTTTCTATCTCTTCCTCCAAGGCATCCTGTCTCAGAAGAGTGTCTAGATCCAGTCCTGGGGTGTCATCCCAGACTGTAGACTTTTCTTCTTGTCCAACTGAAACATTCTCTATCTCAGCTGCAACTGTCATGAAGACCAGTTCTTCTTGCACAACTATTTGAGCTGGTTGAGCAGACTCAGGATCTTAAACAGCAGGTTCTGGATCAACTGGTTCTGTTATTTCTAGATCTTCTTGCACTTGATCTGTAGCAACAGGAACACACAGATCCTCTAAATGAGCTAGCATCATACCTTCAAGATATTGACATGTTAACATGTCAGTTAACAAGTCAGTAAATTGAGAAAGGGAAATACCTTCAGGACTTCCTACCTCCCATAAATCATCTAGATAGGAGATGATGACTCCTTCCAGGAATAGAGCAACTGTGGGAGTGGAGAATTCTTCTAAGCAGACTTTGACAACAAATTCTGTTTTCAATATAACATCAGAAATCTCTTTTTCAGAAAGTTGAGGTACTGTTTCTTCTTGAGCTACTATCTCTTTTTCTGTAAGTGTTGTTTCTCTTTGAGTATCTGCTAGAGGATCTGCTGGAAGAGAGGCCAAGGGTAGTTGAGAGGCATCTTTATAGAACATCTCCCCTGCCTGATTTCAGTGGAAACTGAAACCAGGCCCCTAGATGAAGAGGGCTCAGCAGATTTGGAGAGGGCTTGGATGGAGGCAGTCAGGGAAGAAATGAAGGATACAAGAGGAGCAATTGCTTCTTCAATCATGGTTTTGATTGAAGGAGTAATTAACTCCAGGATATTGGTTATGAGTGTTGGAGATATTTCAAGAGATGTGGATGGGGGAACAACAGAAGATGGAAGATCATCAGGAAAGGCAGTTTCCTGATGAGATGTGTTGTGAACTGGTGATTGAGGAGTGGATGAGGGAAAGTCAGTGTGATCTGGAGGTGTAATTGGTGACTGAGGTGGGGTTGGAATTAATTCTCTCAGATCCTAACAAATCAAAACTGGGAATAGAAGTCCCAGCTAGATGTGCAGGAATGGGAGATGCTGGAGATGAAGTATGGGGAATAGAAGAAGAGTCAAGAGGAAGAGTGGTAGAGGATGGTACTTCAATTGAAGTAGATGGAACTTCAATTTGAGTAGATGGTAAGGCAGATGTCGATGGTACTTCAGTAGAGGTAGATGGGAATGCAGCAGAAGTGGATGGAATGGAAAGAATGGATGAGCCTGCTTCAGGTAGGTGGGGAGTGACTGAAACAGTCCTTGTGCTCTCAGACACAACTAGAGCTACCCCTGCTGGAGAAGGCTTCTGAAAACTTCTTTTCCACTTAACAAACAGTGTTGGATCCATCTTCTTGCTGGCATTGATGGATGTAGAGACTGTAACCAACATCTGGGGGTATTTCTCTCTTAGAAATATTCCAAGTACCCTACCCAGGGTGACTTCCTTCTTGTCATTCTTCTTTCTTATCAAATCAAACATAATCCCTGCCCAATTGATCTGTTTCTTATTTACTATGGCACACATCAAGGCAAACTGCTGCTTGGTGATGTTGTCATGAGCAGAGTGCTTGCCCAGAAGCACTTTTCCAACGAGTTCAGCCAAGAACTTTATCTTTAACGGAAAATTAACTTTTAACCACTTAGAAGGAATGCCTTCGGCATGTCCTAACTCAATTAACATCCTTCCAAACTCTTGGGTATCTTATTCATAATCTTCTTCACCATTCAGTAATCCAAAAACATCAGTTAAAACGGTGGGAGTCAAACTTACCTCTTCGCCGCCAATCGTTCCAGTCATCGATTCGTCATTGGAAGACGAAGTGAAGGCCCACTCTTTAATTTCTGGGATGTTGATCTTAATCCTTGTGGACATAAGCCTTTCCAATCCTTGTTCTTTGCAGAGCCGGAAAATTTCTATTATCTCAGAATCACAGGCGCCGAAGGAGTCGAATTCTACGCTGAAGCCAGCGTCAAACTTCATCGCAGACAGAAGGGCTGGAGCAATCGCCATCGATTTGTCGGAGAAGAAGAGAGAGACGAGGAGGAGAAAGCGCGAGGCAGAGCTCAAACAGAAAGACGGAATACGAAAAGACGAGTTCCGTCGACTATAACAAGCACGATCTCTTAACCTAGATCGACCATCGGTTTAAATAAAAACCGCAATCATCGGTCTATTTTAAAAGATACAGGAGACGATGGTCGAACGGTCATTCGACGATCGGTTCCTGAAGCAGAGTAGTCGATCAATCGATCGACTATTTCTGTCTTCCAAACAAAACGAGGTGTCGTCACCCATAGGTCAATGATCGGCTCAATCTGATCGACTATCGTCGAACGTCGTTCGATGATCTTCAAATAGATATCAACAGAGGCAGACGTCACACTTAGTCTTTTCCATTAATCATGCCTAGTTGATGCAGAAAGAACAGATGCTTCTATTCATCTAAAGGCTTGGTGAAAATATCACCTCTCTGAAGGTCAGTGGATATGAACTCAAGGCTGATCTTGTTCTTTTCCACACAATCTCTCAGGAAATGGTGTCTAATCTCAATGTGCTTGGTTCTAGAGTGGTGCACAAGATTTTGTGCAATGGAGATAGCAATGGTACTATCACACATGATTTTTGTGTTCCTGTGTGTGTACCCATAATCCAAAAGTTGGTTTTGTATCCATAGGATCTGTGAACAACAACTGGCAACAGCTATATATTCAGCCTCAGCAGTTGAAGTTGAGACAGAGGCATGTTTCTTACAGAACCAAGAGACCAATCTCTCTCCCAGGAACTGACAAGTTCCTGAGGTACTTTTCCTGTCAACTCTACAACCAGCATAGTCAGAATCAGAGTATCCAATTAACTCAAATTCTGATTCAGTTGGGTACCATAGTCCTAAATTTGGGCATCCCTTCAAGTATCTCAAAATTCTCTTGAGAAGAGTCAAATGAGATTCCTTGGGGTTGACCTGAAATCTAGCACATAGGCATGTGGCAAACATTATATCTGGCCTACTTGTAGTTAAATACAATAGGGAACCAACAATGGCCCTATAATTCTTCTGATCAACTGGCTTACCCTGATCATCAGAATCTATAACTGTATTAGTAGCCATGGGTGTATGCATTACTGAAGCATCAGCCATCCCAAACTTCTTTACCAATTCCTTGGCATATTTGGATTGGGAGATGAAGATGCCATCAGCATCTTGCTTTACTTGGAGACCAAGAAAGTAAGACAGCTCACCCATACTACTCATCTCAAACTTAGAATGCATCAAGTCAGAGAACGTTTTGCACAGTTTGGGATCAGTGGAGCCAAAAATAATATCATCTACATACACTTGAACTAACAGGATTGTGTCATTGTGGTGCTTAACGAAAAGGGTTATATCAACTACTCCCCTAATAAAGTTGTGCTCTAACAGGAAACTAGCTAGAGTCTCATACCAGGCTCTGGGTGCTTGTTTAAGTCCATAAAGAGCCTTTTGCAACTTGAAAACATGTGAGGGCTGAGTTGAAAAGACAAACCCAGGAGGTTGTTCAACAAATACCTCTTCCTTTAGCTCACCATTTAGGAATGCACTTTTGACATCCATCTGAAAAACCTTAAACTTCATATAGGCTGCATAGGCTAGAAAAATCCTTATTGCCTCTAGCCTTGCAACAGGAGCAAAGGTTTGGTCATAATCTATACCTTCCTCCTATCTGTAGCCCTGAGCTACAAGCCTAGCTTTATTCCTTATTATAATTCCATTTGCATCCAACTTGTTTCTAAACACCCACTTGGTGCCTATGATCAGTTGGCCTTTTAGTCTTGGAACCAAATTCCATACCTTACATCTTTCAAACTGATTGAGCTCCTCTTACATAGCAATGATCCAGTGGGGATCTAGCTCAGCATCTTTTATGGTGAGAGGCTCAATCTTTGAAAGGAAACAAGCATGCATCACATCCTGTCTTAATTGATATCTTGTTTGTACACCAGCTGATATGTCTCCAATCACTTGAGATGTAGGATGATCTCTAAGTGTGACAACATCAGTAGGTGGGATGTGATCTTCAACAACAGTTGAGATTAATTCCTCAGGAGGAATTGGATCAACTGTTGGTGGTACAGCAACAGCTTCTGCAAAGTCTTCATCACTGTCTGAATCAGTGATGTGAAGAGTTGATAGATGGAGAATCTCTTGAGTGACATCTTTATTAACTTCTGGTACCTGTAATGAACTTGAGGAAGGAGAAGTTTCCTTCTCCTTGTAAAACATCTGAGATTCATCAAAGGACACATGCACAGATTCCTCAATTTTAAAAGTTGATTTATTAAATACCCTATAAGCTTTGCTTACTTGGGAATATCCAAGAAAGATTCCCATTGAAGCTTTTGCTTCAAACTTTCTAAGGTATTCTTTGTTATTGTTATGAATGTATACTACACAACCAAACACTCTAAAATAATTAATTTTAGGTTTCTTTCCTTTAAGCAACTCATAAGGAGTTTTACACTTAAGCTTGTGTATAAGACTTCTGTTCAGAACATAATTAGCTGTGCTAATAGCTTCTGCCCAATAGGAGAGAGGAATATTAGCATCTGCCAACAGTGTTCCTGCAGCTTCAATCAGGGTTCTATTCTTCTTTTCCACTACCTCATTTTGTTGGGGAGTTCTAGGAGCAGAGAAGCTATGTTTGATACCTTATTTCTCACAGAATTCTTGCATGAGAAGAGACTCAAACGCAGTACCATGATCACTTCTGATCAAGGTCATATGAGTAGAATACTCAGTCTGCACACATAGCAGAAAGTCTGTAAGAACTTTGAAGTTATCAGCCTTAGTTCTCAAAAAAAACACCCAAGTGAATCTAGAGAAGTCATCTACAATTACTAAAGTGTAATACTTCCCTCCTAGACTCTGTACATTTATTGGAACAAAAAGATCCAAGTGTAATAAATACAGGATTCTAGGTGAATCACTTTTATTTACAGATTTAAAGGAATTTTTGGTTTGCTTGCCTAGTTGACAAGCCTTGCATAGGCTCTCCTTCTTGTAGGGGAAAGAAGGTAAACCTCTAACAAGGTTGTATTTAGATAACCTAGATATGTTCTTGAGGTTAACATGGCTAAGCCTCCTATGCCATAAGGTGTTGTTATTATTTATTACTTCATTAAATAAACAGATTTCTGAATGGGTTGAATTAAAATCTACTAAATAAATATTACCTTGTCTAATACCTACTAACACAACATTACTATTTAAAGTAATATTACAGAGAGTGTTAGTGAAAGATAACTAATATCCTGTATCACATAACTGACTTACTGAGATAAGGTTGTGCTTCAGTCCAGTTACATATGCAACCCTTTTGAAAGTTACTGCTCCAATGGTAATCCTACCATATCCTTCAGTTTGACCACAGCTAGAATCCCCAAAGATCACCTTTGGTCCAAGCTTGGCCTTGAATCTTGACAGATTTTCTTTGTTTCCTGTCATGTGTTTGGAACATCCACTATCCAAATACCATTTGTCTTTAGTAATTGGATAGGTCTTCACCTGCATAATAGACAATTAGACATTATGGACCCAGGTAACCTTGGGTCCATTATTCTTCACATAATGAAAACTAGAAATAAAAGAATAAGCAGGTTGGGGTTTATATCCTAAAGGGTAAGATCTTCTAGGTGGGATGCTCCATGCAGTTAATGAGTCCACAAACATAGGGTTTCTATTTATATTAAGGTTTCTAAGGTTCTGGTTGTAATTTTGAAATTCATATTGAGATCGTCAATCTACGTTCGACGATCGATGCTCAGATCGTCGAGCTTCGTTCGACTATTGAGCCTCCGATCGTCGAGCAGCGTTCGACGACTTTTGTATTTCCTTAAACTTTTGTTTTCTCTTTTCTCTCTTAGCTTTATTTAAGGCTTGATTAACTTGTCTTACTTGCTCAGTGTTCTTTATCCCATCAGCTGAAATAAAGTTCATTGGAGTTGAAAGATGATTTTTAAGAATAATTAGGGGTTCACATGATGAAGCTCCCAAGCCTAGCTTATTATTGCCTGACCTAGTGTTTGTCATGCTGGTGATTTCTAGCAGCTTAAGGCTTCTACCATTTAAGGATTCTTCTAATCTCTTGGACTTTGCTAGTTTATTTTTAAGAAACTTTATTTCTTCACTAGACTTAGTGAGTTCTGCTTCTAACCTAGCATTTTCAATGGAAATAGATTCTTATTCAGCTAACTTATTTCTAAGTTCCTTAATTTCCTTTTCTGAACTAATTAGATCTAAGCAAAGGGATTTAAATTTAGAAGAAGAAAAATCATATGAAGATAATACCTGATCTTCTGTAGGCATTTCTTTATCATCATCAGAACTCTCTGCAGCTGAGTGATTGCTGCAGGCATCAATTGCCATAAGGCAGATTTCCTTTGCCTTCTTCTCTTCCTCATCCTCACTGGAGCTTGAGGAGGAAGATTCCTCATCTGAATTACTCCAGGTCTCAGCAACAAATCCCTTCTCCTTTTTCTTGTTTTTGTAGGAGGAGGACTTGGAGTGTTTCTTGTGATGTTCTTTTTCCTTTCTCTTATCTTTGCTCTTTTCCTCTAGACACTTTGGTAGAATGTGTCCAGGTTTCCTGCAACCATAACAAATAATTTCTTTAGCAGGAGATCTATCATACCTTGGTTTATCTTCATATCTTGAAGATTTCTTTCTGAAGTCTTTTCTTCCCATCTTGAGAAACCTTTTGGCAAAGTGTGCCATCAGTTCCTCATTGGATTAGCTTCCTTCAGAAGCATCAGTAGCTTTGAGAGCAAGAGTTTGCTCTTTCCTTGTTGGAGTTGGAGTCTTTGCTTCAGCCTCAGCTTCCCTGGTCTTCAGCACTTGCTAAAAAGACTTGAGCTTGCCAAGGAGAGCTTCAGTTGAGATTTCATTTGTACTTCTGGCCTTCTTGATAGGCCAGATCCTAAGATTCCATGTGCTGGGGAAGCACATCAGTATCTTATCATTGACCTCTGTCAATGTAATCTCCTTATCAAGAGTTCTCAGCTCATTGATGATTGAGCTGAGCCTGGTGTACATGGCTTCAACTAATTCAGCTTCAGTCTTCTTGAAGTTTTCATACTGGGATATAAGGTTGGACCTTCTGTCCTTCCTTTCATCAGCTGAACCAGCTACAATCTGATTCAGTGAGTCCCACATGGCTTTTGCAGAGGTGAAATTAGCCACTTTCTGGAAGATTTCATCAGACATAGTCTGAGCCAGAATATTCATAGCTTTGGCATCAGCTATCTTTGCCTTCTTGTAGGCATCATTGTAATCTGAAGGAGGCACTGCACTGAGATTTATAGATGTTGTAGCAGTGGCTGCAGTATGAGGTGTTGGAGGTCCTGTCAAAATAGAAGAGAAAATGTCTTCATCAATAGAGTTCATGTATAATTTGATTCTTGCCTTCTAGATGCTAAACTTAGCTAAGTTGTAAGCTGGAGGTCTGGTGCTAGAGTAATCCTTGGACTGGGCCATGAAGTGAATATCTATAAGCTGGTATCTATCAGGATCTTGTGACTCAGGTGTTAGCCTGTACAGTCAGTCAACCTCCCTCTGATACCAATTGAAAGTGATGATAGATACAACTCTAGAGGGGGGGGGGGTGAATATAGTATTCAAAAATTATGACACCCTACTCAACTCCCTTAGAGTTAATTTGCGGAATAAGTTTATAGATATTTTAAACCCTAGAGCCTAACACAAAGTGAAGTATACTAGAGAAGGGCAACTGTAATTACAGTTGAGCTTTGATCCTATCATAGCAACTAACAATCCTAGTTATTTCTACTCACAGCCACAGTGCAATAAATTAAATAAGCAACACAGACGACACAAGAAATTTTATAGTGGTTCCCTCTAAATAGGTACGTCCACTCTTCTACCACCTTGGTAGGAATCCACTACAGGTTTTTGTTCAGGTGTCCTGCCACCAACTGATCTGCTTCAGGTAGATCAAGTAGACCCTTTGAGCTTTTGATCAGGAGCTCAAAATCCAACACAGGTTTTTTATCAGGTGCCCTGCCACCAAGGTTCACTTTTGAAGGGAGTAATAACCCTTTGTACAGGAGGTTGAGAGAGTTAAAGTTTCTTCTCTATTGTTAAAATAGATTAAAGAAGCTAGTGGATTGCACAGAGCTAGAAAGCTCTAAAGAGTCAAGGCTCCCCCTGGCTTAGAGAATATCCAGGAAGAAGTCTTGCTTAAGGATGCAGGAACTCTTCTGAACTCTTGACAGAGAACTGTCTAGAAATTCTGAAGGAGAAGCTTGAAGAAGACTCTTGATTTTGAAAAGGTGTTCTTCTTCAATCAGCTTCCTTTCTTCTTCTTCTTCTTCTAAAAGCCTCTGAGTGAATGTATTCCTGTGAGCAGGATGAACTCAGGATGAAGAAGAATGCTGAAGAGATTTGATCTTCTCAGTTGAATGTGAATTTCTGAGAGCTGTAGATCTCTATGCTGCTGTGAGTAAAAACTTCTTGTATTTTGTGTTGTTGTTCTTTGTATATCTCTATATTTTTCTCTGTCTTTAAAATGCACTTTATATATGAGCCTTTGCAATGGCTCTAATCTGAGTTTGAACTTTGTCTTCTTCTAGAATCTGTAAACTGGGCTGCAAAAAGCACAAAGCAAAATATATCTTGCAGACAGATATCCTATAAAAAGATAAAGCTTTCTAAGAAGCTGCAAATCAATCTGGTAAAAGAGTGCTAGAAAAAGTCACATCAGAAAGAGCTCTTTACGGCCAGAGAAGACTTTTTGAGTCTAACGGCTATAAAGGACAGCCTGACAGATAAAGCAGAAAATATATTTCAACTAATAAGACAAACCACTTTGTCAGATAAAGATTGACTCATGCATAAAGAATGGAGCAAGGATTGCCTGGAAATAATAGCATAATATCAATGAAATATACTTTAATAAAATATGCCAAGCAGATAAGAAATAAATAATATAACTTTACTAAAGGCAGACAAAAGAACGTCGAACGACCCTCGGAGATCGTCGACCGAAGCACGGAGATCGTCGACCTATCAGACAGATAGTCGAACGACACAAATAGTCGAACTATCAAGACAGATAGTCGAGCTATCATATAGATAGTCGAACTATCACACAGATAGTCGAACTATCAAAAAGCAGACAGATAGTCGAACTATCAAAGCAGATAGTCGAGCTATCAGATAGTTGAACTATCAACACAGATAGTTGAACTACCACACAGATAGTCGACCTATCAAACAGATAGTCGAACTATCAACACAGAACAGATAGTCGAACTATCAAAACAGATAGTCGAGCTATCAGCTAGTTGAACTATCAACACAGATAGTTGAACTAACACACAGATAGTCGACCTATCAAACAGATAGTCGAACTATCAACACAGATCAGATAGTCGAACTATCAAAACAGATAGTCGAGCTATCAGATAGTTGAACTATCAAGGAAGATGGTCGAACTATCAAGAAATCTGTCTTAATAAAAGAAGTCGAGCAGGGTTCGACGATCGTCAAGGCAGATACCGCAGATCGTCGAGAGTTGAACTAATTCAGAGAAAGACGATCTGCTGACAGACGAACGTCGACCAACTGATAGACGATCGTCGACCAGTCGATAGACGATGGTCGAGCGGCGTTCGACTATAGTCGAACCAAAAATGACTTAACTAAATTTACATCTGGATAAGCAATTTCTACAACTAAGGGAATCTAACCTATTAGCTAACCTTTGACCATAGATAAATCTTGGGTCAAGAAACTAAATGAGAGGACTTAACACAAATCCAAACTAGGGTACCAACACCTGTCATGCCAGCTAATGGGAGCCTGGGTGACGAGACAGCCTCAGGGTGAAAATACTTAGCCTCCCGATGGGTCAACTTATCATACAAGCTAATGGGAGCCTGGGTGACGAGATAGCCTTGGGGTGAAAACACTTAGCCTCCTGAGGGGTCAACCTATCATGCTAACTAATGGGAGCCTGGGTGACGAGACAGCCTCGGGATGAAAACACTTAGTATCCACGAGAGGTACCACCGGATCTGCCAGCTAGTGGGAGCCTGGCAGCGGGACCGTCATCAGAGAAAAGGACTCGGGCTTCCTCGCGCGGTCAGAGAGGGCTTTGCCAGCTTCTTGACGAATTTCGGGTTGGCCGCCTCCATGGCTATCTCCTCCGCCGCCCTTTCCATCAGCTCCTCGAAGGAAAGGGGGGCCTTTCGGGTCAGGCTCATCTTGAAGAACCCTTCACACAGCCCCACCGTGAATTCTATTTGGAGGGTATACCCTGGCATCTCCTGGATATCCAGGATCTCCTTCTGGAACCTGTCAACAGAAAGATGGGCTCAGGACTCCTCTTCCTCTTCTTGGAGGTGCAGAAGCGGAGCTGGAAGCTCCGACTCAAGTACTCGAACTCATAGATTTACCTCAGAGGGAGTTTATGAAACCAGTCCCTTGCCTTCTCCTTCAATGTGATCACAAAGAGGCGACACTTGAAGGCATCCGTCATTGACCTGATGGAGATGGCATCCTCGAACCACTGCAGGTGCTGGACGGGATCATCCTTCTCGGTATAGTAAGTCATGTCTGGCTCTCTGAACCCCTCGGGAACGGGAGCTGAGATGATCAGCTCGCTGAAGGGTGACCCCCTAAGGGGTGCTCTCGCCACCTCTACTCGTGTGACTTTCTCGCATAGAGGGCTAGCACTCGTCGGGCTGGGAAATAGCTCCCGGCCGAGGAGGTCTCGCTCGACCCCCTCTCCCATTCTTTCTTTCCCAGGTCGCCTGCTTGGTGCACTTCCTTCTCCCCCTGCTGGGGTCATCTTGCCTGTGCCCCTGGGAGGTAGCTCGTCGAGACCGCTCTGGGTCAGCTCGCTGAGACCCCCGGGAGCCAGTCCCTGGGGGGTGGGGGTGGAGCTTTCAGCCCGAGGGGCAATGCTTCTCAGCATCTCCATGATGCCTTGGATGGAAGCCATGAACTTCTCCCTTCATATGAAGGATCCGGGGTTGGGGAGCTCGTCGAGATCATCACCACCTCCCTGATCTCCAGCTATGACACTCTCCCGAAATCTTCTGTGCTGGTCACTCTCCACGCTCACCACACCAAAAGTGTTGAAACCAAAAACTTGGTCTCTCGTAGAGTTTGGGCCCTCAAGAAAGGGGTGACCTCACACCTACTACACTCAGGAGAACGTCATGGGCCAAAGGCTCAAGAAACTAGGAACAAACCCTCGGCTCTAGTGTGGAGGTCCCACCACACACCCGGAAGATCACAAGAGCACTTCCCCTCCATCACCAATGGCTGAGCCGGGTACCTTGGAGAGCTCTCTCAATTTAACCAAGAAGAAGAAACCAAGGGAGGAGGAAGCCAAAAACTCATCCACTCCAAAGGTACCCAAGGGGGTCTATTTATAGTTTTTTGGGGATGGCCTGCCAATAACCCCATCTTGTTGTTCTGAAATGACCAAAATGCCCCCAAACTGGTCTGCCAATAGCCAAATCCCGCTACACTAAACAACTAATCGCAGTCCACCAGGAGTAGACCCTCGAGCTGGGCAAGCAGGAGATAAGGCCCGGGGGTACTCGGCGGCCTGGGGGGGCGGGTACTCGGCAGCCGGGGGGGGGGGGGGGGTACTCGGCCTGGGCGGTACTCGGCGGTCTGGGCAGTACTCGGCGTCCTAGGGGGTACTCGGCGGCCTGGGGGTACTCGTCCTGGGCGGTGATAGATGACCTGGGAAGTACTCGATGGTCTGGGCGGTACTCGGCGGCCTGGGGGGTACTCGACGGCCTGGGGGGTACTTGGCAGCCTGGGGGGGTACTCGGTGGCCTTGGGGGTACTCGGCGGCCTGGGGGGTACTCGTCCTGGGCGGTACTCGACAGCCTGGGCGATACTCGGCGGCCTGGGCGGTACTCGGAAGCCTGGGGGGTACTCGGCGGCCTGGGGGGTACTCGTCCTGGGCGGTACTAGGCGGCTTGGGCGATACTCGGCATCCTAGAGGGTACTCAGCGGCCTGGGGGGGGGGGGTACTCGTCCTGGGCGGTACTCAGTGGTCTGGGCGGTACTCGGCAGTCTGGGGGGTACTCAGCCTGGGCGGTACTCGGCGGCCTGGGCGGTACTTGGTGGTCTGGGCGGTACTCGGTGGCATGGGGGTACTCGTCGGCCTGGGGGGTACTCGGTGGGCTGGGGGGTACTCGGCGGCCTAGGGGGTACTCATCCTGGGCGGTACTCGGCTGCCTCGGCAGTACTCGGCGGCCTGGGGGGTACTCGGCCTGGGCGGTACTCGGCGGCCTGGGAGGTACTCGACGGTCTGGGCGGTACTCGGCGATCTGGGCGGTACTCGGTGGGCTGGGGGTACTCGGTGGGCTGGGGGGTACTCGTCCTGGGCGACCCCTCAAAGGGCCCGGGGGGAGACAAATATTTCATCCCCCCTACTAGTGTAAAACACAAATCCATTTTAAATTGGCCTCCAAGAGTTCAAAATCTCTGAAAAGCTTAAAAAACATAATGCTCGTCCTACGTCGTCCGAGGGGACCCTTATGGGTTCCACAATCATTTATAGGAGGAAAAGAGCCCCCCCATGATCTCCACCTATGGAAAATCATGGGTGGGCCCCACCCCCCATAATCTCTCATAATGATGGGAGTTATGGGGGCGGGACCCGCTACCTCCCCTCTTGGGGGAAACTGCCGACGGGCGTCTTAGCCACCGTTGATGGCCGGTCCCCTCCCGTCCACCGCCGCGACCGGCCTCGCCGTCGGGGCGGCCTCGACAAGTCGCCTGCAAGGCCACGACCGGCCTAGCCGGGGGCGGCCGAGTCGCGGCCGGCCCGGCCCGGCCACGGCCGCCCAGGCCGTGGCCGGCCACAGCTGCCCCGGCCATGGCCGGCCGCGTCCTCCCTAGCCGCGGCCGGCCTCACCGCGACAAGGCCGTGGCCGGTCACGGTCGCCTTTACCTCGGTCGGACCGCTGGCGGGCCAGCGCTATGAGCTGCCCGGCCGGCCGTGGCCGTTATGTCGGCTCGCCGTCATGAGATCCCCCCCTGCCGTCCGATGAAGGGGAGGCTCTCCTTGCCGTCCGATCAAGTGGGTAACCACTCACTACCCCACCACTTTAGTGGTGGGGCCCGCCATGATCCACCTCTAAAGGCTATAAAAGGACCCCCAGGGATTCCTCATTTCTCACCTTTTCTCTTCCCTGGTTTTTCTCCTTCCTCAGGTGAGAGCTCTCCCGCCTCCTCCACCAAGTCAGCCTCTACTCGCCGTGAACCACCTCCAGTCACCAATAGCCACTGGCGTCCACCAGCATCCACCAGCGGATATAGGCACCCCACCAACGCATTGGCAGCAAGAGGACGCCCAAGACCTCTAGGAATCGAAAGAACAGGATATTAGGAGCGAGCAAGTGCGTGCCAGGAGCATTCCACACATTCCTTTATCCAAGTCACTCCCGCGGTGCAGCCTGTTGCCCGCAGGAGACTATAGTCTCTCTCTCACCCCCCAAGTTGTAACAGGAGCGGTCTGTCATCCCGATTCACCAAGCATACTGTAATTACCCAAAGCTAGTGGAATTTGACCGGCACCGACCTGGTCACGTGGTTTTTTACCCATTTCAGGGGTTTTCCACGTCATCAAGACTTGTCTTCACTGTTCATTTTCATCGACCGTGTGCGCGCTCGACCGCTCCGTGAGCTGAGACGGTCCAAGATTATCCGGTCCGACTGGGGCGTCGAGTTAGTCTGTAACAGTTTGGCTCCATCTGTGGGAACACGAGTCCCGGCATCATTCAAAGTGCAAGATCATAAGCATCCCCCTGCCAAGTTCAACCTTAATGGCGAAGAGAAGCACCCATACCGCCGAAGTCTCCGCCCTTGGCAGAAACCCCGAGCCCGCACGTTCACATTCTATGGTGGATGTGTCACTGACTGCTGAAGCCACGCTAGCTCCCGTTACCGCCCTGGAAGGACGCGTCTGCCAGATGGAGGAGCAGCAAACCGAAATGCTCACCTTGCTGCGAAACCTTGGAGCATCTCAGGCTCCCGCACAGCAACCAGTTCGAGCAGATCCACCGCCACTACCAAATCAAGGTCGACCCCAGGAAGCTCTTCAAGGATAAGAGACATCCGAGGAATATTCCGAGGCTGCAAGTTCGGCTCACCCAATCCCAAGGAGGGCAAGGGCGGATCATCAGCATGAGCCTGCAAATGAAGTACGTCTACCCCCGCCAGAAAGGTTTACTCGAGAAGAAATTCGAGAAGTTATCGCCGAAGAATATCGCCAGGCTGGAGAAAGAGACGCTCGTGCCCACCGACCGTTATGCCAAGGTTCCCCTCTGATACCACAGATTCTAGAACATTCGATTCCAAACGGATTTAAACTCCCAAGCATCGAAACATTTGATGGGACCGATGATCCGCTGGAGCATGTGAGAGGTCTAAGTTGTTAGCCTAAATCACCTAGAGGGGGGTGAATAGGTGAAATGCGTGTCAAATGCGGAATTAAAAACTAACACAGCACATATCAAGCAATCACAGACAACAAGAGATTTATAGTGGTTCCCCAACCTTGGGTACGTCCACTTTCCTCACCGATCTAGCAAATTACTAGACTCGGCTACTCCACTATCTCGGATCAAAACGATCCTACACCTCGGAACCACGTTCCTACAAAACTCGATCCAACTGGATCTACAAAACTCGGAAGCAAAAGCCTTCCTACAAATCTCGGAGAAAAACTCCTACACAATAATTTGTTTAAAGAAAAATACAAACAATAATCTCAGATCTGGATCTTGACAGTCTTCTTCCTTAAGAGCTTTGGCTTGATCAGAGAAGTTGAAGACGACTTGAAAGAGATCCACAAATCTGAAGAACTAAATCACCTCGATCGAGAAAAAATAGATCTGGAATCTTTAAAGCGCGGCGAGATCGAGTGATTGACTTGCGTCTGGATCGCTGAAGAATTAGAGTTGAAAAACAGAGATTGGAGATCGTCGATCCAGAGCTTCTTCCGTGAACGTTAATGGCGGCGGCGGCGACTTGAAGAATTAGGGTTCACGGGATTTTTCTCTTTCTCTTTCTTAAAATAATAATCTCTGAAGGAATTCTTTTTTTTAATAGTCAAATCTGAAGTGACCTATTTATAGGTAGACTCCAACGGTCATAAGAATCATTAATGATGACACGTGGACTTATCAGAAAGGATCAAATCGAAATGTACAGTGAAATTGACTTAGAGAATTTCAGGAAAGATTTGAACCGACATACTCGAGTCATAGAAGATACATACTCGAGTATCAGATAGTATATACTCGAGTGTAAAAGAATTGGCATACTCGAGTAAGAGAAGTTATATACTCGAGTGGAAAGGATTTGCATACTCGAGTAAGAGAAGAGAAAACTACTCGAGTATGAGAGTAGATACTCGAGTGAAAACACTTAGAAAAATTTTCAGATAAAGGGTGAATAAATACTCGAGTACAAGAGTTGTAGATACTCGAGTGAGAGAAAAAGAACTACTCGAGTATCTTAGAACAACTACTCGAGTGAGGGGAAAATGAACTACTCGAGTATCTTAGAACAACTACTCGAGTAAACATTGACTTACTCGAGTATGAAAAATAACTACTCGAGTACATAGTCACTTACTCGAGTATATAGGGAACTACTCGAGTATGTGGACTTAGAATATTTCTGAAATGGGAAGAACGGAACTACTCGAGTATAAACAAGGAACTTACTCGAGTAACTAACCAACCACTCGAGTACAAGTTATCACTTACTCGAGTGAATACAGCCTACTCGAGTATGTAAACTAACTTACTCGAGTACAGACCCACTTACTCGAGTATACAAGGGAAGTACTCGAGTATGTGGACTTAGAGAAAATTCTGGATTTAACAACAGAAGGAATTACTCGAGTATAAGATATGACCTACTCGAGTGACTGACTATCTACTCGAGTATAAATTTATCTACACGAGTATATAGAGTCTACACGAGTATGTCCAAGGATCTACTCGAGTACTAAGTCACTTACTCGAGTATATGAAGGGTACTACTCGAGTATGTGGACTTAGAAAAATTTCTTCTAAAAGACATACTTCAATACTTGAGTCCACCATTCCAAGTGCATGTAGGAAGTGTATCCCAATAGAGAGGCTATACATGGGCCAACACTTTGGATCACACAATGAGGGATTACATTGTATGGTCCTGTGTTTGGTGACCCATTATAGACTGACATTGGTCTACACTTGGCATTAAGGACCTGCACACATACAACTTAAACACAGCATCAAATACACCTTAATTCATCTTAGTTCAAGGTCTGACTACCTACAAATCTGAGGTATTGTGGAGACAAATCCCAACAATCTCTCCCTATTTGTAGATGTCAGCATTCTCTATACTAAGGTGAATTATTCAGAGTTAAAAGAACAATACACATATACTTGAAAAAAAATAAGCTAAAGCAAGGATAACTAATGAAATAGCCATAATCAGAATCAATTATATATATATATAATTGTTTTTAACAAAGAGAATCCATTTCCACATTCTCTTTACTCAAGAGGGTCCTTCCTTATGCATCCTTTCTCTCTTCAGCTCTTGCCTCTCTAGGTAACTGAATGGCTTGGGAAAATAAGTTCTGGGCCTAGGAGGAGCAGCTGGATTATTGTGTCCCCAATTCCTGTCATGAAGTCTGATTTTGATTTGGGACACTTCATAGGCTTTCCATTCTGAATGACTGTAAAACTGGTCTCTGTTCTCACCAAGATCTGTAACTAATTTCAGGGTGTCAAGGATTAGAGATTTGGAGGTTGGACTCCAAACTTCAGAATGAATAATTGGTGGTCTGCTTTCAGAAGCTTGGGCAGGATCTCTTTTGGGTGCAGAACGACTGGCAGAAGCACCTTCACCATATTTTCTCTTCTTCCTTGGAGCTGGAAATTCATCTTGCCACAAATCAGAATAGGTGAGAGGGGGCTCAGTCACATCACCCTCAGATCTAGGTGAGAAAGCTGGCACACCTTATGGAATGGCTGTCTGGGCTGGAGCATCTGCAGGAGGTTGTGCTTCAAGAGGATTCAAGAAGTGTGGAATGATGGTTGGGTTGAGCTGGGCATTAGGGAAATTCATGTTGTCCAGCCAAACAGCAGTGTCATAGGTATAGAATTTCACAGACTGGAGCTGGGAGAGAATATCTGCTTTCATTTCTTTTACAAGACCATCCACAATAGCTTGAGCTCGGTTAGATAATGTTTCAACTTGTTCTTTTACAACTGCTTGAGCTTTCTCAGATAGTTTTTTCACTTGTTCTTTTACTATCTTCTCCCCCTTGGTGATATCTACAGATAGTTGAGCTATAGCTTCATCCCTGAACTTGCCAACTTCGTCACAGATTTTCATAAGATTGGCATCAGCATTCTTGTCCAACTTGATCTGATTATAGGCAACAGTTTCTTGTTGATTTCTCAGTTCACCTATGCTTGTGATAGTGTGATCTATGACCTTGCCAATTAGCTGGAACAATCTTTTGAGCTCATCAGTATTGGCCTGGATTTCTGCAAAGCCTCTACTCATCTCTTGTTCAAGAGTAGTGACTTTGTTATTGACTGATGTTAGAGATTCATCAAAGTACTTTCTCTGTGTAAGGAGCAAATGTTCAATCTTACTGACTATATCTGAAGAAGAGGGGGCTGAGGTTGGTGCAGGAATTGAAGGAGCAGGAGCAGGAGCATTCCAAGGAGGAATTTCTTTAATGACCACTGAGCTGACAGCTCTTTTGAAGGGTTCTATCTCAACAGATTCTTCTGTATCTAGGAAGGATGGCATGGAGAAATCCAAAGTCTTCAGAGGTTCCTCCACAGGATCTGGAGACATTTCCTCGTCATCAGACAAGAGAATATGATCTAATTTGCTGGGCTCACTATCAGGAGACTTGGCAGGAGACTGTACTGGAGTCTGAGCTGGAAACTGCACAGGAGATGGAACTGGAGACTGAGCTGGACATTGCACAGGAGATGGAACTGGAGACTGAATGGGAGACTTGGCAGGAGACTTGGCAGCTGAATCATTCTGAAAAAGAGGAGCATCTGAGGTGAGCTCATCAATAAATCTGTTAATATCATCAGCTGTAGACAGTAAAGCTGCATGAGTAGGAGAAACTGGAGGAGTAGAAATTCTGACTTATTCTTGTGTTGGAATCACTGATTCTGAAGAGACTTGATGCTGAGGAAGAGAAGAGGCAGGCTCCCCCTCAACTAATGCACCAGAGGTAGCAGTAGTTTGATGTAGAGGAGGAGATGGAATCCTGTCTTCAGGTAAACTGGTTTCTTGGTGAGTTTCTGAGATGGCATCAACCTTTGAAGCTTGGGCAGAATTCAGTATCTTGATGTCATACCTCTGTATGGAAGAGATGGAAACTTTCTTCATGTGGTGAAGAGGAGTCCCTTTGGATAAGTCAAACACTGAGGGATTAATCTCATGGAGGAGGAGTGAGATAATCCTAGCATAACTTGGATGTTCCACGCTCTCTCGGATCTTGTCCAGTATCATCATTCCGAACTGGAATTTCTTCCTGCATACTATTGCTTGCATGACGTCAAATAAATTCTGGGAGATATCTCTTATGGAGTATGTCTTGCACCACAAGACCTTGGCGATGACATCAACTAGAAATTTGCCTTCGGAATTGAACAAAGATCGATTCAAGGTTTCACCTCCACCTTCAGGATCTCGACCACAGAATAGAGAAGTGCGGTCGGCATCTTCCTTTACTAGAGAAGTTTCACCTCCAACTTGGATGTTCCACGCTCTCTCGGATTTTATCCAAACGAATCTCAAGTCCTTTTACTTTAGATTTCAGAACTGTACCATTATGTCTAACCTTCAGATTTTTGTAGAATTCTTCAACATCAGGTAGCAGGAGACGGCAGGGTTCTTGAAGAACGAAAGACAAACCGGCTGTGTCCAAGAGAATCAGTAAGTTCTTGAAGTCATCCGAAATATCTTCAATTCCATCTGTCACTAGTTCAGAGCCGATTCCAATCTTGGAGGAGGGAGCCATCAGCGATTTTGTAGTGCGAAGGAAACAAAAACGAGGAAGACAAAGCTCTGCAACTGTTCTGGGAGACGAAGAGACGGCGGCTACTCGAGAGAAATGAGAAGTGGAAAGGATTTCCGATTTTTCTAAATATATATATGATCCTAATTAGGTTTAAGGAGGAGTATTGAAAATAAAATCATACCTGATATGGAGCGCCAAAACTTTGGTGCGAATAGAAGAAAAAGGAGATTTTCAAATTTCTAATTCCCGTATACTCGAGTAGGTTTCGTCATACACGAGTATGAGATGGAGTATACACGAGTAGGTCAAGTGACATACACGAGTAGGTCAAGTGACATACACGAGTAGGTCAAGTGACATACACGAGTAGGTCAAGTGACATACACAAGTAGGTTACCAATTACTCGAGTATGTCAATTTTGGTCTACTCGAGTATTTCCGTTTACTCGTGTATATGTCTCTATGTACTCGAGTATATCACTTTGAAATACAATTTTCTTTAGAGAGATTTACTGCCACTGATATCTTCAACTCTGAGCCTGGCTGTGAATCCACCATCACTATTCCTCTTTGTTGAGCAGTCCGAGTTCCGTTTTGAAGAACGAGAACTTGGACTCGTCCAGCGGCTTCGTGAAGATATCTGCCACTTGCCTGTCTGTGGGGACATATTGTAGATCTATGTCTCCATTCTCCACATGCTCCCGGATGAAATGATAACGAAGCTCTATGTGCTTGGTCCGGCTGTGGGAGACTGGATTGTTGGCAATTGCTATAGCACTGGATGAGTCGCAAAACAAAGGAATGACCTGGAACTTCATGTTGTAGTCTTCAAATTGATTCTTGATCCATAAAAGCTGTGCACAACAGCTGCCTGCAGAGATGTATTCTGATTCAGCCGTTGAGATGGCTACACAGTTCTGCTTCTTACTGCTCCAGGAAATAAGTCTCCTTCCGAGAAATTGGCAAGTCCCGGAAGTGCTTTTCCTGTCGTCTTTGCTACCTGCAAAATCTGCATCTGAAAAACCAATTAGTTCACTATCATTACTTCTTGGGTACCATAAGCCAAGATTTGGTGTGCCTTTGAGGTATCTCAGGATTCGCTTTGCAGCGATGTAGTGAGATTCCTTAGAGTTCACCTGAAATCTAGCACATACACATGTTGAGAACATTATATCTAGTCTACTCGCAGTAAGGTAGAGCAAGGACCCAATTATGCTTCTGTACTTGGTTTCATCAAAAGGTTTCCCTTTCTCATCCTTGTCTAGAGACATAGCTGAGGCCATTGGAGTCCTCACAGATGTTGCATTCTCTATTCCGAATTTCTTAAGCAGCTCTTTGGTGAACTTCGTCTGTGAGATGAAAATCCCATCTTCAGATTGTTTCACCTGAAGCCCTAAGAAAAACTTCAGCTCTCCCATACTGCTCATTTCAAACTTCCCTTGCATAAGTTTAGAAAACTTCTTGCAGAGGTTGTTATCCGTAGAGCCGAAAATAATGTCGTCGACATAGATCTGCACTAGCAAAATCTTGCCTTTTATTTCCCTAAGAAATAATGTTTTGTCTATCTTTCCTCTTGTGAACTTGTTCTCAAGAAGGAAGCTAGACAGAGTCTCATACCAAGCTCGAGGAGCTTGTTTAAGACCATATAGTGCTTTCTGTAATAAATATACATAATTAGGATGGGTTGAATCAATAAAACCTGGCGGTTGCTCTACGTACACTTCTTCCTTTATGTCATCATTCAGGAAGGCGGACTTTACGTCCATCTGATAGACGGTAAAGCCCTTAAGTGCAGCGTAGGCAAAAAATAACCTGATCGCCTCCAGTTTTGCTACTGGAGCATAAGTCTGGTCGAAGTCGATTCCTTCTTCTTGACGATATCCCTTGGCGACAAGTCTGGCTTTATTCTTTATAATTGTTCCATCTTCGTCCATCTTGTTCTGGTAGACCCATTTTGTCCCGATGACGTTCTTATGCTTGGGTCTAGGAACAAGTGTCCAGACTTTGCATCGTTTGAACTGATTCAATTCTTCTTCCATGGCTAGAATCCAGGATGCGTCCGAGTTGGCTTCCTCAAATTTCTTTGGTTCAACCTGTGAGAGAAAACTTAAGTGTAAATTCTCATTAGTTGTACCTCGACGAGTTCTGACGCCATCCCGAGGATCTCCTATTATTTGGTCAACAGGATGATCCTTCAAGTGTCTGAACTCTAAAGTCCTTGCATCTGGGATCTCTTCAGCCACTGGAGTTGCATCTTCAGCTGGGATGTCTTCTTCATCTTGATCATCTACCTCTCCAATGGTCGTTGTAGAGGGGATCTTGATGAACGTCTCATCTTTATCTTCACTAGGTTCATCCAAGCTAAGTTCTTTCAATTTTGTACCTGCATCTACAATAGGCACACTAGACGAGTTGCTTTGCAACAGACTCGTCTCATCAAATACAAGATGTATCGACTCTTCCACCACCAGAGTTTTTCTATTGAATACTCTATAAGCCTTACTATGGCTACTATATCCTACAAAAATACCTTCAAAGCTTTTCTCGCTAAACTTTGTAGTATGATACTTGCCATTGTTAAGTACGAAGCACTTACAGCCAAAGATTCTAAAGTATGAAATGGTTGGTTGCCTGCCTTTTAGAAGTTCGTAAGGAGTCTTATCATGGTTCTTGTTGATGAGTGCTCGATTTTGCACGTGACAGGCGGTGTTGACGGCTTCAGCCCAGAAATACTCCGGAAGTGAGGCATCACTCAACATGGTCTGACAAGCCTCTATGAGTGTTCTGTTCCTTCTCTCAGCTACTACATTTTGCTGTGGAGTGCGAGGAGAGGAAAACTCATGAAGGATACCTTGACTTTCACAAAATTCTGTCATGGCTCCAGACTTGAATTCCGTTCCATTGTCACTTCTGATTTTGACTACGGAACAGTTGTATTCATTCTGGATCTGCCTCACAAAATTAGTGAAAATACCGAAGGTATCTGACTTGTGTTTCAGAAAGAACACCCACGCAAAGCGCGAGTAATCATCCACAATAACCAACGTATATTCCTTACCTCCCAAACTTCTAACCTGCAGTGGACCAAACAAGTCTATATGGAGAAGCTGCAAACTTCTATTGGAATCCTTGCCTATTATGCTTTTAAACGAACTTCTTGTTTGCTTGCCTTTGATACAAGCGTGACAAGGACTGTCCGTAATGCACTTGACATTAGGTGCATCACGCACTAAGTTTTGAGAGAATAATTTATTAATAGTTTTGAAATTAATATGTGCTAGTCTCTTGTGCCATTGGTCTGCAAGAGATGCACTACTTTTTGCCAAAAAAACACACTGGTGTCGAGGAGTCTATACAAATAAAATTTAAACGGAAAATATTTCTGCTTCGAGTGCCTGATAAAATAGTTTCCATATTGTTAACCGATTTTATCAAACACTTGTCAGCATGAAATTCAACTACGTATCCTTTGTCGCATAGTTGGCTTATGCTAATGAGATTGTGTTCCAATCCTTCAACATAGGCTACATCCGAAAAGGATACGCTACCGTTAAAAATCATACCATAGCCTTTAGTGATTCCTCGATCTGAACCTCCAAAGATGACCTTTGGTCCGTTGCAGACTGAGGTGTAATTCTGTAGTAGGCTCCTTGTCCCGGTCATATGCCGAGAGCATCCACTGTCCAAGTACCAGATTGGCGTTTTGGTGGCCTTTGGACATACCTGCAATTACAATCATTTAGCCTTAGGAACCCAAACAAGTTTGGGTCCTTGGTCTCGAGTTAGAATACTCCCCCTACGAGTATTAGCCTCATGAGTGGTCACTCTCACGTTGCTAACTTTAGGGGTTGCAGCATTTTCAGGATTGAACCAACAATCACTGGCAAAATGACCAATTCTGCCACAGCACCAACAGTTGAACCTGTTGTATCTTTGCCTTGTGTAGTCCTGCTTGACTTTCTGGAATGAAGGTCTAGCAGGAGCTTTACTCTTGGAGGAAGAGGCTTCATGATGATGGCAGTTACATGAGGTCTTCTCCTTAATAGGCTTTTCTACAATGGGTTTTACTTTTGGTGTCTTTTTGAAATTATGACCATGAGCATAAGGTCCATAGCTTTGAAGCTGAATCTCCTCATAAGGTGCCTTGAAGACACTCTCGCCAAAGTTACGAGGACGAGTCCAACCTTGGTATCTTGACTTAGGCTTCTCAGGGATCGGCCTAGAAAAGTGTCCGTAGGTGGACTCATAATCGAGTTCGTTCGTGGGAAAGATAACTTTCTTGAACACAACAGGTTCCAAGGGAGCTTTCCCTTTTTCTTCAGCTAGAGCCTTCCGGGCAGCCTTATTCTTTCTCTTGGCCTTATTTCTCCTAGCGGATTTACTAGAAGAGCCAATGTGGCCTAGACCAGCACCCTTGGCCTTAGCAGAGAATTCAGCAATGATTGGAAGAACTGTCTTAGGCTTAGAAAAACTCTCAACAAGCTTCTTTTCAGCCTCGAGTTGTCGTTCCAATTCTTTGATGATTTTCTCTTTAAGGTCGATGTGCTCGAGAGCTTTATTGTATTCCTCCATAGCTACATTGAGGTTCTCTTGAAGAGAGTTAGTCTTATTAACTTCTTCTCTCAAGCTGCTCTCACTAGCCTGTAGACAATTTATCTCTTTGGCTTGAGTTTTCATCATTCTACGACATTTTTCGTAAGCGGTGAGTAACTCCTTATACTGACCCATGAGCTCAGATTCATCTTCAGAGGAATATCCCTCTTGCTCATTGTCATCATCAGAATCAGAGAGAGGAGTGTGAGATTTTACCTTCCCAGTAAACTGGGGGACTTGTTCATCATCTGAATGAGCCATGAGCCCAAAGTAAGCTTCCTCTTCTTCACTCGACTCAGATGAGTCAGAGTCGCTGAGAGTTTTGCTCTTCTTGGCTACTAAGCTTTTCTCTTTCCTATTCTTATGGTGTGAGGATTTCTTTTCCTCTCTTCTTCCACCCTCTTTCTTTTTGTGAGGGCAATCGGCGATGACGTGACCTAGCTTATTGCAACAATAACAAATGATGTCAGTTGAGATCTGTTTGTTCTGTTTAGAATTATACCTGTCATGGCTGCTTGAGCCTTTCTTCCGATGATCACCGTCATGTCGTGATCTTCTATATGAGGCATCCTTGCCTCTCCATTGCTTCTTCTTGTTCAAGAACTTCTTGAACTGCCTTGAGAGTAGGGAGAACTCTCCATCAGATAGTTCTGAGCCAGATGAGCTGAGCTCAGATGATTCTTCTTCATCAGCCTCAGGAACTGGGGCAGGAGAGCTAGCCTTTACCTTCCTTGAGCTGTCTGCCTTTAGAGCGACAGATTTCTCCTTGGATGCAGACCTGCTTGTCTCTTCTTCAGCTTTTCTTGAGTTGATTTGCAGCTCGTAAGACATAAGATTTCCGAACAGATTCTGCGGGTCTGTCTCAGCTAACCTTCCAAACTCCCGAATGGCACATACCTTATTGTCCCATTCCTTGGTTAGGGATCTTAAGAATTTGTCATTGAGTTCCCCGTTGGTGAAGACACGTCCATAAACTCTTAGGCCATTTACTATCTTGAAGAAGTTCTCAAAAGTGTCAGCTATGGCTTCCTTATGACCCTGCCTGAAGGCTTCATATTTCTGGTTCAGTAGGGATCTACGATCATCCCTCACTTCCTCTGTACCTTCCATTAGAGTCACTAGGGATTGCCACATCTCCTTGGCAGACTGGCAATGAATCAGATTCTGCAGCATTGAGTCATCGACTGCACTTGCTATAATATTTTTAGCTTTCTTGTCCAGAGAGACAAGTGCAATCTCATCCTTATCTAGATCCATCAACTTCTTGGGAACTTGCTTGGTGGGATCTATGGTGGAAGTAGTCATAGGAATGTGGGGACCTTCTTCAACAATCATGAAGATCCGGGGATCTACTGCTTCCATGAATAACTTTACTCTTTCCTTCCACATAGGAAAATTGTTCTTGGTGTAGATAGGGAGTTTAGCAAAATCCTTGGTCTTACTCATGCTTGATACCTTTCAAGAAACAACTTAGAAGGATAAGATCAAGGTGTTAACCTTTTAACGATCAACCTCCCTCTGATACCAATTGAGAGGTCTAAGTTGTTAGCCTAAATCACCTAGAGGGGGGTGAATAGGTGAAATGCGTGTCAAATGCGGAATTAAAAACTAACACAGCACATATCAAGCAATCACAGACGACAAGAGATTTATAGTGGTTCTCCAACCTTGGGTACGTCCACTTTCCTCACCGATCTAGCAAATTACTAGACTCGGCTACTCCATTATCTCGGATCAAAACGATCCTATACCTCGGAACCACGTTCCTACAAAACTCGATCCAACTGGATCTACAAAACTCGGAAGCAAAAGCCTTCCTACAAATCTCGGAGAAAAACTCCTACACAATAATTTGTTTAAAGAAAAATACAAACAATAATCTCAGATCTGAATCTTGACAATCTTCTTCCTTAAGAGCTTTGGCTTGATTAGAGAAGTTGAAGACGACTTTAAAGAGATCCACAAATCTGAAGAACTAAATCACCTCGATCGAGAAAAAATAGATCTGGAATCTTTAAAGCGCGGCGAGATCGAGTGATTGACTTGCGTCTGGATCGCTGAAGAATTAGAGTTGAAAAACAGAGATTGGAGATCGTCGATCCAGAGCTTCTTCCGTGAACGTTAATGGCGGCGGCGGCGACTTGAAGAATTAGGGTTCACGGGATTTTTCTCTTTCTCTTTCTTAAAATAATAATCTCTGAAGGAATTCTTTTTTTTAATAGTCAAATCTGAAGTGACCTATTTACAGGTAGACTCCAACGGTCATAAGAATCATTAATGATGACACGTGGACTTATCAGAAAGGATCAAATCGAAATGTACAGTGAAATTGACTTAGAGAATTTC
The DNA here is from genome assembly GCA_039513925.1 of Platanthera zijinensis. NCBI lineage: Eukaryota > Viridiplantae > Streptophyta > Magnoliopsida > Asparagales > Orchidaceae > Platanthera > Platanthera zijinensis. Next base: position 145,997,722 of record CM077094.1, on the reverse strand, counting down.
AGGAAAGATTTGAACCGACATACTCGAGTCATAGAAGATACATACTCGAGTATCAGATAGTATATACTCGAGTGTAAAAGAATTGGCATACTCGAGTAAGAGAAGTTATATACTCGAGTGGAAAGGATTTGCATACTCGAGTAAGAGAAGAGAAAACTACTCGAGTATGAGAGTAGATACTCGAGTGAAAACACTTAGAAAAATTTTCAGATAAAGGGTGAATAAATACTCGAGTACAAGAGTTGCAGATACTCGAGTGAGAGAAAAAGAACTACTCGAGTATCTTAGAACAACTACTAGAGTGAGGGGAAAATGAACTACTCGAGTATCTTAGAACAACTACTCGAGTAAACATTGACTTACTCGAGTATGAAAAATAACTACTCGAGTACATAGTCACTTACTCGAGTATATAGGGAACTACTCGAGTATGTGGACTTAGAATATTTCTGAAATGGGAAGAACGGAACTACTCGAGTATAAACAAGGCACTTACTCGAGTAACTAACCAACCACTCGAGTACAAGTTATCACTTACTCGAGTGAATACAGCCTACTCGAGTATGTAAACTAACTTAATCGAGTACAGACCCACTTACTCGAGTATACAAGGGAAGTACTCGAGTATGTGGACTTAGAGAAAATTCTGGATTTAACAACAGAAGGAATTACTCGAGTATAAGATATGACCTACTCGAGTGACTGACTATCTACTCGAGTATAAATTTATCTACACGAGTATATAGAGTCTATACGAGTATGTCCAAGGATCTACTCGAGTACTAAGTCACTTACTCGAGTATATGAAGGGTACTACTCGAGTATGTGGACTTAGAAAAATTTCTTCTAAAAGACATACTTCAATATTTGAGTCCACCATTCCAAGTGCATGTAGGAAGTGTATCCCAATAGAGAGGCTATACATGGGCCAACACATTGGATCACACAATGAGGGATTACATTGTATGGTCCTGTGTTTGGTGACCCATTATAGACTGACATTGGTCTACACTTGGCATTAAGTACCTGCACACATACAACTTAAACACATCATCAAATACACCTTAATTCATCTTAGTTCAAGGTCTGACCACCTACAAATCTGAGGTATTGTGGAGACAAATCCCAACAGCATGCCAACCATTTCACTACCACCATGAGAATTTACAATGCTCCAGACCAACTCCTCTATTAGGTGTTCCCAGCTACTCTTAAGGGACAAGCTCGAACATGGTTCCATTCGCTAAGGGCTAATACCATCGCTAGCTTTGCAGAGCTAACAAGGCAATTTGTCGACCAATTCATTGCCAACCGCCGGATCGTGCGCGACCCCTCTCATTTATCAGGAATCCGTCAGAACGAGGGGGAAACCCTCAAAGATTTCTTTCGGCATTTTACTGCCGAAGCTCGTCAAATTCCAGGTGTTGACCCCGAATTATTGCGAGGTGTATTCCTCGGAGGCCTCCGACCAAGCGGCTTCTACTCAGCACTGATCCGAGAAACTGTTCCCAGCTATCTCGACCTCGTACATCGGGTTGAAGCAAAAATCGCCGCGGATGAGGCCATTGAAGCTCATCGTCAGCAATTTGATGGCGCCCAGAAATGCAAGATAGAAAGGGAGCAACCTCCGCATCCTCAGAAAGGAAGATTCTGTGATGATCGCCGCAATGGGCAACTGCGGCGAAATCTTCAGAGAGATCAGCCCCCCAGAGATTTCACCCCCCTCAACACAACACGCACCAATGTGTTGTATGCCATCCAGAATGAGCCAGCCTTACAGCGGCCAAGACAGCTAGCACCCAATCCCAGGAGTGACCAATCTAAGTATTGCGAGTTTCATCGAACCGCGGGACATACGACAGAGGATTGTGCCCGCCTAAAAGAAGAAATCGAACGTCTAGTCCTTCTGGGACTGCTCGGCAGATTCTTACAAGGACATGTGCAAGATCAGTGCGACCTGCTTAGACAGCAAGGAGATCAGCAGAATCCACTCCCTCGAGGAGCAGGTTGTAAACAGATGGTTGGAAACATCGAAACCATAGCCGGGTCACCCATTCTTTCCGCTCAAATCTTCTCGGTCAGTATGCAGGGTGAGACCCACGAAGATAAAAAGTTCAAACAAGATTCCACCATAACCTTCGGGGATGAATACCTGGTCGGCCTCCGAACACCTCACCAAGTTCCCCTAGTAATCAGCGCTGGAATCGGGGATCCATGTTATAATGTCAAACGAATTCTCATCGACAATGGAAGCTCTATCAACGTCCTATTTTCTGCTACTATGCAGAATATGAATATTTCCACTCAGCGTCTAACTAAGGTAGTCGGACATGTGTACGACTTCGACAACCATCCAGTGCAGGTGTTAGGAACGATTACCCTCCCAGTTACTATGGGAGAATTTCCAAGACAAGTGACACATGAAATCCAGTTCGTGGTTGTAGATTCAAGCTCTGCCTACAACGCCATCTTCGGAAGACCAGTTCAAACTATCTTCAAAGCAATTCCCTCAATTCCTCACCTAGCCATGAAGTTTCCTATTCCCGGGGGAATTGGAGTTGTCCGTGGTAACCAAGAGGCCGCCAAAAATTGCTACTCCAAACAAGCATAGCCAGCAAATGCCACCACGTTGAACATTGATGACTTCGATCTCCGCGACGAGGCAGTACTACAGCGAGGGATGCTCATTGAAGGACTAATCGAGGTCCCTCTCTCTCCTGCAAACCCGACTCGCACCGTCCAGCTCGGGTCACTCCTCCCACAACAAGAAAAGGAGGAACTGACGGCCTACCTCCAAAGCAACAAAGATATCTTCGCCTGGGCCCCTGAAGATATGCCCGGCATAGATCCCCATGTCATCCAATATTCCCTCAACATCAACCCGGCATGCAAGCCCGTCATCCAAAAGAAAAGTCTTCAGGGAAATGGAGGATGTGTGTGGACTACACCAACCTTAATCAAGCATGTCCTAAGGACAGCTTCCCGCTCCCCAAAATTGATCAGCTAGTCGATTCAACCGTCGGACACCAACTCCTTAGCTTCATGGATGCCTACTCCGGATACAACAAGATTCGAATGAACCCAGCCGATGAAGAGCACACGACATTCCGAACTGACAAAGGGATGTACTGCTATAAAGTTATGCCTTTTGGGCTCAAGAATGCAGGATCCACTTACCAACGGCTCATGAACAAAATCTTCAAAGACCTTATCGGCAAGACAATGGAAGTGTATGTAGACGACATGCTAGTAAAGAGTGTTTGTCAGGAGAACCACGTAAAGGACCTTGAGAAATGTTTCAAGATACTACGACAGTATGGCATGAGGCTCAACCCTACCAAGTGCGCGTTCGGGGTTACATCGGGAAAATTCTTAGGGTTTATGGTAACCCAGCGAGGCATAGAAGCCAATCCCGAGAAAATTAAAGCCTTGGAGGAGATGTCGCCGCACCGATCTCTCAAAGAAGTGCAAAGGCTGAATGGGAGAATCACAACACTTTCTAGATTCCTGGCACGGACCGGAGATAAGTATCTCCCCTTCTTCAAGATTCTCCGGGGAGCTAGAGCTACCAGTTTTTAGTGGACAGACGAGTGTCAGTCAGCCTTCGAATTACTCAAGCAATATCTGGCATCCCCTCCATTACTATCAAAGCCAGCTCCAGGAGAAGTTCTGTTTTTATACCTCGCCATCACACCAGCCGCGCTAAGCTCAGTATTGGTAAAGGACGAGGGGGGTGTCCAACGCCCCATCTATTATCTTAGAAAGATCCTCACTGACACCGAAGCTCAGTATCCATTCACAGGCAAGACGGCTCTCGCGCTCGTTTTCTCAACAAGAAAGCTTCGTCCCTACTTCCAAGCCCACACCATTAAGGTACTAATAGAGTTACCTCTCCGTACAATTTTTCAAAAGCCAAAAACTTCCGGCCAATTAGTCAAATGGGCCGTCGAACTGGGCGAATTTGACATCCATTTCTTACCACGTCCCGTCATCAAGTCACAAGTTTTGGCAAACTTTGTCGTCGAAAACACCCTACCAGCAGAACCAGAAGTTGTCTCAGCAGAGCCAGGTCAAAGATGGACCATGTACGTTGACGGAGCGTCCGATATTAAGGGTGCAGGAGCCGGACTACTCCTCATAAGCCCAGAGCTCATCACATTAGAGTACGGGCTCCGACTCAAGTTCCCCGCAACCAACAATATAGCAGAATATGAGGCCTTAATTGCAAGACTCAGGCTCGCCATCGACTATCATACCATCAGTTTAACAATCTACTCTGACTCCTAACTCATAGTATCCCAAGTAGAAGGGGATTCCGAAGCCAAGAATGAGCATCTTGTTCAGTGTCTCCAATTAGTAAAGTCACTCCTGCAACAGATACCGCAAGTCCAAATCCTCCACATCCCCAGAGAGCAAAACAGTCGAGCAGACGCCCTATCAAATTTAGCTACGTCTCACCCCCGCTATCAGTCCAGGAGGCGCATGGTAGAAGAAATTGTCTTTTCCAGTATCTAGGGACCTTGGGAGATAGCAGAAATTAAGAACTTAGAAGAATCATGGATCACCCCGCTGGTCGATTACTTAGAGAGGAAGCAACTTCTGGATGATCCAAAAGAAGCCCGTCAGTTAAGAATAAGGGCAACAATGTTCACATTGATTAACGGAGAACTCTATAAGCGATCTTTTGCAGGGCCTTACCTAAAATGCTTGACAGAGACTGACGCCGAATACACCCTCCGCGAAGTCCATGAAGGAGTCTGCAGAGAGCACTTGGGTGGAAAAGCCTTAGCCCGCAAAATCTTACGCCAAGGCTTCTACTGGCCAACCATGAGGAAAGAAGCGGCGGACTTCGTTCAAAAATGCAAAAGCTGCCAGATGCATGCCAACGTTCCTAAGCAACCACCCGTTGCCCTTACCATGCTGCAGGGAGATTGACCGTTCGCAAAATGGGGAATTGATCTCCTCGTCCCTTTGCCCCTGGCTTCAGGACAAAGGAAGTTCATCATCATGGCCATCGACTACTTCACCAAGTGGGTAGAAGCAGAACCTCTGGCCAAGATTACTGAGGAGAATGCAAAGCTATTTGTGTGGAAGAACATTGTTTGCCGCTTTGGCATACCTGCAATTATCATCACCGACAACGACACTCAATTCACTTGAAGATCTTTCAGCAAGTTGTGCGAAGACTTGAAGATCGAGCTGCGACACACGGCAGTGTCACACCCTCAGTCCAATGGGCAGATCGAGGTAACCAACCGAACCATCCTAAAGGGGCTAAAGATGAGACTCCAAGATGCAGGGGGAAATGGCCCGACGCACTCCCCAACGTATTGTGGGCATACCGAACGACAACGAGAACCCCTAAAGGAGAAACAAGGTATAATCTCTACTATGGAACTGAAGCAATTATTCCAGTTGATATTGGCATCCCAAGCCCCCGGGTATCTCACTTAGACCCCCAGACAAACGACGACACACTCAGAGATAATCTAGACCTAATCTCCGAGATCCGCGAAGAAGCCACCCTCCGAGCCGCAGCATACCAATGACGTGTAGCTCGCTATTACAACTGCAAAGTAAAGCCACGTCCGATCAACGTAGGGGACTTGGTCCTACGTACTCTCGAAGCAGCAGGGAAAGCAACACAAGGAGACAAGTTGTCCCCGGCTTGGGAAGGCCCATTCATCGTCACGGCAATGGTGAAGCCAGGGACATACAAGTTGCATAGCGCAGAAGGAAAGACTCTCCCCTGTACCTGGAACATGCAGAACCTGTGCCGATTCTATCAGTGATTTCCATTCTTACAATTGTCTAATTGCGTACATTTTGTTTTGAACTATCTAAGCCGCGGGATCAACCCCGCGCATGATACCACTGTCCTTAAGTTGTTTTATTCGTTCATTTTGTTTATGGAATATTATCCCTTTCCTTATTTATCTTGGAAGTATGGGAATCAAGAAATGACTTTTCCACGCTAGGTTACGCAATCAGATCAAACACATGGCGTTAATCAAGTCAACACCGTGGGGGCCTTGCCCCCCTCACGAAGAAGCCACGAGCATCCATCGCACAACCTAAGCTGCGAGCAACCCTCGCGCAATACCGCGGGGGCCTGCCCCGCTCACGAGGAAGCTGCGAGCATCTCTCGCGCAACCTATGCCGCGAGCAACCCTCGCGCAATACCGTGGGGGCCTGCCCCCTTACGAAGAAGTCGCGAGCATCCCTCGTGTCCGCGAGCAACCCTCGCGCAACACCGTGGGGGCCTGCCCCCCTCACGAAGAAGCCGTGAGCATCCCTCGCGTAACCTAAGCCACGAGCATCCCTCGCGCAATACCGTGGGGGCCTGCCCCCCTCACGAGGAAGCTGCGAGCATCCATCGCGCAAACTAAGCTGCGAGCAACCCTCACGCAACACCGTGAAGGCCTGCCCCCCTCACGAAGAAGTCGCGAGCATCCCTCGCGCAAACTAAGCTGCGAGCAACTCTCGCGTGACACCGTGGGGTCTTTCCCCACTCACGAAGAAGCCGCGAGCATCCTTCGCGCAAATTAAGCCGCGAGCAACCCTCGCGCAACACCGTGGGGGCCTGCCCCCCTCACGAAGAAGCTGCGAGCATCCCTCGCGCAATTCAAGCTGCGAGTATCCCGCGTGCAAACTAAGCCGCAAGCTTCCCTCGCGCAAACTAAGCTACGAGTATCCCTCGTACAAGCTAAACCACAGGTATCTCGCGCACTGAAGAAAGTCACGAGTATCCTTCACACAAAGCGAAGCCGCAAGTACCCTTCGCGCAAACTAAGCATCCCACGCCCGGTCAAAGCCGCGCGGTTAACACCAATCAGCATGGACAAATGCCCAAAAAAATATGAAAAGGCAACAATGTCATAACAAAGCCAAGCTCAAAATAAAACAGGTACAACCAATGCCTAGAGGAAGGACGCTACGTGCACAATAAAACAACAAAACGTACAACAACATGTAAACAGTACAGCTACTCTCCCTCGGCACTTGAGTCAGGGCGCTCGTCCCCGGAAATATCTGCAAAGCTGAAACTGGAGGTGTCACACCCAAGGCGCTTGCCAACAAAGCGAAAGGACTTCGAAACGCCGCGACGGAGCGCTAGCTCGCGTATATTGTCCATCTGAGGCTCCACCTCCTTGGATCAAATATCATCACGAACCTCCTCCGCAATCAAGTTGCGGTCTCGCAGGTAATCCAGCGACTCCAAGTACTCCGCAAGCCCTGCAGCCTTCAGCTCTGATGCATGATCGTCAGAGGAAAGCATCTCCACTTGTGTCTTCGCCGCCCGAAGCTGAGTCTCAAGGCCTGAGACCTCCTCTCGTGCCGCCTGCAGCTGGGTCCCTAAGCCAAATGTCTCCTCTTTTGCATGCTTCAGCATCTGGGTGGTCCTCTCCACCAGAGTCTTCTCCACGTCCAAGGCCGCACACGTATCTTATAGCTCAGGCTTCAGCTCTGAACCGATCCGACAGAACCGCGCAATGTCCCGGTCATGTTCCTCCTTCAAGGAAGCGAGCGAGCTCATCGACAACTGAAGCTTCTCCTGTAGAGCAAGATACTCGTCCTTCAGGCTCACGTAATGATCATTCCAGGTCACTGCAACCTGCGCCTGAGTCTCTATCTGCAAGAGAAAAACACACAATCAGCCTCTTTCAAAAAAAAAAGAAAAGAAAGAGAGAGCAGAAAGAAAAGGGAAGTTACACCCTTATCGCATCACTCATCGCCCTCAAGGAAGAGGACATCCGCGGAGCCGCTGTACTTGCAGACCTGAGGAACGGGGGAAGCAGGTATCTGCACCTCTGGGGATGAATCGTCAGAAGCTACCACCACAACATCAAGGTCATTAGCAGGGGCCATCACCGCTTTCCTCTTACGACCCCCTCCCTGAGAAGTCTCCACCACCTGAATTGTGCCCGCCGAGATACCGCATCCCAGTAGCTGCTTTTCCTCCACATAAACATAGATATTGAAGAGACGGTTGGCCAACTCGCGAGGCTCATAAAATCCGAGCACCAGAGAAAAATCCCACTCCTTCCCTTTCACACGACGGCAGCGGTCGAGAAGCGCATTCCACACCTCAGGAACGCCCCAGGAATTCTTCACATATCCGAACAAAGTGTTGCCATGACGACGATCTTTATGAGCTTCAAACTCCAACCAAACTTGTTGTTATGCACCTCCACCCGCTCGCCACTATCAGAGCGCACGTCGCACCAATCTCGGAACTGGTCTAAAAAAAACTGGCTCCCATGCTTGCGGAAGAAGGCAAACAAGCCCATAATTCAGGCAATCCCAGCCGGAACAAACTGAGAGATAGGCACTCCGCAGAACTTCAAAATCTCAATCACCTCCTCGTTGGGTGGAAAGCGGAAGCCAGATCTCAGGGAAACTTCGCAGATCGTAAACCAGCCGCGGGGAGGATTCTGAACCCGCTCCTCAGGTCGCGGGATCCTCACTTCCAAATCATCAGGAAGCCCGTACTTTGCCCTCCAAATATCAGCGCCATCTCCAGTCAAAGAAGAGCGCAGGCGCATCGGACCATATTGAAGTTGGTGACCAGACGGTCTGGCAGTCTGTCTTGGCGGGTTGAAGACCGGGCGGTCTGGCGGTTTCCCTTCAGCAGGTTGGTTGATGTGCTGTTGCTGTCTGGTAGCCGAGCGGTCTAGCCGTTTGTCTCAGCCGGCTTGGAGACCGGGCGGTCTAGCGGTCTCCACTGGTGATCTCTCTTTCTCTCTGGTAGTAGCCGTGCAGTTAGCCCTTCTATCTAACCGCGCGGCTTGTGCGGTTTGTTCTGTATAGTCCGCCTAGTCCTGTAATTTTTTAGTCCCACATCTCTTATTTATATTCTCTCATCTCTCCTCCATTCTATATAAGGGAAGGCATACCTTTGTAATAGATACCTTTTTCTAATAATAAAGTTTCAGTTTAAACCGTTTCCGGCTTGTTTTAGTTCAATTCTAGCATGGTATCAGAGGACTCGATTTTCTCCGCCTGATTCTGTGCGCCCTCTCTGACCGCGCGACCTATCCACGCGGCTTGCTTCTTCTTCTCGTGACCTGTTCTCGTGGCTTGTTTCTTCTGGTCTGTTCCCTGTTCGCACGGTTTATTTCTCTCCTTGTCGTTGCCCTTTGTGTGCGCGACCTCTTTGTTTCTCCTTCTTCTCGCCGCGACCTGTGCTTAGTCGCTGCGCCCACCGTTCTAACTGCTCCTCTTCTCTAGTCGCCCCAGCCTGTTGCCGCGACCTGTTTGCCTTGTTCGCCGTTTTTGCCTCCCAGCGGACTTCTCTCTGTTCGCGTGGTGTCTCTTTCTTCTGTTCGCGCGGGCTGTTTTATAGCCGCTCGACTTCTTTCCCTCTGTTTGTTTCTGCGGCTTTGTCGTGGCTTTTCTGGCCGCTGGTGTGCTGTCACCGTGACCGCTGCAGTTTTTGGTTCCTCCCTTCATGGCTTTCATATACTCCTCAAAGACGTTCGCCTCGGTGGTCACATCTTATGGTAGTGCCCACGTTGTTACTCAAGGAAAATGGCTGATCGACACCGGTGCTACTAATCATATGACCAGCAATCTCCAGTGTTTTTCTCTCCTAGAAACACATGATCGGTTGCCCCCGGTTATTCTCGCTGACGGCTCTTCATCATCGGTCCATGGGATGGGGATAGTTCATGTCACTCCGTCTCTTCGCTTGGCAGATACTCTCTACGTGCCCACGTTCCCGTGCAACTTATTATATGTTACCTCTCTGTCATGCTCCTCCACGTCTTCTTCGTCAACTTCTGCCCCAACTTCCTCCACAAAGTCCTCCGCTCAATTGTGAGGCCTGTCAGCTTGGCAAGCATCACCGCTCCTCCTTTCCTCCAAAACACGTTCGTGGATCTACCCGTCCGTTTGATCTCATCCACTCCGATGTTTGGGGTCCTTCTCCTACTCTTACCGTTGGTCGGGGTAGTTCATATTTTGTCACGTTCATTGATGATTTCTCTCGCTGTACATGGGTGTATCTGTTAAAAGATCGCTCCGAATTATTCTCTGTATGGACGTCCTTCTATCTCATGATCAAAACTCAATTTAATGTTTCTATTAAAGTTTTTCGATCTGATAATGCCAAAGAATATATCAGTCATGACTTTTCTACCTTCTGCATGCAAAATGGGATTATTCATCAAACTAGTTGTGTCTATACTTCACAACAAAATGGTGTGGCAGAACGCAAAAATCATCACCTCCTCGATGTCGCTCGCACCTTGATGACCCAGATGCATGTTCCTCGCTCCTATTGGGGCTATGTTGTTCTCCTTGCCGGCTACCTTATCAATCGCATTCCCTCCACGGTTCTACACGGAAAACCCCATTCTCAATTCTGTATCCGGGCAAGGAACCGTTTTCTCTCCCTCTCCAAAACTTTGGATGCACTGCCTTTGTGCATGCCCCTTCTGCCACCCGTGATAAGCTCTCCCCTCGCTCCACGAAATGTGTCTTTTTGGGGTACTCCACCACTCAAAAAGGCTATTGTTGCTTTGATCCCATCCTTCGTAAGCAGTTCGTCTCTGCTGACGTCACCTTCTTCGAGAATACCTCCTACTTCTCGGCTGACTCCTCTCCTCTTCTCCCAGCTTCTGATTCTCCTCCTGTTCCCTTCATTCCCTCGTCTCCTACTGCGATCTCCACCCCTACACCATCTCCGTCCACTCCTCTCACTCCGCCTCTTTCTCCCTTTTCTCTGCCACCATCTCCCTCATCTCTGCCGCCGTCGCTCTCTACTCCCGGGCAAGCTCTCTCCGCCACGGATGCTCCGGATGCCGAGGGACCCGCTGACCTGGATCTTCCTATAGCTCTTTGCAAAGGGGTGTGGACGTGTACCCTACACCCCCTTGCTGCTGTTGTTTCATATGATCGTCTTACCCCTTCTCGCAGGGCTTTTGCACTGGTTATCTCTGCCACTGCCATACCCCGCTCCTACCAGGAGGCCCTTGCTATTCCTCATTGGAAGATGGCCATGGATGAGGAAATCGCGACCCTAACTGAGCGGGGTACCTGGACTCTTGTTCCTCCTCCCTTCGACACTGATGTTATTGGCTGTCGCTGGGTCTTTGTGGTCAAATTTGGCCCAAACGGTACTGTGGATCGTTATAAGGCTCGTCTTGTTGCTAAGAGATTTACTAAGACCTATGGGGTTGGTTACTTTGACACCTTCTCCCCCGTGGCTTGTCTCAGCATTATCCGGGTCCTTCTCTCTGTGGCGGTAAATAGGGATTGGCTGATTTCCCAGCTGGATGTCAAGAATGCATTCCTTTATGGTGATCTTCAGGAGGCCGTCTACATGGAGCAACCTCCTGGGTATGTTGCTCAGGGGAGACACGAGTATGACGGCTGAAGAAGGCTATCTATGGCCTCAAGCAGAGCCCTCGAGCTTGGTTTGACAAGTTCAGCGGCATCGTGGCGGCCGTTGGTTTTGTGCGAAGCTCTGCCGATCACTCTCTCTTTATTCGCAAAACCCCCTCAGGGATGGTTGTTCTTGCTGTGTATGTCGATGATATTCTTCTCACTGGCGATGACCAGGAAGGGGTAGCCCTGACAAAGCGACATCTTCGTCAACATCTGGTCACAAAAGATATGGGCTCTCCAAAGTACTTTCTGGGGATCGAAATCTCTCGGAAGCCCGACTCATTAGTTCTCTCCCAGCGTAAATATTCCCTTGATCTTTTAAAAGAGGCAGGATTAACTGGAGCAAAACCTGCCAGATACCCCATGACAACTGGAGAAGATAAAACCTGGACAGATGATTCGCCTCCTCTTTTAGATAGTTCGCGGTATAGGAGTCTGGTTGGTAAGCTCATATATCTCACAGTGACCAGGCCCGACATTTTCTATGTTGTGGGCAAGGTGAGTCAATTCATGCAAGCACCTAAAGAGTGCCATCTACAGTCCGCCTTGCGGATCTTGGAGTATGTCAAAGCAGCGCCTGGGAAAGGATTACTTTTTCAAAAGAATGGTCAGATGCAAGTTATGCTGATGACAAAGGGGATCGCAAGTCAACCTCGGGTTTTTGCACATTTGTTGGGGGAAATATGGTGAGCTGGAAGAGCAAGAAGCAGTCTGTTGTCTCCATGTCTAGTGCAGAAGCTAAGTATCGCAGTATGGCGTCGACCACTTGTGAGTTAAAATGGCTACGGGCTCTCATGCTAGATTTAGGAGAGGTCTACAACCATCATATACCTATGTTCTGTGATAACAAGGCTTCCATATACATCTCCAAAAATCCGGTCTTTCATGAAAGAACCAAGCACATTGAGGTCGACTGTCATTTCATTCGTGAAGAGATCTTAAATGAACAAATTTGCACTCCCTTTGTCACTTCTGATAAAGAGCTGGCTGACATCTTCACCAAGCCAGTTTCTTCCTCGTTTCTTCATATTTGTGACAAGCTGGGCATGATCGATATATATGCTCCAGCTTGAGGGTGAGTGATGAAGTTGGTGACCGGACGGTCTGGCGGTCTGTCTTGGTGGGTTGAAGACCGGGCGGTCTGTAGGTTTCCCTTCAGCAGATTGGTTGATGTGTTGTTGCTGTCTGGTAGCCGAGCGGTCTAGCCATTTGTCTCAGCCGGCTTGGAGACCGGGCGGTCTAGCGGTCTCCACTGGCGATCTCTCTTTCTCTCTGGTAGTAGCCGTGCGGTTAGCCCTTCTGTCTAACCGCGCGGCTTGTGCGGTTTGTTCTGTATAGTCCGCCTAGTCCTGTAATTTTTTAGTCCCACATCTCTTACTTGTATTCTCTCATCTCTCCTCCATTCTATATAAGGGAGGGCATACCTTTGTAATAGATACCTTTTTCTGATAATAAAGTTTCAGTTTAAACCATTTCCGGCTTGTTTTAGTTCGAGTCTAACAGACCAGAAGAACGCTTCGAAACATGCGCATGACAGAAATAAAAAAGTCGGCCCAAAGATGAAAAACTGCACGACCAATCGCCAAAAGCAAGCACGACATGCAAAAAAGGGCACCTGTGCAAACACACGCGCAATAGGGAAGTACACGACTGTGCAACGCGAACCGCGCCAACGACCGCGCAATGCGAACCGGGCCAACGCACGCGACTTGCAGCCTGCGCGCGCGCATGGCCAGCGCGCGCGCGCATGGCCGCGCGCGCCCGGCCGCGCGCTCCCAGCCCGCGCGCGCCAGGCCCGCGCGCTCCCGGCCTGCACGTGCAGCTTCGTCGCGCGTGCACGGCCTGCGCGCGCACGGCCTGCGCGCTCACGGCCTGCGCGCTCACGGCCTGCGCATGTACGGTCTGCGCGCCCGCGGCCGGCGTGCGTGGCCCTTCCTCGCACGCGCTGTTTGTGCGCATATGGCTTGGTGAGATGCACACCCGGCTGGCACCCGTGGTCTTTGCACACACCCGGTACACGCTCTCCAAACCTCCACGTGCTGTCATACCTTGGAACCACTAGCCGCCGCCACCTCGGTTTTCTCGTCAGCCATCACCATGACAATAGAGAATGAGAAAAATCCCTCCTCTCACGCTCACTTCGTTCCCGGACAGCAGAGATTTGGGGGGAAATTGATGGGTTCCACCATCATTTATAGGAGGAAAAGAGCCCCCTATGATCTCCACACAAGGAAAATCATGGGTGGGCCCCACCCCCCATAATCTCTCATAATGATGGGAGTTATGGGGGAGGGACCCGCTCCCTCCCCTCATAGGGTAAACCGCCGCCGAGAGAATCGCCGCCGACGAGCGGCTTAGCCACCGTCGACGGCCGGTCCCCCCCGGACACCGCCGTGGCCGGCCCCGCCGTCGGGACGGCCGTGACAAGCCGCCTGCAAGGCCACGAATGGCCTAGCCGGGGGCGGCCGAGCCGCGGCCGGCCCGGCCGCGCCGTGGCCGGCCACGGCCGCCCCGGCCATGGCTGGTCGCAGCCTCCCTAGCCGTGGCCGGTCTCGATCGCCTTTGTCGCGGCCGGACCGCTGGCGGGCCACCGCCATGAGCCGCTCGGTTGGACGCTCCCGCGGCCGGCTGCCCGGCCGCCGCCGCCCGGCCACCGCCGCCGACCGCTCGGCCACCGCCGCCGTTATGGCGGCTCGCCGTCATGAGAGCCCCCCCCCCCCCCGCCGTCCGATGAAGGGGATGCTCTCCTCGCCGTCCGATCAAGGGTGTAACCACCCACTACCCCACCACTTTAGTGGTGGGGCCCCCATAATCCACCCCTGGAGGCTATAAAAGGACTCCCCAGGGATTCCTCATTTCTCACCTTTTCTCCTCCCTAGTTTTCTCCTTCTTCCTCAGGTGAGAGCTCTCCCGCCTCCTCCACCAAGTCGGCCTCTACTCGCCGTGAACCACCGCCAGTCACCAACAGCCACCAGAGGTCACCAACATCCACTAGCGGCTACAGGCACCCCAACCAACGCATTGGCAGTAAGAGGACGCCCAAGACCTGGAGGAATTGAAAGAACAGGATATTGGGAGCGAGCAAGTGTGTGCCGCCCCGAGCATGCGCGCCAGGAGCATTCCACACATTCCTTTGTCCAAGTCACTCCCGCGGTGCAGCATGTTGCCCGCAGGAGACTACAGTCTCTCTCTCTCACCCCCAAGTTGTAACGGGAGCGGCCTGTCGCCCCGATTAACCAAGCATACTGTAATCACCCAAAGCTAGTGGAATTTGACCGGCACAGACCCGGTCACGTGGTTTTTTACCCATTTCAGGGGTTTTTCCACGTCATCAAGACTTCACTGTTCATTTTCATCGACTGTGTGCACGCTCGACCGCTCCGTGAGCTTAGACGGTCCAAGATTATCCGGTCCGACCTGGGCGTCGAGTTAGTCCGCAACAGATCCTACTCTACGAATACAGGATTGTACAGCTATGATGTGCGTATAATACATAAATTGGTTACAAAACTGCACATAATTGGTATATAAATTGGTCACGATGTGCGAATAGTCGCAAAACCACTCTAAGTTCTTAATACAGAAATGTCACCCTTAAAAATAATAAAATGGGCCCCAGGCCCTCTTTTCATTTAAATTGATTACCTACACATGAGAGAGCTCCGGAAGAATCCTTCAACGATCTCCCAGTGCGCTTGAAAGAATCCTCGAAGTTCTTCAAGGACCTTCGAATCCTCCGAAGATCTCCCTATGCGTTTGAAGGAACCATCGAAGATCTTTGAAGATCTCCCAGGAGCCTTCAAACACCCCTTGGGGATTTCGCCATGCACATTTCACTCCACGCACATTTCAACCAGTGCACAATGCATAGTGCGTATTGCACCCAACACATTACAACGAGCACATCGCTCCAGACTCCACCCACAACCAGAGACAAGATCCAGTTCGTGCTGAGCGCACCGGTCTAGCTTCCGAGCATCAACATGAGACTTCAGAACGCAACAAGCGCACTGCTCGCCACTGTACAACTTAAAAAAAAACTTAGCTTCAGAAGCGGTGGTGGACTGTCACCCTCAGAGCTTTTTTTTTCTCTCTCTACAACTATAACGAGATGCGATCTGCCACCCTAGAGTTCTTTACAACTCTTGTAACAAACAAAAAGATAATGAATATTTGATCGGCACATACCCGCCCATGTGATTTTTTTTCTATTTCCGGGGTTTTTCACGTTAAGAAATTCTCTTATTAGCCGTCTAACTTTACTTTGACTATTTGCGCGCTCGACTGCTCCCAAGCTAAGACGATTTGATTTTCGACAGACCTACAAAAACATCGCGCTGACCAACAACAAAGACAAATAATTTAATTCACAAGTAACCATCATTCATATATTTATCAAGAAAACTAAGATAAAAGAGTTGCCTTGAGACCAAAATCAGATATTTGAAAACAATTCAAGCTCTTTTATAATATATAATTATTGTATGTTTATATATAAATCCACGTAGGCAGCAGTCAAGTCTTTTTTTATTATATATATATAATCTATGTATGCACTCTATGTTCTAAAATCAAACCACTCTAAATAATGTATTGTATTTTATTTATTTTTTCAATAATATTTTCCCTCTTTAACTTCACATCACAGGAGGCCATCCACGCGGCATTCCAACGTTTGATGTGACGGCCGACGCATTCAAGTCAGAGTTATATCTGTAAATTAAAAATAATAAAATAATTAGAAAATGCTTGCATGGGACCCAAATTTGGGCCCACCAAGGGCTCGTTTGGCACCGCGGCGGTCAAGAATATGGTGGTTACAAACTGTCATTCGTGAACACTCGTCCTTAGCAAACTTTATTCATTTCATTGCCACTGTCATGTCAAACACATATTTTATGACGAAATTTTTGTTCAAAGTTCAAATTCACCGGAGCAAAAACACTATGCCAAACGAGCCCCAAATCGAAGAGCGAATACGGAATTTAAAATTTTAGTTACCCGGTATGCACATCAAGTTCGGTGAAGAAGGCGTGGTAGAAGCCAGTGTCCGCCGGCGCCTGCGCAGGTGGCTGGTTGTAGCCTAATTCATGGCTTGCATTAGGATTCCAATTTTGATGGATTGCACTAGTCTCCTGATTCTGCATTTAACACAGTTGAATATACATCAAAGTTATAAAAAATAAATAAATGCTTAAATTGGGATAATTTGATTTGAAGGGGGAAATAAGTGCAAAACTTGCTAAACATTGTTTATTAATTAATGGATAATAGTATGTGCGCGTATATGGCTGCCGCCTCAGCTAAAAATTACGGCAGGATCGAGAACGCATAAATCCGCGATTTTGAGCGGATGAGTATATGACTGGATGTTTTCCAAACAGTTAAAATTATTAAAGTTGCGTGTTTTTAAGCTGGACCGGGAGAAATAAACTCTCCCAAACAAATCTTATGTGGTGAGAAAAGCTGTGCTTTAATTTGAAATTAAAAATGATAAGATTTTAAGGCTCTGTTTGGCACGGCGGTGACAGTTTTGATCTCACCTAAGAACTTCATCCATTTTTTATGTTTAAATTAGTTAATCATTGTCTTGCCAAACATGTATTTTATGATGGGAGTGTTTTTGTCCAAATTCTTCAAGAGGAAATTTTTTTTTGCCAAATTGAGCCTAAGTTAGGCAACTATGGCTCCGTTTGGGAGACTTATTTTCACTGGTCAAGCGGTTATGATCGCATGAATCAGACCTTATTTAAGATCTGTTTCATGCGGTCATAACCGCTTGACCAGTGAAAATAAGTCCCCCCAAACGGAACCTATGTCGCTCAACAATCAGACATTTTATATTTATTTTATTCTCTCCGCCTATAGGTTTTTTTTTTAATTGTAGATATCCTTTTAATAGGAAATCGAATGACTTAGATTCAATGGTCTGTCCTTGCTCATGTGTGTGTTACAAGTTGTTGAAGATGTGCTAAATGATATTTTGCCATGTCATTGGAGTTTGAGATGGGCTCCTTGATGATTAAGGCTCTGTATGGGGGACTTATTTTCACCGGTCAAGCGGTTAGGACCGTATGATCTGGACCTTAATTAAGCTCCGGTTCATATAGTCGTAACCGCTTGACCGGTGAAAATAAGTCCCCCAAATGGAGCCTAAGACAAGATCCTTATTGGTGTTCAATAATGTTTGTCTTGTATCAGTTTTTTTTTTATTTAATTTGTTGTCAATTAGACGATTGGATGCAAATTAATACACGGCATAGGGGATTAAACTAGTGTTCATTGTTCATTGACCATTATATCATTATGTAAGACTTCTATTATTTGGAGGTTAGATCTTAGGGTGCAGGGGGAGTCAAGCAAAAAAAGCCCACTGAGCCTAGGCCGTGCACGGGTCCTTTAGGCTCGCGCTTTATTACTATCAGACCCTCTTAAGAAAGGGGGCTTGCAGAAGCCTGCCAGATTGGGCCCAACAATGCCGGGTCATCCCTCATAAAATGTGATTGGTACGATGAACGCGCAAAGAATCTTAGGGTGCATCGACACGCCCGTGTCGAACCTGACACGCCCGTGTCAATCATAAGACACACCCGTGTCACCCCTGCCTCACCGAGCTACAAGCAGTACACGGGTAGGCACACGGCATCGGACACGCCCGTGTCCAATCTGACACGGCCGTGTTCAAGGCTTGGTTCCGGGCCGTGTAATCTTCTGACTCAAATCGCCTATTATTTGAGTGACACGCCCTGGGACACGCCCGTGTCCCAGGCCGTGTACCCCCGACACGCCCTGGGACACGCCCGTGTCCCAGGCCGTGTAAAACAACCTGCACCTCAAATCCATTTTTTGAGATTTTTGGGGTGTTACAATCCTCCCCCCCTTAACAAAATTTCGTCCCGAAATTTGCACGGTAAGGAAACAAGGAAAAACAATGCTATAACTTGATAACTATGTTATAACAAAAGGTACACGGTCTACAGTTTATACAAACAGCTCGGGAAATTCAGCTCGCATGGTCTGCTCTCGCTCCCATGTTAGCTCTTCACGGTCACAATTGTCCCATCGGACTTTGACCATCCCGACCACTTTGTTCCGCAACTGTTTCTCGGCTCGATCCTCGATCCGAATGGGTCGAACCCTCGTCGTTAGCCCATACTCGACCGGTACCCGATCATTCTCCACTACTTGAGCTGCCTCCTTGACAGCCTTACGAAGTACTGAGATGTGAAATACATCATGTAATCCACCCAAGTCTGCTGAAAGTGCTAGTCGATAAGCAGCTTCCCCAACTCGCTCCACCACCTCAAATGGACCAAGATACCTCGGACTTAGCTTTTTCAACCGCCGAATCCGAGATACGCCTTTGAAGGGCTTAATCTTCAAATATACCCAATCACCCACCGCGAACTCCACGTTCCGGTGTTTGGCATTGTAGTACTTTGCTTGACGATCTTGGGCTATCAATAGCCTCTCCCGAATAGAGCGTATAAGCGAAGTAGCTTCTTCGACTTCCTTTTTCCCATTCAGCTTAGATTCGCCTGCTTCTGCCCAAGCTAACGGTGTACGGCATTTACGACCATATAAAGCCTCAAATGGTGCCATACCGATGCTCGCTTGGTAGCTATTATTATAGGCAAATTCGACAAGAAATATATAATCTTCCCATCTCTTACCAAAGTCTAGGGCGCACATGCGGAGCATGTCCTCCATCGTCCTGTTGGTTCGTTCAGTCTGGCCATCCGTTTGGGGATGAAAGGCCGTACTAAACGCTAACTTTGTGCCCAACATTTGATGAACTAGCCGCCAATCACTCGATGTGAATCGCCCATCACGGTCACTGACGATGCTCCGAGGAACACCGTGCAGTCGAACAACCTGCTCCACATAAAGCTTGGCCAAGGTTTCCACTGAATCGTCTCTTCTGTTTGGAAGGAAGTGCGCCACTTTTGTCAACCGGTCCACAATCACCTAGATTGAATCATGACCGCGTTGAGATCTCGGCAACCCGTGCATGAAATCCATCGAAATGTCATCGAACTTCCACTCCGGAATGGGTAACGACTTCAGGAAACCGCCAGGCTTCTGGCATTCCGCTTTCACCAACGCACAGGTATTGCATTCCGCCACATAACGTGCTACATCTTTCTTTAGTCCGGGCCACCAGAACAGCTTTTTCAGATCTCTGTACATCTTTGTGCTCCCTGGGTGAACTGAGTACTTTGCAAAGTGAGCTTCGTACATCAACTCTTCCCTCAATTTACCCACACTTGGGACGCACACTCGACCATTTCTTCGTAACAAACCGTTATCCCAAGAGAATTGGTCATCCGGCCCATCTTTTGCATAGCGCTGGAGACTTTCATCAAGCTCCGTTGCTCGCCGAACTCTGTCCGTAAGGTCATATTGCACCTCCGTCCAGTTCAAGCATGCATCGGTTGACGAACCTTTGTCAACACAAGATATCTCCAATGCTTCCAATTCCTGGATTAAACGCTGATCATGCCTCTGCAACCAGCTTGCCCGTACCGGAGTCTTCCGACTCAACGCATCAGCGACCACATTTCCCTTCCCGGGAGTATAGTGAATCTCGAAGGTGTAGTCCCCAAGGAACTCCATCCATCTTCGTTGTCGCATATTCAGATTCTTCTGATCCAATAAGTACTTTAGGTTTTTGTGATCTGTATAGATGTCCACTTTCACGCCATAAAGGTAGTGCCGCCACAACTTGAGCGCAAAGATTACCGCTGCCAACTCCAAATCATGGACGGGGTAATTCCGCTCATGCACTTTCAACTGGCGCGAGCCATAAGCAATCACTTTACCAAACTGCAGAAGAACGCAGCCTAAGCCGCTCCCGGACGCATCACTATAGATCTCATAGCCATCTGTACCACATAGCAATTTCAACACAAGCGCCGTGGTCAAACGACTCTTCAGATCTTCAAAAGCACGCGCGCACTCCGGCGTTCAAATGAACTTTTGATCTTTTCTCGTCAGCGTGGTCAGAGGTAAAGCAATCCGTGAGAAGTTTTCCACAAACCGTCTATAGTAGCCCGCAAGCCCAAGGAAGCTCCTGACCTCGGCCATCGAAGACATCACTGGCCAATCTCGAATGACACTTATCTTCAACGGATCCACCGCGATACCTTCTCCACTTACCACATGGCCTAAAAAGGCTACTGAAGAGAGCCAGAACTCACACTTTGAGAACTTGGCATAAAGCTTATTCCTCCGCAGGGTATGCAAGACCAACCGCAAATGGTTTGCATGATCCTCTTCCGACTGAGAGTATACCAAGATATCATTGATAAACACAATAACGAACAAATCTAAGTACTCTCGGAACGTTCGATGCATTAGGTCCATAAATACCGAAGGCGCATTACATAGGCCAAACGACATTACCGTGAACTCATAATAACCGTAGCGTGTTCCAAACGCCGTCTTGGGAATGTCACCTTCCCGAATCCTCAACTGATAATATCCCGATTTCAAAT
Organism: Platanthera zijinensis; assembly: GCA_039513925.1. Lineage (NCBI taxonomy): Eukaryota > Viridiplantae > Streptophyta > Magnoliopsida > Asparagales > Orchidaceae > Platanthera > Platanthera zijinensis. The sequence continues at coordinate 145,976,834 of CM077094.1, read as the reverse complement.
CCAACTTGGAATAGACCGTTGATCCTGCCAGCTGATCAAATAGGTCATCAATCCGTAGGATCGGATATTTGTTTTTCTCCGTCAGTTTATTCAATTCGCGGTAGTCAATACATAACCGTAAACTACCGTCTTTCTTTTTCACAAAGAGAACAGGCGCGCTCCAAGGTGACATACTTGGGCGTATGTATCCCTGCTCCAACAACTCTTGCAATTGGACTTTCAATTCAGCCATCTCTTTTGGCGCGACGCGATATGGTGAGCGGGCCACAGGTTTAGCACCTGGCACCAACTCAATAAAGAAGTCAATCTCCCGCTGGGGTGGTAACCCAGGAAGATCTTTAGGAAACACATCGGCAAACTCTGACACAACCAGAACTTCACCGACACTGGCCTTTGGCTCAACAGCCTGAATTAGCGTGAAGAACAACTCCGTGCCCTTCCGAACAGCATTGACGACTTGGAGCGCAGACAACAGAGTCCCGCCAACTCCTCGCATACCAGCGAACTTCGTCACAAGTCCGGTATTCTGGCCCAGTGTAATCTCCTTGGAGTTGCAATCAATAAAGGCACGCTGCTCCGAGAGCCAGTTCATGCCAAAGATCACATCAAACTCCGATAACGATAGCACGGCTGCACTCAAACCGAAATCCTGACTTCCTATTTGAACATCCACATCGCAAGCCCTATCCGCAAGCATCACACAGCCATTCGGCAATAGCACCCTTGTACTATCAACCGTCACATGACTCGGCACCCCAATTCGAGATACGAAATCCTCAGACAGAAAAGAATGCGAAGCACCCGTATCAAACAGGGCTCTCGCCGGACGATTCCGAATCAGGACAAAGCCTGCAGCACACACATCATGCACAAGCTCTATATAACAAAAGGCAATAGCACTTAAGCAAGTAAGCTATATTAACTCGTACCTGTGACGACGTCACTTTGCTTAATCGCCTCCTGCTGGCCAAGGTGATAGATTCGGGGCTGTACCTGGGACGCAGAGGAATCAACCACCGCTTTGCCCTTCTCAGCATAAGACACACCCGTCTTCTTTTCCCCTTTGGGCTGAACAACCCGACAGTCACGAGCTATATGCCCCACCCGGCCACAGTTATAGCATGTACGAGAATCCGGCCTTGATGTCGCCCCCGACACAACGGTCGTAGTCACTTGCTCAGACGGCTTGGACCTCTTGCCCCCTTTCTTCTGGTAGAACGATTTGCTAGGGCGAGGTGCTTGAACCTCTGGCTTTGACACAACCAAGCCCTTGTTCCCTTGCACCCGCCTCCTGTCCTTCTCCAACACACACGCAGTATCAACCAACGCCTGAAACCCTTGGTTCACTGAACTCGAAAGCAGGAACCTCAACTCATCCCGCAATCCTTCATAGAACCTATTCGTTTTCCTTTGGTCATCCGCGAAGATTGTTCCCGCATACCATCCCAACCTGGTAAACTCATGCAAGTAGGTATCCACGCTACCTTCGCCTTGCGTTAACCGTTGGAACTCATTTTCCATGGCAATGCGTTGCGCCGCTGGGACATGTTTCGCTAGAAAGATTCGAGAGAACTCCTCAATCGATACTTGTGTTAATTGCCTGCCCGCCAAATGGTGTACCTCAACCTCGTCCCACCACAACCGCGCCTCTCCTTCAAGCATGAAGGTGGCCAAGGTGACCTTTAGAGTTTCCTCCGCCCTGATCGCTGTCATTATCCGCTTGACACGCGATAACCAATCCTCTGCCTGCGTTGGGGATCCCAGTCCCGTAAACGTAGGCAGACTGAAGCTCATGAATTGCTTCAACTGTCGGTCAGCTGCTCGCGGATCTACAACCTCAACCGGCTCGGGTTGTACAACAACACGAACTGGTTCTACTGCCGGCTGCGCTTGCCTGGTCGGCTGAATCATGGCAAATAGAGCCTCAGCAACTAAGCGAACAGTTTCCGCAGATGGAGGAGGTGTTGGCACCTCAGCTGGTGCCGCACTCTCATCAGAGCGCTGGGGCTCAGACTGCCCAGCACCACTACGCGTCACCTATAGGTGGACAAGACACACATTAGCGATCGTATGCAAGCAAAACAACACAAAAAGGAACGCGCATATTCCTCAAACAAGATTATGTACATTCCTTAGTGGACATTCCAGAGTTCATTAACGTTACAGCAGGGCGCATAAACACGCGCTCGCCACCCCATAAAAGAATTCGTCCACGAATTCGAAAGAGGAAGACCGAACAAAGCTGATACCAAAATGTAACGACCCCATCCGTTGCATGACGTATAGTAGAAGGTCCGGCCGGGGCCCCACACTATATGCCACAAACAGACGGTGAGGTCACAGGATAATACCAAACCATACACGCATCCTAACTCAGAGCATGCTAGCGGAAGCTTTAAGTTGTAAATTTGAACTCTAACCAGGAATGTCCAATATATATAAACCACAGTTATATATACAACCACGGAATGTACCACAAAGGTTTTGGCCTTAAGGCCTTACAGTTCCTCTTTCCATACAACATGGATTACAAACATCGGCGCGCATGCCGGCCATACATGAGGAAAAGCAAAACAAACAAAGCCCTTTTCGCAGCCTTTAAGGGCCAGCCGCAGCAGCAGCAGCAACAGCAGCAAGGGCTTCAGCCCTTCATTTACCACTTGACTCTCCAGCACCTGCATAGGGACAATCCACCCAAACGGTGGCAACAAGGCAACGGTCAGCATTCAGCTGACCCAATTATAACAATCCTACCCCTTTCTCGGGGCAACTATGTGCGCGCAGGCACATTCAAGCCATCACAACCGTCGGCCACACGGCCCGACAGTCCGTGCACTCAGGGCACATTCTTGGTACCAGGGTCAACACCACCGTCTACACGGTATTTGAGCATTCTAGTCTTTTCGGCGCGCGGGCCTAAAACTCTCATTAGGCGCTCCAACAAAACCCATAACCAGGCTTCCAAGTCGGACGGACCTAACGCAGGTACGGATCAGCCACCCCCCGTTGCTCAAGTCGCCGTGCCACCTCGAATACAGAAGTATCCATGGCAATTTATAGGCGCGGGTCGGTTTCACCTTTCCTGTTCGGCAATCTGCCTTTTCATCGAGTTGCAGCCCAACGGCTCAACCACACATAAAGTGGCAATGCACGGCCACAAGAGTTGCATCCAACCCTCTTCATTTCCTGGACTTCATCCAGTACTTCCTGCTGCACCAAGCAACAGGTAGGCACAAGGCAACACAAGCCATCATCACGGAGTCTTCTCCGATATGCAAACAAGCATCACCAATCCAGACCAGCATGTCCAGATGGGCTTCACACAGCATGCCTAGATCCGTACTCCAATTCCGGACTCTAACAAGGGGGACTTCACATATCTACCCCAAGGGACACCACAACCCACCGCACACTCGCAGGGAAGGGTTTTCCCTATGCAATGCAGAAAAGAAGGACTTCACATGTCCAAGAAGGGAGATCGTTACCCTTGTCGATCTCTTGGGAGCCATCGAAATCTAGCCGATGAGAAAGAACCACAGCAGCTTTGCCTTCACAACGCTGGCCTCAGATCACGAATCGGACCACGGGAGCTCCGCCGGTGGCTTGATCTCCTCCTCCTTCTTCTTCCTCCTCTCTCTTTCTCTCTTCACTTAGCCAAGTGAAGAATGACTCAAGCTTCTGCTGATTTAACCCAGCCAGGAATCACCTGAGCCCTTGGATCCAAAGAGAGAAAAATGAATAGCCACGATTTTCCCAAAATCACATTTTTTTGGCTGACACGGCCTGTGACACGCCCGTGTCACAGGCCGTGTACCCTTAAGCGACACACGCGGTATTCGTACCGACTGATCTTTACCAGAACACGGGCATCGACACGCCCGTGTCGAACCTGACATGCCTGTGTCAATCATAAGACACACCCGTGTCACCCCTGCCTCACCGAGCTACAAGCAGTACACGGGTAGGCACACGGCATCGGACACGCCCGTGTCCAATCTGACACGGCCGTGTTCAAGGCTTGGTTCCGGTCCGTGTAATCTTCTGACTCAAATCGCCTATTATTTGAGTGACACGCCCTGGGACACGCCCGTGTCCCAGGCCGTGTACCCCCGACACGCCCTGGGACACGCCCGTGTCCCAGGCCGTGTAAAACAACCTGCACCTCAAATCCATTTTTTGAGATTTTTGGGGTGTTACATGAGGTGACTATGGAATGGTTGTCTTGATAAGGACCAAATAATTCCTAAACATATTGCATGTACTTCCTATAAATGAGTGACTTACTTTGAAAGTCATGCATGTTTGTTAATTCTCCTCATGGGAGCTAGGCCATTGTTGAGATGATCTTCCTAGAGGAGGCCGATGGAGAAAGGCCTCTAAATTGGCTACAATTCCATGACAATGTCAATGAGGTGGCCCTTCATCGAGGCACACACAATTATGGGGTAAGGATAAGGAAAATTGGCATCAAAAAAGTTGAACTTATATCTCTTGTAGAGAAATGCAAGAGAAAGAAAAATAATCCAGATCTTTTATTATTCTGTAAACACATGAGTACATACACTTATATAGAGAGAAAGATAGGGAGAGGCTTCTACATCTACAATGAGAGACTAAATAGAATATACATGCGCTTCTCATATTGGTCTTTTTCATTACAATTTAACACTCCCCTGCAAGCTGGAGCGTACAAGTCGTAGGTACGAAGCTTGGATAAGAACCGATGATATAATGTCCGAGAGAGAGCTTTCGTGAATATATCGGCAACTTGTCCTGACGCAGCGACATGCTCTAACTCCAACTTCTTCGATCCCGAATAAAGTGACAGTCAACTTCAATATGCTTTGTTCGCTCAGGGAATACGAGATTCTAATTGGCTATGTGTATGGCTGCTTGAATATCACAGAAAAGAGTGGCTGGAGAGAAGAGTTTGAGACCCAAGTCACTGAGAAGACCCTCAAGCTAGGTGAGCTCAGAGACAACTGCTGTCATAGCACGATACTCGGGCTCAGTAAAGGAGCGAGCAACAACTGACTGTTTCTTGCTACGCCAGGTAATGAGATGACCACCAAGGTAGGTACAAAAACCAGTCGTGGAGCGCTTATCATCAAGAGAACCTGCATAGTCGGCATCAGAATATGCAACAAGAAATAGAGAGGAGGACGGTTTGTAAACAAGTCCTTGTCCTGGAGAAGTTTTCAAGTATCTGATCCGCTCGACGACTTGGAGATGAGATGTCCGGGGAGTATGTATAAATCGACTCACACCCCCACAACGAATGAGATATCAGGTCGTGTAACCGTAAGATAGACTAATTTCCCCACCAAGAGTCGGTAGTACTCTGGATTTGTCAGAACAGGATCAGTCCCAGATCCATGTGCAGACAGCTTGTGATTCATATCCATAGAAGTATCTGTAGGTTTGCATACAGAGTATCCCGCATCTTGTAGGAGATCAGTGCAGTACTTTCGTTGGGATAAGATAAGTCCATCAGGTTTCCTTGCAACCTCAAGCCCAAGGAAGTATCAGAGATTGCCCAGATCTTTTGTCTGAAATACTGAGTTTAAATGTTGCTTGATGTTTCGGATTTCGTTGGTGTCATCTGCTGTTATTAGAATGTCATCCACATACACAAGTAGAATTACAGTGTCTATTAGTTGATGATGGGTGAAGAGAGAGAAGTCAGCAGAGCTCCGTGTGAAACCAACCTCCCGAACCACTTTACTAAATTTGTCAAAGCAAGCGCAAGGAGATTGTTTGAGACCATATATAGACTTCCGGAGATGACATACACGAGACTCCCTCGTAGTCTCAAACCCGAGCGGTTGTTGCATGTAAACATTCTCTTGGAGATCACCATTGAGAAAGACATTTTTGATGTCCAGTTGATGTAGGGGCCACTGTCGATGCACAATAAGGGAGATCAGGATGCAAACAGTATTCAACTTGACGACCGGGGAGAAGGTTTCATCATAATAAATTCCATGTTATTGAGTGAAGTCCCTGACCACCAGACAGGATTTGAGATGATTAATAATGTCATCTAAAGCATGCTTGACAGGAAAGACCCCATTTGCAGATAACACAAGATTGTCCTGGAGGGAGAGGAACTAGGTCCCAAGTCTGGTTAGCCCAGAGGGCTGTCATTTCCGCACGCCACGCGAGGTATTGGAGAGCTTCCCACAAAGAGCGAGGAATAGAAATTGTGGAGAGAGAGGTGTAAAATTTTAGAAGAGGCGGAGAGAGGCGATGTAGGGAGACATAAATCGCCAATGGATGAGCCTTGGAGGATGTGACTGAATCATCAAGCCGCGATATATCATCGGTAGAAGGGAGCTATTGTAGAGCATTTGTCCTGGATGAGCGACAAGTATAGACACAGAGACGTGGAGGAGGAAGAGGTGGTGGAGGTAATTCAGGCACTGGGAGTGAAGGAAGTAGAGGAGGAGGATGTGGATGTGGCAAAGTCGTGACGGGGACAGCCAGACGAGGAGTAGTGGAAGGTGGAGGCAGTGTGGAAGAGGTGGAGTATAAAGGATGTGCCTCAAGAAAGGTGACATAAGCGAAGACGGGCACTTTTTCATCCGCGGGAGATTAGCAGACATATCCCTTCCGAGTGCAGGAGTAGCCAACAAACATACATTTCGTGGCTCGAGGGGAAAGTTTATCATGCGGTGGTACAAGAGAGTGGACATAGTAGGTACAACCAAAGACACGGGGAGTGAGGGAAAATGGAGACTTGGAAGGAAACAAGAGACCAACGGCGAAGCAAAGTCAAGCATGGAGGAGGGCATGTGATTGATGAGATGGCAAGCAGTGGAGACAACAAAGTTCCAATATTTGGTGGGCACCTGCATTTGCAACATAAGGGATTGAGTGACATCGAGAAGATGTTGATTCTTCCGCTCGACCACACCGTTTTGCTGGGGGTATAAGCACATGAGGTATGATGGACAATCCAAAACTCGGTGCATAAGTTTGTGAAGGTGCGACTAGTAAATTCACGAGCATTATCAGTGCGAAGTATTTTTAAGGTACCATAGAATTGCATACACATCTTAGTAATAAAGGCACGAAAGACGTTCAGTATGATAATGTAGTAGATAAAGTCAGGTCAGACACGAATAATCATCAATAAATCTGTGCGAATAGACCAAAAACAGTCCGGAAACTGGAGTAATGGAAATTTTATTATCCAAAAAACTATCTATTACAAAGGTATAGCCTCCCTTATATAGAATGGAGGAGAGAGATAGAGTACAAATACCCAATGTGGGACTAAATACAGAAATACATCATATACAAAGCTAACTGCCTAACCGCGCGGTTAGTAAGAACACTAACCGCTCGGTTACCAAACTGCCATGCCAACCCGCTATCGCTGCTCAGATATCAGACCGCCGGAGACAACCCGCCTAACCGCGCGATTACCTAACCGCCCGGTCTGTAGCCGCCTGTCCGCCCAGGCCTATACAGCAACACTCCCCCTCAAGCTGGAGCATATATGTCGATCATGCCCAGCTTGCTGCAAATGTGGAAAAAGGAAGCGGATACAGGCTTTGTGAAGATATCTGCTAACTCTTTCTCTGACGTAACAAACGGAGTGCAAATCTGGTTCTTCAACACTTCTTCCCGAACGAAGTGACAGTCAGCCTCTATGTGTTTTGTCCGCTCATGAAAGACCGGGTTCTTGGAAATGTAGATGGCCGCCTTGTTGTCGTAAAACATGGGAAGCGGATAGTTATAGACCTCTCCTAAATCCAGCATGAGAGCCTGCAACCATTTCAACTCGTACGTGGTTGACGCCATACTTCGATATTCTGCTTCCGCACTAGATCTGGAGACAACGGATTGCTTCTTGCTCTTCCAGCTAACCAGATTTCCTCCAACAAACGTGCAAAAGCCAGATGTCGACTTGCGATCCCCTTTGTCGTCCGCATAGCTAGCATCGGAGTACGCTTCAACTCTCAAATGGACATTCTTCTGAAAGAGGAGACCTTTCCCAGGAGATGACTTTACATACTTCAGAATTCTTAGAGCGGATTGAAGATGACATTCCCTAGGAGACTGCATAAACTGGCTGACCTTTCCTACTGCATAAGAGATGTCTGGTCTGGTCACCGTGAGGTAAATGAGTTTGCCAACAAGACGCCGATACCTCGTAGTGTCCGATAGAGGAGGTGATTCGTTAATCCATGTTTTGTCTTCTCCAGGAGCCATGGGACACCGAGCAGGTTTAGCGCCCGTCAATCCTGCCTCTTTCAATAAGTCAAGAGCATACTTGCGTTGGGAGAGAACCAAGGAGCACGGTTTCCGAGAGATTTCAATTCCCAAGAAGTATTTTGGAGAGCCCATATCCTTCGTGACAAGGTATTGGCGGAGATGGTCCTTCGTCAAGGCTACACCAGCTTGGTCGTCGCCAGTAAGAAGTATGTCATCCACATAAATGGCTAGCACAACCAGACCCGAGGATGTCTTGCGAATGAACAAGGAGTGATCCGCCGAACTCCTTGTGAAACCGATTGCCCCAACTATGCCACTGAACTTGTCGAACCATGCCCGAGGACTCTGCTTTAGACCATAGATGGCCTTTTTCAACCGGCATACTCGAGTCTCCCCCTGAGCAACATACCCAAGAGGTTGCTCCATGTAGACATCCTCATGAAGATCACCATAGAGGAAATCATTCTTGACATCCAACTGGGAAATAGGCCAATTCTTGTTGACCGCCACTGATAGAAGAACCCGAATAGTGCTGAGACGAGCAACCGGAGAGAATGTGTCGAAGTAATCAACACCGTAAGTATGGGTAAATCCCTTGGCCACAAGACGGGCCTTGTACCGGTCCACACTGCCATCCGGACAGAACTTGACGACAAAGACCCAGCGACATCCAACCACATCCGTGCCAAAAGGAGGAGGCACAAGAGTCCAAGTGCCCCGCTCAGAGAGAGTAGCAATTTCTTCATCCATGGTCGCCTTCCAGTGAGGAACATCAAGGGCTTCCTGGTAGTTGCAAGGAGTGGAAGTCGCCGAGATGGCTAGGGCGAAGTCCCTGCGAGAAGGTGTTAGCCAATCATAAGAAACAACAGCTGCTAGCGAGTGCTGGGTGCACGTCTGAACCCCTTTGCGAAGAGCAATGGGCAGTTCCAGGTCATCTAGTTCCTCAGTCGCCGGTGCATCCGTGGCGGAGAAGGCTGGCCCGGGAGAAGGGAAAGACGGCCGAGGAGAGGAGGAAGATGGCAGGGGATCAACAGACGGAGTGTGCGGTAGAGTTGGTGATGGAGGAATCTCAAGAGGAGTGGATGGGACGGAGGGAATGGTGGGAGAGGGCAAGTCAGCCGGAGGAAGAGTAAGGTCAGAGGAGAAGTATGAGGCATTTTCAAAGAACGTCACATCCGCCGAAACGAACTGTTTGCGATGAACATGGTCAAAGCAATAGTAACCTTTTTGAGTAGTAGAATAACCCAAAAAGATACACTTGGTGGAACGTGGAGATAACTTGTCGCGAGTTGCGGAAGGGTTGTGAACAAAGGCGGTGCAGCCAAAAATGCGTAGAGGTAAGGGAAAGGCATTCTTGGCCGGATAGAGAATGGAAAAAGGTGTTTTGCCTTTAAGAACAGTCGAGGGAAGACGATTGATGAGGAAGCAGGAGATGAGAACCGCATAGCCCCAGTAGCTACGAGGAACCTGCATCTGTGTCATGAGAGTGCGAGCGACATCGAGGAGGTGACGGTTTTTACGTTCCGCCACCCCATTTTGTTGGGAGGTATATACGCAGCTAGTTTGAAGAATGATGCCGTGTTGCATACAGAAAGAAGAAAATTCATTACTCAGGTATTCTTTAGCATTATCTGAACGGAAAACTTTCACAGAAGTACCAAACTGAGTTTTAATCATAAAATAGAAGGATTGCCATACAGAAAATAGTTCAGAGCGTTCTTTTAAAAGATACACCCATGTACATCGAGAGAAATCATCAATAAAGGTTACAAAATAGGAACTACCCCGCCCTATAGTAAGGGTGAGGGCAGGACCCCATACATCAGAGTGAACAAGGGCGAACGGCTTAGAAGAACCACGACCTTGCTTAGGAGGAAAGGGGGAGCGGTGATGCTTGCCTAGCTGACAGGCATCACAGTTGATATGAGAAGCATGCTGAGGTAGGTGGGGTAACAGTTGGTGGATGAGACGTGATGGAGGATGCCCAAGACGAAGGTGCCACTGAAGAAGATCTGTAGAAGCGTATGAGAATGCTGAAAGAGCGGATACATCATCAAGGAAGTAAAGGCCGCCTCTCTCAGTCCCAGTAGCAATCGTCCGCTTGGAGTCCGGGTCCTGAAAAGAACAAGAAACAGGAGTAAACGTTACTGAGCACTGAAGTTGCTTGCAAAGGGAAGTAACCGACAATAAATTGCACGGGAACTTGGGCACATAGAGAGTATCCGCTAGGCGAAGGGACGGAGTAACTTGAACCATGCCAGTCCCATGCACCGGAGAGGGAGAGCCATCCGCAACGAGAACCGGGGGCAATCGATCATGTGTTTCTATGAGAGAAAAACACTGAGGATTGACCGTCATATGATTAGTGGCGCCAGAGTCGATTAACCATTTACCTTGAGTCACCACATGGGCGCTACCTGAAGTCGTGGCCACTGAGGCAGATGACTTGGGTGAGTGGGGGGCATCACCAGAGGGACGAAGGTGCGGATGCTTTGTCCAGCATCGGTCAATCAAGTGGCCTGTTCGGCCACAGTGAGAACAGAGATAGCGAGAAGGGCCGCGCCCGCCGGACTGGTGACCACGTCCACCCGAGCCACCACGATGTGCTTAGTGAGCATAGGCATCCGGAGCAGGAGGAGCGGCAAGCAAAGGTCGATTGAGCAGAGAGGTAACATCGGCAATGCGGGCAACTATAGCATCCAGGGTGGGAGATGCAGCTTCTCCAAGAATTTGCTGCTGGATCATATCATAGGAATCCGGGAGCCTCAGAAGGTAACAAACAACCAGGAGTTCCTGGAAGTGCTTCAGTTGGGTGGCCACGTCCTCAGAGAGGGGACGATTTTGAAGAATCTCCGCTCCAAGGGCTTGGACCTGTTGGTAAGCCGCAGTAGGAGACATGGATTGGCGAGCAAAGAGATCCGCATACAGAGTATAGATGCGAGATGTTTGACCCCCTTTGGAGTAGAGGGCGGCTAAGTGAAGCCAAGCTTGCTTGACCGTATCATCGTGACGGATGATCGGAAGACATTCATCGGACAAGCTGTTTGCCAGCCACGTACGAACAAGAGCGTCATTCGCATCCCAGTCATTAAACTGGTCAGAGTCCGCAGGAGGAGGGTCATCGGTAAGATGATGACGCTTGCGCTGAGAGCGGAGAAGAAAGGTAAACGAGACACTCCAATCGGGATAATTGGGGCAGAGAAGCTTAGAAACTGTTCCTAGGTTCCCGGACGCAGCAGGAGAAGGAAGAGGGTGGGTAACGACAGTAGTCGAGGTGGAGACATCAGAAACAGTCATTCTGGAAGAGAGGTCGCGCGGTTAAGAAAGTAAACCGGGCGAGTAGCACAAGGAGGAGACCGCAGCGGTCACAAGGGGAACACCAGTGGCTAGAGAAGCCACGACCAAGCTGTGGAGAGAAAAGGAGAAATCCGCGCGGTTAAGGATGAGTAAACCGGGCGAACAGAAGGAGAAGATCGCAGAGAAGCAGAGGGGAGGTCGCGCGAGCTGAAAGATAAGATCGCGGAGAGAAGAGGAGGACGCGCGGACAGAAGGCAACGTAATCAGGGGGACTAGATCGCTGCCTCTGATACCATGTGCGAATAGACCAAAAACAGTCCGGAAACTGGAGTAATGGAAATTTTATTATCCAAAAACTATCTATTACAAAGGTATAGCCTCCCTTATATAGAATGGAAGAGAGAGATAGAGTACAAATACCCAATGTGGGACTAAATACAGAAATACAGCATATACAAAGCTAACCGCCTAACCGCGCGGTTAGTAAGAACACTAACCGCTCGGTTACCAAACCGCCATGCCAACCCGCTATCGCTGCTCAGATATCAGACCGCCGGAGACAACCCGCCTAACCGCGCGGTTACCTAACCGCCCGGTCTGTAGCCGCCTGTCCGCCCAGGCCTATACAACAACAAAATCTAACAAAATATTGATAGCAAAAAGCACTAGGGATTTTATAGGGCCCCCAGATATCAGAATGTACTAAATAGAACAGAGTAGTACTCCGATTACAGGTAGGTGAAAAAGAAACACGATGCTGCTTGCTAAGGATACATGATTCACAGGAAAACTCATGCGAGGAGACACTAGGAAGAGTCTTATTGAGAATTAGGAGAGGAGCATGGCCAAGATGATGATGCCAATCAACGGAGGGGATTGCATAGAGGATAGTAGGGGAGACATCCAGGAGATAAAACTCATTCGACAGCTGTCCTTTACCAATGATATTCCGTGTTCGACGATCCTGCACAACAAAAGACGAAGGATAGAAGATTAAATAACAATCAAGATCCTGAGCTAACATACTGACAGAGAGTAGATTGAAGGGTAATCCAGGAGCATGAAGAACAGAGGATAAGGAGACAGTAGGAGTGAGGTGCAGGTCAGCAGCTCCATACACCGGAGTGGTGTCACCTTTGGCCATAGTGATGAATTTGGGATAATCATAGCGCATGTACTAAGGGTGCTTCTGGCAGGTAATGTGGTGATAGCACCGGAGTCCATGATCCAGTGAGTGTTATAGGAGAGACAGAAGATACCTTCGGTGGAAAAAGAAGCAACTGAGCTAGATGAGTGATTACAATGCCTTGGAGATGCTGAATATGTAGGCGAAGGTCGTTGATATCTTGCTGGGTAGACGAGTGAGATCTAGTAGGAGTAGAGCTTGGGTGATGAGGAGTAGCATCAGTTGTAGCAGTAAGATGAGGCGGCAGACCATGCTTGCGGTAACAGGTGGCTTCAAAATGACCATCCCGACCACTGTGGGTACACTTGAGAGTAGAGCTCCCAGCACGTACCTGACCCCGAGACGTGAAGCGACCTCCCCGAGTAGAAGAGCCATGTGTCGGAGGAGCATGAGTAGGTAAAAGGGGCTGCTGGAGTAGAGCTGGAGAGAAGCTAGTAGGGACCTCGGGTGGCGGTGTAACCTTGAGCAGTATAGAGCAAACATCAGATAAGGAGGGCGTAGTGGAGGAGGAAAGAATCTGAGCACTGACGCAGATGATTGGGAACACGGGCCATCATCATAGCGATCCCAATAGCTTCCTTCCGTGCCCGTTGAGCAACAAGATATGTGGAAGGGGGCTGATGTTGTATCCATGCTTCTACCAGAGTTTTAGCCTTAACAACAAAAGAAGTCAAGTCGCCCGCATTTCTAGGGTCCAGTGATTGAAGAGAAGAGATAATGGCAAACATGTGTTGTAAGCTGTTCTTGTCGGAGTAGAGAGAATACATCTAATCCCACATTTCTTTGGCTTTTTCATAGTACATGTCCATGCAGTATGTCTCAGTGTGTGTGGAATTAAACATCCAGGATTGGACCCGGTCGTCATCACGGAGCCAGTCATTGGTAGGGTTACCAGGTTTGGCCCGAGTGAGAAGGTGGAGAAGACACTTGGTCTGTAGAACACGATGAACCGAATGGACTCATTTGACAAAATTGGCCTTCCCACTGAGAGAGATGGTGGTTATTCGAAGCTCATCACAAAATTCAGAAGGTGGGGCAGCATCATGTGCGGGAAGGGTATGAGTTACCGTAGATCCCATAATAGCAAGAGAAGGGTGACTAGAAGAGAGACCTGGCTACTAGAGGAAGGAGATCGGGCGGCTAAGAGAGCACACAATGCCTAGAGCCAGGAAATAGGCCTGACGACTAGAGGAAGGAGGCCGGACGACTAGGAGAGCCCGCAGCGGCTAGGTCCAGGAAGCAGGCCTGACGACTAGAGGAAGGAGGCTGGGCGGCTAGGAGAGCCTGCAATGGCTAGATCCAGGAAGTAGTGGCTAAAGATAGAATAGCTTGCAGTGGGCAGCTGGAAAAGCTCGCAGCGGCTAGGAGAACGGGCGGCTAGAAGAGTTCTTTGGATATAGCCCACTTGGCGTGTAAAGAGAGAGCGTAGTGAACTATCCACTAAGGCCGTGTAAGACTTAGCAGCAGACAAAAGAGATCGTGGCGGATGGAGAGGATAAAATCATGGCTACTCGCGCGAACACTAACATGCGAGTAAAGTAGAGAGGTCGCAGCGGGCAGACCACACAACAAGAAGAAGGCAAACCACGCGATAAGCAGGAGGCAGGCCACGTGACAAGTAACGACAAGGAAGAGGGTGCAACGAGCAGATTGCGTGATAAACCAGATGCAAACCGCGCGACAAGAGCGGCAAGAAAGAGGAGGGTGCATCGAGAAGAGAGAGGAGGGGCCCAGAGGATCCTCTATAAATGGAGAGACGGGGAGGAGAGGGGGATGGATGTGGAGAAAGGGAGAGACGCGGTTAGAGAAAAGAGAAGCTGCAGTAGGAGGCGGATACCACATGAGCTGTTAGGAAGGTGTGTCCGCGGTTAGGGAAGAGAGACCGCCTAGAGCAAGACCGATTGGGCGGTAATGGCAGAGAGACTGCGGTTAGCAAAAACACTAACCACCTAGAACAGGACAGATCGCTCTGATACCATGTAGAGAAATGCAAGAGAGAGAAAAATAACCCAGATCTTTTATTATTCTGTAAATACAGAAGTACATACACTTATATATAGAGAGAGAAAGATATGGAGAGCCTTCTACATCTACAATGTGGGACTAAATAGAATATACCTGGACTTATACATGAGCTTCTCCTAATAGGCTTTTTCATTACAATTTAATGTTAAAGCCAGAAAAATTCCTGACCTCAGAAATAGGATCAAGGCAGCCAAAGGTTACTGATTCTACGGTCCGACGTCACAATTCAAGTGGCTAGCAAGAGAGAGAGAGAAAGGAAATTATCTATAAGCACACCCCAAGTTATCCAGCAGGGAGGTCCCACCATGTACCCGGAAGCTTAGAAGAAGCTTCCCCTCTACAACCAAAAGGCTGGGCGAGGTACTAGGCAGGTATGGACTTGGCGAGTATCTACTTGAGGGGACCTCACCTCTTCCAAAAAGTGTCATTTCCAGTACCCTTGGGGGTCTATTTATAGAGAAATCTTGGGGGGGGGGTAGGCGAGTATCCAGCCTCTACGAGCGAGTATCTAGGGCTACTCCCCCATACTCGCGAGATACTCTCCCAAACTCGTTTCTGCTCGCCCAAGCTCGCCTCTGCTCGCCTCTACTCGTCCAAGCTCGCCTCTGCTCACCACAACTCGTCTCTGATCGCCCAAGCTCACCTCTGCTCGCCCAAGCTCGCCTCTGCTCGCCACAGCTCTCCTCTGCTCGCCACAGCTCTCCTTTGCTCGCCACAGCTCGCCTCTGCTCGCCACAGCTCGCCTCTGCTCGCCACAACTCACCTCTGCTCGCCTCTGCTCGCCCAAGCTCGCCTCTGCTCGCCCAAGCTCGCCTCTGCTCGCCCAAGCTAGCCTCTGCTCGCTCAAGATCGCCTCTGCTCGCCCAAGATCGCCTCTGCTCGCCACAGCTCGCCTCTGCTCGCCCAAGCTCGCCTCTGCTCGCCCAAGCTTGCCTCTGCTCGCCCAAGCTCGCCTCTGCTCGCCACAGCTCGCCCAATGGTCTGCAAATAATCATCTGCTCGAGTACTTCTGATATCGACGAATTACAGGTTATACACAATCCCCGCTTTTTTCGAGCTCGACACGAGCTCGGAAAAACAATGTTGAACCCGAAGTTCGGAGAGATGGCGCCAGACGATGCACTGCAAGAGGTCCTTTCTAGGAGAGGAGCTTAACAGTAGGAGAAAAGAAAATGTCGACACCGCCCAGAGGTAGAACCCAACTGAAGGGGGGTGGAGAAGAGTCGACACCTCCCAGGCCATTCACTAGGCGAGCGAGCTCAACTGGAAGAGGTGGAAATGGGGCGGACATCTCATATGTAAAGCATACTTGGATGTGAAGAGAAGGTCGATACCTCATAGAATCGAGCTCAACTAAATTGGAGAAGAGGTCGACACCTCTCAGGAGCCGAGCTCAACTAGAGGTAGAGAGAAGAGGTCGACACCTCACAGGAGCCGAGCTCAACTAGAGGTGGAGAGAATAGTCAACATCTAGCAGGAGCCGAGCTCAACTGAATTGGAGAAGAGGTCGACACCTCTCAGGAGCCGAGCTCAACTGAAGGTGGAGAGTATAGTCGACACCTGGCAGGAGCCGAGCTCAACTGGAGGTGGGAAAAGAGGTCGACACCTAGCAGGAGGAAGCTCAACTAAAGGTGGAGAGAAAAGGTCGACACGTCGTAGGAGCCGAGCTCAACTGGAGGTGGAGAGAAGAGGTCGACACCTAGCAGGAGGAAGCTCAACTGAAGGTGGAGAGTATAGTAGACACCTGGCAGGAGCCGAGCTACCCTGGAGGTGGGAAAAGAGGTCGACACCTAGCAGGAGGAAGCTATTGGGTACTGTATCCACAATGTACCTGATTTGAAGAAGCCCCTGAACAAGCTAAGCTGAATAGATAATGTATTTTATGATTTTCTTCAAGTTGTGCTTGCAGTTATTCCACGCTAAGTACACACCAATGCCATGGTGCAGTGGGTCAATATATACGGGTCTGCGCAACGTAATCCCTCGTTGAGCAGATCAGTGTGTTGGCTTACGTGTACTCTCTCTATTGGAGTGTACTTATTTTCAAGTACAGGGCTGAGATAGAGTAAGAGCAGAAGAAGAGCAAGGATGGGTCAAAGACCAACTTATGGGAAGAAAGACGAAGATTCGTCTAAGTTAAATTCGACGGGAATCACTAGTGATTCTCGCTGAATCGTCGAGAATCACTCGCCGATTCCCGCCGATTGCATCCGGCTGACTCAAAGCCTTCAAGAATTCTGCTAAGTCAGAATCGTCGAGAATCAATAAGTGATTCTCGCCGATTCGTCGAGAATGACTCTGCATTCTCGCCGATTCGTCGAGAATGGTTTTGACTCTCGCCGATTCACTCCGGATAGCAAGCTAAAATTCTACCAAGGATAATTCGGCGGGAATCATAAGTGATTCTCGCCGATTCGTCGAGAATCACCAATGATTCCCGCCGAATTTGCCTTAGGCGATTTCTACCTGCTCGCTGGACCGAACCAAGATTTCAGGCGCTGTTTGGACCGGGCTTAGGGTTTCTCCTTGTGGGGCCCACAACGGTCATTTAGGGTTGGTCTACAGTATAAATACTCGCGTATTTCGAACTCCAATAGTAATCAATCACGAGAAATCAAAGCCGCCGAGCGTAACCTAGCCGATCGCGAAACTCGTTCTGTCGTCGTCGCCGCTCGCAAGATAGTCGCCGCCGCTGATCTTAGAGGTCATCTTTGATCGTCCGGCGACAGAACCGAGGCTAAGCTTAGCATCTCACGTTTCTATCTTGAGATCCTTTGTCTCTTGATTTGTTGAGCGGGAATATTTCTCCCCTCCGAATCGATTGAGACGATCGATCCAAGTAAGATCATTGGTAGACCTTGCTAGCTTCGTCAAGAAGTTTGGATCTACAAAGCATCGCCGCCGCCGATCTCGGGAAGATCCTCTCCAAGAGAGTGCTCTGATTATGGACTCTTCGTCTTCATCAAGAAAGCTTCATTGAACGAAGAGGGACATCGGGTTCTCCAAACGTAGTTTGTATTTCTTGTACATTCTATTTTAACTTTATTGTAAAGGAACTTTGTTTCCTCGTTGTAAGGGTTGGGTGCAACCCATGGTGGAGGAGTAGTGACTCCTTCGGGTGGAAGGGTTTCTTCCATAGTGTGAGGATTGGATTTCAATCCGGTTGGTGAAGTGACCGAGTCGTCCCTTGTTGGGAGATAAGTCGAAGGGGGAGAGTGGACGTACCCAAATCGGGGAACCACTATAACTACTTGTGTGTTTCTGTATTGTGGTTGTTTTTGTTTTCTTGTGCTGGTTAATTTTTAATTCCGCAAAAGACTGCAGATCACCTATTCCCCCCCATAGGTGAAGCTAGTTGACACTAGATAACTTTCAAGTGGTATCAGAGGGAGGTTGCTCGTCAATAAGGTTAATACCTTGAGTAAGTTCCCGCATCTAGTGTCAAGAAGAAAGAAGCTCTCTGAAATAGAAGGACTCAAGTATTCAGGGAAGATCCCAGTGTACACCAAGCTGAACTTTCCTATCTGGAAGGAAAGAATCAGGTACTACATGGAAGCAGTCGACCCACGACTCTTCATGATAGTGGAGGAGGGACCTTATATCCCCACTAAGGCCTCCACCATTGATCCTACCAAGAAAGTGCCCAAGAATTTTTCTGAAATGGATAAGGATGAGATGGTGCTTGTCGGACTTGACAAGAAAGCTCAGAACATTCTGGTAAGCGCCGTCGATGATTCCATGATGCAGGTTTTCTGCAACTGCAGGATTGCCAAGGACATTTGACACTGCCTGATCATCTTGATGGAAGGCACTGATGAAGTAAGGGATGATCGAAGATCCCTTCTGAACCAGAAGTACGAGGCCTTCAGACAAGGTCACAAGGAAGAAATTGGAGTGACATTCGAGAACTTCCTGAAGATCGTCAATGCCCTAAAGGGCTATGACAGAGTGTTCACCGATGGTGAACTAAATGACAAGTTCCTTAGATCCCTTACTAAGCAATGAGACACCAAGATCTGCGCCATCAGAGAATTTGGCAGGCTGGCAAAAACAGATCCCCAGATTCTGTTTGGGAAACTTCTGTCCTATGAGCTTCAGCTGAACACCAGAAACGCTGAAGAAGAAGCTGATAAAGCCGCTGCCAGAGAGAAGACTGTGGTCCTAAAAGCCAATCACTCAAGGAAAGGCAAGGGTGCAGCCTCATCTCGCTCTCTGAAAATGGATGAGGAAGAAGAATCTGAGCCATGCTCTTCCGGCTTAGAGCTATCTGAAGAAGACTTCTCCCTCATCACTCGGGAGTTTAAGAAGTTCCTCAAGTTGAGGAATCAAAGAAAGAGAGACGGCTCCTCCTTCAGACATCAGAAGAAGAATTATTCTTCTGACAGGTATGAATCCAAACAGAACAAACATCGCTCTAATGACATTATTTGCTTTGGATGCAATAAGCCAGGTCACGTCATCGCTGACTGCCACCAAGGCAAGAGAGATACGGGGAAGGGAGAGGAGCACAAGTCCTCTAGAGATAAGAAGAAGGAGAGGAGCTACATCGCCAAAAAGCCTAAGACACTGAGTGAGTCTGATTTCTCAGACTCCAGTGATGATGAGGAAGCCTACTTCGGGCTAGTGAGTCGCTCTGACTCAGAAGGAGACTGCCCCCCATTTACTAGGAAGGTAAAAGCTCGTACCCCCCTCTCTGACTCTAACCATGAGTCTCCTGATGATGATCTCGAGGACAGCCCATCTGCCCGTGAAGCTGAGCTCCTCGAAAAGTATGAGCTTCTGCTCAATACCTTTAAGAAATACCGCAAGAGGTTGAGGGCTCAGAAAAAGGAAGTCAAATTCCTTAAGGCTGAGGGTGTGTCTCTAAGAGAAGAGATCACTAGCTTGATCTCTCTCCGACAGGAACACCTGAGCCTGACTTCTGAGCACTCAGAGTCTCTAAGGCTCCTTGACTTAAAACAGGAAGAAGTCAACAAGTTTGAAGAACAACTTGCAGTAGAAAGGAAGATTGTCAAAAGCTTCTCTATGCCAAAGACTATTCTTCCACTGGTTGATACCTTCTCTGCTCAGGCCAAGGGGGCTGGCTTGGGGCATGTGGGTGTGCCTGGTAAATCATCCAGGAGAAACAAAAAGTAGAGGAAAAATAAGGCTGCTAAGAAGGCCTCTGCTGCAGAAAAGGGAAAGGCCCCACTCAACCCTGTTGAATTCAGGAAGCCTGGCTTTCCCTGCAATGAACAGGACTTTGAGTCAACCTTTGGCCACTTCTTCCGACCCTCGGTTGAAAAGCCTAAGAGCAGGTATGATGGTTGGGCCTTCCCCCGCAACTACGGCGAGAGTGTCTTCAATGCACCTTATAAGGAAATCCAAGTGGAAAATTATGGCCATTTCTCTAGCGGCCATAATAGGAAGCAGGCACCAAAAGCCAAACATGTTATACTGAAGGAACAGGAAGTGAAGAAATCATGTGATTGCTGTCATCATGATGCCTCTACCTCCAGATTCAAGGCCCCAGCTGGACCCACCGTTCCCAGGGTGAAGCTGGAGCCTAGGAAGCGGTACAACAGGTTCGACTGTTGGTGTTGTGGCAAAGTTGGTCACTTTGCCGTGGATTGCTGGTTTAATCCAAGGTTCAACGTGACTCCTTATGTTAACAATGCGAGGCTGACCACTCGTAGGGTTAATCACCTGAGGGGGAGTATGCTAACAAAGAATCTAGGACCCAAGTTCGATTGGGTTCCTAAAGGAAACTGATTCTGTTTTGCAGGTATGTCCAAAGGCCACCAAAATGCCTATCTGGTACTTGGATAGTGGATGTTCCTGGCATATGACCGGGACAAGAAGCCTGCTGCGTGATTACTCTCCAATCGAAAATGGACCCAAAGTCATCTTTGGAGGATCAGATCGAGGAGTCACCAGAGGTTACGGTATGATTTCCAACGGTATAATCTCTATCACCGACGTGGCCTATGTTGAAGGGTTAAATCATAACCTGATCAGTGTAAGTCAGTTGTGTGATAAAGGGTATGACGTTAAGTTCTGCAAGGATAAGTGCTTGATAATATCGTGTGCCTCTTCGGAGACGGTATTAACTGGCATTAGGAGCAGAAATATATTTTGTTTAGATTTTCTTAGCGTAGATTCTTCTACCCTCGTGTGCCTAGTAGCAAAAGGCAGTGCATCTCTTTGTGAACAATGACACAAGAGATTAACACATATTAATTTCAAGACAATTAATATGTTGTTTTCTAAGAACTTAGTAAGGGATGCCCCTACTATTAAGTGCATCAAAGATAGCCCCTATCCTGCATGCCAGAAGGGCAAACAGTCTCGGGCTACCTTTAAGGGCATTGCAGACAAAGACTCCTCCAGATGTCTCTATCTTCTGCATATGGACTTGTTCGGTCCAGTGCAAGTTCATAGCTTAGGAGGCAAATCATATACGCTAGTGATTGTTGATGATCACTCTCGGTTTACGTGGGTGTTATTTTTGAAACGAAAGTCAGATACGTTTGATATCTTCACGAGTTTTGTCAAGCAGATTCAGAACGAACTTAACTGCTCAGTGGTCAAAATTAGAAGTGACCATGGAACAGAATTCGAGTCTGGTGCTATGACAGAATTTTGTGAAGAACTTGGTATCTTTCATGAGTTTTCCTCCCCGCGCACTCCTCAGCAAAACGGAGTTGCGGAGAGGAGAAATAGAACGCTCATTGAAGCATGTACGACAATGTTGAATGGCGCCTCTCTTCCAGAGTACTTCTGGGCAGAGGCTGTCAACACGGCTTGTCATGTGCAGAACCGAGCATTGATCAACAAGAATCATCGCAAGACGCCTTATGAGCTATTGAAAGGCAGAAAACCGACCATGTCCTATTTGAGGATTTTTGGCTGCAGATGCTATGTACTCAATAATGGGAAGTACCCACGTACTAAATTCAGAGAAAAAATGCTTCGAAGGCATCTTCATGGGCTATAGCAGCCATAGTCAGGCATATAGGGTCTTCAATAAGAAAACCCTAGTGGTAGGGGAGTCCATTAATGTTGTTTTTGATGAAGGAAGCTTGCTTCACAGCAATTCTTCCTGTGGCATTCTTGAAGATGCAGGTGCAAGACTTGAACAGCTAAGTCTCGATGAGACCGCTAAAGATGTAACTCCCAAGTACGTCAAGGTTTTCACCTCAACGCCAACTGGAGAAGTTGAAGATCAGGATGTAGAAAATCTCCTAGAAGAAGGAGAAGCCCGAGAAGATATCAGAGCTCCAGATGTCAGACTCCTAGAGCTCCGACACGTGAGGGATCATCCCAGATATCAGATCATAGGAGATCCTTGTGACGGTGTCAGAACTCGGAGAGGTACAATTAATGAGATTTTGCACCTTAGTTTCCTGTCACAGGTTGAGCCAAAGAAGTTCGACAAAGCGAACAAAGATGCAGCATGGATATTGGCCATGCAAGATGAACTGCATCAATTCGAACGATGCAACGTCTGAACGCTTATTCCCAGACCAAAGAACCAGAATGTGATCGGCACCAAGTGGATCTTCAGAAACAAACTGGATGAACACGGTGTCATCATAAAGAATAAGGCCAGGCTAGTGGCTCAAGGTTACAGACAGGAGGAGGGGATTGACTTCGACCAGACCTTTGCACCAGTTGCAAGGCTCGAGACGATCAGATTGTTCCTGGCGTATTCTTCGCACAAAGGATTCACTGTCTATCAGATGGACGTGAAATCTGCATTCCTCAATGAAAAATTGAAAAAGGAAGTATATGTCGCGCAACCCCCAGGTTTTGTTAATCCTACATTCCCTAATCAAGTTTATTTTCTTAATAAAGCGTTATATGGCTTGAAACAAGCTCCTCGAGCTTGGTATGAGACTATGTCTAGTTTTCTTCTTGAGAACAATTTCTCGAGAGGAAAAATAGATAAGACATTGTTTCTTAGAGAAGTCAAAAGCAAGATCTTGCTGGTGCAAATCTATGTCGATGACATAATATTCGGCTCTACAGACAACAATCTTTGCAAAAATTTTTCTAAACTTATGCAAGGAAAGTTTGAAATGAGCAGCATGGGAGAGCTAAAGTATTTCTTGGGACTTCAAGTGAAATAGTCTGAGGATGGAATTTTCATCTCTCAGACGAAGTTAACAAATAAACTCCTCAAGAAATTCGGAATGGAGAATACAACCTCTATGAGGACTCCAATGGGATCCACTGTGTCTCTGGAAAAGGATGAGAAAGGGAAACCTTATGATGAAATCAAATACAGGAGCATAATTGGATCCCTGCTCTACCTTACTGCTAGTAGACTGGATATTATGTTTTCCACATGCGTATGTGCCAGATATCAGGTGAACACTAAGGAATCTCATTATGTCGCTGCAAAGCAAATTCTTAGATACCTTAAAGGTACACTAAATCTTGGCTTGTGGTGCCCAAGAAACAATGATGTCGAGCTGATAGGCTTTTCAGATGCAGACTTTGCAGGAAGTATGGATGATAGGAAAAGCACTTCCAGGACGTGCCAATTTCTCGGAAGAAGACTTACTTCTTGGAATAGTAAGAAGCAGAATTGTGTCGCAACCTCCACGACTGAATCTGAGTACATCTCAGCAGACAGCTGTTGCGCACAACTTCTATGGATTAGAAATCAGCTCAAAGATTATGACTTGCAGTTCAGAGAAGTTCTGATGTATTGCGACTCCTCGAGCGCAATAGCAATTACGAACAATCCTGTGTCGCACAGCAGAACGAAGCATATTGAAGTGCGCTATCACTTCATTCGGGAGCATGTGAAAAACAAAGATATATCTCTCTGCTATGTCCCCACGGATAAGCAGGTTGCAGATATCTTCACAAAGCCCATAGACGAGGTCAAGTTCAGTCTCTTCAAAACTGAACTCGGCATGCTGAACTATGAAGAGTGAAGACTGTACGGCTCAAGGCTCTTGGATCAAGGGGGAGCATCAGCAAGGAACTCAAGCTCGAGCATGGATGCATGATCTGAGGGGGAGCATGTGGCTCCAAGTGAAGTCCCAGATTTGCAAAAGCCGAAAAGGGGGGAGATTACCCTCTCGGCTAAGGCTAAGGTGGCTTCCAACGTTAAGTATGCTCTCAGGAAAATGGTAATGAATCTCACTCTCAACTGAAGTCTTAGGTTATGATTTTCATTCCCATATATTCTATTCACCTTAGCTTGTAGGGTTTAAGCTTCTTCAAATAGGGGGAGATTGTTGGGTACTGTATCCACAATGTACCCGTGGTGGAGGAGTAGTGACTCCTTCGGGTGGAAGGGTTTCTTCCATAGTGTGAGGATTGGATTTCAATCCGGTTGGTGAAGTGACCGAGTCGTCCCTTGTTGGGAGATAAGTCAAAGGGGGAGAGTGGACGTACCCAAATCGGGGAACCACTATAACTGCTTGTGTGTTTCTGTGTTGTGGTTGTTTTTATTTTCTTGTGTAGGTTAATTTTAATTCCGCAAAAGACTGCAGATCATCTATTCCCCCCCCCCCATAGGTGAAGCTAGTTGACACTAGATAACTTTCAGAAGCTCAACTGAAGGTGGAGAGTATAGTCGACGGAGAGTATAGTCAACACCTGGTAGGAGTCGAGCTCAACTGGAGGTGGGAAAAGAGGTTGACACCTAGCAGGAGGAAGCTCAACTGAAGGTGGAGAGAAGAGGTCGACACGTCGCAGGAGCCGAGCTCAACTGGAGGTGGAGAGGAGGTCGACACCTAGTAGGAGCCGAGCTCAACTAGAGGTGGAGGTCAACTCGGGAGGCAAGTAGTCGGACCGCAGGGGAGAAACCCGTATAGAGATCACGGACTATGAAATCACTCCAATGAGGAACTTGATCTCCTCGAGGAGGTTCAATGGCTAGTATGCAGGAGAGGAGCTCGTGCAGGGACACAGACTTATGTTTACCCTGCCACTAGAGGCCTTCTATTTGGAGTCAACACCTTGCCGGGAGTCAAGCTCAACCGGGGGTGGAGAGTCGACTCGAGGAGGCAAGTAGTCGGTCTGCAGGAGAGGAGCTCGTGCAGAGTTGACAGGCTACGACATCATTCCAACGAGGAACTTGATCTCCTCGAGGAGGTTCAATAGCCGGTATGCGGTAGAGGAGCTTGTGCAGGAACACAGACTTACGTTTACCCTGCCACTCGAGGCCTTCTATTTGGAGTCGACACCTTGCCGGGAGTCAAGCTCAACCGAGGGTGGAGAGTCGACTCGAGGAGGCAAGTAGTCGGTCTGCAGGAGGGGATCTCGTGCAGAGTTGACGAGCTACGACATCACTCACAACGAGGAACTTGATCTCCTCGAGGAGGTTTGATGGCCGGTATGCAGGAGAGGAGCTCGTGCAGGGACACAGACTTACGTTTACCCTGCCACTCGTGGCCTTCTTTTTGGAGTCGACACCTTACCGGGAGTCAAGCTCAACCAGGGGTGGAGAGTCGACTCGAGGAGGCAAGTAGTCAGTCTGCAGGAGAGGAGCTTGTGCAGAGTTGACGGGCTACAACATCACTCTAACGAGGAACTTGATCTCCTCGAGGAGGTTCAATAGTCGGTATGCAGGAGAGGAGCTCGTGCAGGGACACGGACTTACGTTTACCCTGCCACTCGAAGCCTTCTATCGGTGTTGAGGTAGTTCGCCCTGTTGCTTATGAGAATGCCAAGGAGTCAAATTCATCAAAAGGACGAAGGAATTCTAAAGAGAACGATGATCTTTTCCCCGTCGAGTTGGGAGGTTGGCATCCGGACCTGTTCATGATAGTTCCTCCAGTCAGAGGAGGGATGCAATCGGGGGTAGCTAGGCCGACATGCAAGGGGGGAGAGCTGATCTCGGTCGTCAGTGCAGGGGCTCGGTCTTACAAGGACACTTACATCCCGAGGCATCGTCCCATCGTCCTCCCTGGGCTATCTAGGAGAAACAGGTCGAAGGCTCATTTCCCAACCCAACCGTGGAGATTGTTTTCAGCTATGCCACTTGGTTACGAAAACCAGAGTACAAGCGAAGAGAAATGGTCCTCGGGGGTCCTACTGGACACTCTCGATTCCACCATCCTTCCGCGAACTTACACTTCTCAGAGCTCGGCAGGTTATCCTGCTTTGGTAAAAAACAGAGACGCGTCCTACTTCACAGGACCTGCGGTCGCTAAGAGCGGGTCTTTTCGTCTTGTCAAAGACCGATGATGCCTTTATACAAGGTATCACTTTGTGAGGTCGATCCCTTATCGAGTTCAGGAGGTTAGCTTTCAGACCTGTTCCTGATAGTTCCTCCAGTCGGAGGAGAGATGCAATCGGGGGTAGCTAGGCTGACATGCAAGGGGGGAGATGATCTCGGTCGTCAATGCAGGGGCTCGGTCTTACAAGGACGCTTAAATCCCGAGGTATCGTCCCATCGTCCGCCCTAGGCTAAATAGGAGAAACAGGTCGAGCGCAGGTTTCCTAGATCGACCGTGGAGTTGAACTTCACTGCTCCTAGGTAACTTGAGATGAATCAACAGAAAGAAGACAAATCGCATTAACCCATGACTCTGGGGGCGAGGAAAAAATGTTACAGGTAAGCAATAGATGTTACCGCTGGGGGTAGAACTTTTTCGCTCATCCTCGCTCCAGGTATTTGAGGAGATGAAATGAATAGCATTGTGTCCTGGTTGCTGAAGTGATAGTCTCGCGCGTATAAACTCGTAAAATTGAAGTGAATACCATAGTTGCTGACGTAGTGATCTCACGACTATGGAACTCATGAAATTAAAAAGATAGCAGCCTATCCGTTGAAGAGATCACCTCGCGAGTATGGATCTCACGGAATTAGAGGAGAGCATCCTAGCCGCTGAAGAGATCACCTCGCGAGTATGGAACTCGCGGAATTTAAAGGAGAGCATCCTAGCTGATGAAGAGATCACCTCGCAAGTATATAGCTCGTGAAAACTCACGGAATTTAAAGGAGATCATCCTAGCTGTTGAAGAGATCACCTCGCGAGTATAGAGCTCGCGGAATTTAAATGAGAGCACCCTAGCTGCTGAAGAGATCGCCTCGCAAGTATAGAGCTCGCAGAATTTAAAGGAGAGCATCCTAGCTGCTGAAGAGATCACCTCACGAGTATAGAGCTCGCGGAAACTCGCGGAATTTAAAGGAGAGCATCTTAGCTATTGAAGATATCACCTCGCGAGTATAGAGCTCGTGGAATTTAAAGGAGAGCATCCTAGCTGCTGAAGAGATTGCCTCGCGAGTAGAGAGCTCGCGGAATTTAAAGGAGAGCGTCCTAGCTGCTGAAGAGATCGCCTCGCGAGTATAGAGCTCGCAGGATTTAAAGGAGAGCATCCTAGATGCTGAAGAGATCACCTCACGAGTATAGAGCTTGCGGAAACTCGCGGAATTTAAAGGAGAGCATCCTAGCTGTTGAAGAGATCACCTCGTGAGTATAGAGCTCGCGGAAGCTCGCGGAATTTAAAGGAGGGCATCCTAGCCAGCATGAAGTGCATAACGAGTAGGAGCTCGTAGTATTCTAGCTTGAAGTTGTTATGAGTAGGTTGTCTCCTGGAATGCTGGTTGTCGGAGAAGATTATCGCAAGTAGGAGGAGATCATCGCAGAGCATCTCGTACATTTTTTCCTTGCGATGGGCTCATCGTCATTCACCCTGCTTGTCAGCCATACAAAAAGTACTCACGGGTTTTACCAAAGCACCCGTAAGTATGAACATGTATGAAAAACATCACTATTGAAAAAGGAGATGAAGTAGGCGGATGGTAAGTGTGATTTCTGACATTAGAACCTCAGCGCAAGGTTGGAGGAGTGTGTTATCAAGGGTTGCGAGTTCGATACTTAGCGCCAACAACGCGTCGTGTTTTGAAACAGGCCGAAGAGGCGTTGGGGTGTATTGGGCTGCAGCCCTGTAGCGGGCCTTGGGGCGAGACAAGCTGTGCGGCCCAGTGTGCGTGCGGCAACCTCTGAGCTCTAAACCGGGCCGTTAAAGCAATCGTGCCTGGTCTCCCCGCCCCAATGCCGCCTCCCAGGCTGCGGAGCGCCGCCCGCAACGGGCGGCCGCGCTCGGCTGCCCCTCCCCGCAGTTTCTCCCACCGCGGTCGGCCGTCTCATCGGCCGCGGCTCCTCCTCTCCCCTCGCAGGCGACCGTCCACCGGATGGATGACCACTCTTTCGTAGCAGGCCCTCCCCGCCGTCCGATCATTCCACCGCGCTCGTCGCCATACATTTCACGGATAACCACCCACTAAATGTCATGATTAGTGGGGGGGGGGGGGTTATCAGTAATTAAAAAATGGTTTGCATTTAATGTAAATTATGCGCATAATATTCGTCCAAAACTATATTATAACTGACCTACAAACAGTAATTATGGGTGGTTACGGTGTGCGGATAGCCGCTTAACTACCGTAACCACCTCCTGGAGCCTATAAAAAGGCCCCAGGACCCTCTTTATTTCTAACTTTTCTCCTCTCAACCTTCTACTTCCTTAGGTCCGAGCTATGTCAGAATTTTCCTACGACCCTCCTCCACTAGCTAGACCGTTAGAAAATTCGTCTAAGTCCATAACATTCTAAGGATGAAGGCGCTCTGCGCGCGACTCTAGAGAGCCTCCTACGTGTGCGATGCAACACAAACCACCGCCAACGCATCCCGACACACTCTGCCACGAACTCTGCTCCTTAAGCAACGCCCGAGAACGCTCATCTCCATCCGAGCGTAGGAAAGAAATCAGTTTCAAGTGTGTCGGCCTATCGCCGATCGAGCACTATACAATCTGTCCTCTCAAAGCTGTAACGAGAAGCGGCATGTCGCCCTCGGTTCTCTAAAAAATCTCTAAACATCAGCCAATAGTGAAGTTAGACCGGCACTGTTCTGGTCACGTGATTTTTTTACCCATTTAATAGATTTTTCACGTTAAAATCGTCTTGTGTGCTTCTGCTCATTCTGTGACTGTGTGCGCATTCGACCGCTCCACAGATTAAGGCGACCATGTTTAGTCCGGCTTGTCAGGAGGGTCGAGCTGGCCGCAACAGAACCAAATCGAATTGTGCAAATCACCGGAACCAGACATAATCTTAGAAATATGAATACATAATCTTAGAGACTTTTTTAAAAAATAGTTGCGTACTTTCACACATGATATTTATCACTGTGACTCACGTGAGAAGAGAAGCAATGCATGACTGCAATTAATAACTTAATGTAACACAAGCTAAGTTTTTATTTAAAGATGGAACTTAATTGAAGGCGCCACTCAAGCAAATGTAAGTACTATTACGATTTCGTTTGACATTCAAAATCATGAACCAAACCGTACATACCACGTGCTTTTTCCCAAAATTAGAATCAAAATCAAACAACAACCTATTAAAACCGAGCCAAATCTTGCAGTTTGGTTTGGTTCAGTTCTTAGGCGATTCGGTTGGTTTCGAGTTACACCCCCAGATGTACCAAATCATTCCACGCAAGAAAGAACAACACCATAATGGGAGCGAGGAGATACTAACTAAAGTTGTCATCTTAGCAAAGATAACTATTGCTTCATTTGGCATTGTGGCGGCGCTCGTAAACGCATGGATTAAAACGTCATTCGTTAAGGTTCACCTAACAAAACTCGTCCATTTGAACATAAAAGTGGATGAAGTTCCTTAGATCGGTGTTAACAAATGACAATTTAGCTCCGTGTTCATGACCGCAGCCACCGTGCCAAACGGAGCCTATATCACATGAACCACAATGCTAGTCATTTCTAGGTGATTAATTACTATGGAGTTTTTTGTACTGAAAAAGCTATTTGCTTACCCTTCTCCTGAGCCTGATGTTCTCTTCACCCAATATTTCTTCCTGCCAGCAAACAAATTTATCCCCTTATCATCTCCCCACAAACAAACACTGAAATAATCACAGTAATCCTCTCTCAAAATATACCTTTTGCCGCAGGTCTCCTAGCCTATCATATAAATGATGATCCTGCTTTCAAAGATGCGAGAGAAGGCCATTAATAAACAAATTAGGACATTTTCGCGCATTGTGAAGCTTTTCTTCATTAAAGATGGAAGATAAGGGTTACCCTTGTGCCTTGGATTTGCTTGAGTGTAGCTGTCAGTTGAAGTTCCAGTTGTTCCACTTCTCCTAAGGACAGTGAACCAAGGTCCTCCCCCAAAAGCTGTCTGCAATTCAAAAATAACTACTCAGTGAATTGCAATGTTCTTTTTTTTTTTGAATTGCTTATCAATGTATTGATTTTGAAAAGAATTTGATACAATAATAAAGGCTATCTGCCCGCCAGTTTAGTCGAACTGATATTTGTGCATGTAGAGAAAAGCTGAACCTTGTCTATACTTATTCGTTATCAAATAAAATGTACGAATACATATATGTATATAGGAGAGAGAAAGAGAGACGAGTCCTCTATAGAAAGTGTGAGACTAATGTATAAAGAGAAACAATAAAAGACTAAATGAGCAACAAACATGGACCTTTTTACATGTACTTTTCTAACAATGCACATGTCAAAAATCATACAACTATATAAGAACAAATTTCTTATAAAATATCATATCAATGATCACTACAAAAACTGATTTTTAGAAACAAAATATTTGTGACAAAAAATATTTGGTCACTAAAGAAGTATCTATTACAATAACTCGACAACACTCAAGTCATTATTCCACTATAGTGGGATCAGCTATATGGATCCTTTCTCGTCATTGTGTCCTATCTTTTGTCATAATCTCACTAATGTCTAAGTACATCATGTCTTTCCTTATATATAGTTTCAGTCCAAATCTTTATTGGTCTACCCCTCTCTGATTTAACATGCCTAGTGACTAGACTCTCACAACGCCTAATATGTGCCTCTAATGGTCTCCTTTGTATGTGTCCAAACCATCTTAGTCGAGTTTCTTTGCAATTGGTGCTACTCCTGTCTTATCCCTGAAACATTCAATCCTAATTTTATCCAATCTCATGTGTCCACACATCTACCTAAGCATTCTCGACTCCGCAACTCCCATTTTTTACTCATGTGCACAATTCATTGCCAAACACTTAGAAACAAAGAGCATCGATATTCTAATTGTAGTACGATAAAACTTGCCCTTAAGTTTTAATGGTACTTTACGTTTACATAAGATCTGTGACGATTCTCTCCACTTCAACCAACTCGCTTGGATTCTATATGTCACATCTTTATCAATACCCCAGTCTTTTTGAACTATCAATTCAAGATATTAAAACACTCGTTACAGGAAATATTTTGATCACCAACTTAATAACAAAGTATCTATTGTGACGAAAAATTAAATGGTTGCTAAATTTCTTTTTCTTCTAATAATTAGTAACGCCACAAAAATTCAGTCACTAATATATTGTATTTAGTGACTATATAATTTTATTAATTTTCAATGATAATTTAACATTTCCTTGCATACAAGAATTTTCAACGGTGCCTATTTCAAATTTTAAATTTTCAATTAAAAAAAATGAAATCAATGGTAATTTAACATTTCCTTCCATACTGATTAGAGTATTTAAATTAGTTATATCCAATGGAATATGTTGAGTGCGTCCCGCGGAATGAACGGTGATGTTCGAGCATGTGTTGCGACTCGCTAAAAGGGGTGGTTTAGTCTCACACCGCCTAGCGTGCTCTTTGATCCTGAGTGTATAAGCGGGGTGACCACTCCTCCCTTAACCGCGTGATTTTGGGGAGTGACGCCACAATGTTTTACATGGTATCATAGCAGGGGGCACGTGGCGGGGGGGGGGGGGGGGGGGGGGGGGGGGGTTGAGTGCGCCACGTGGAATGGAAGGTGATGTTCGAGCGTGTGTCGCGACTCGTTAAAAGGGGTGGTTTAGTCCCACATCGCCTGTTGCGGACTAACTCGACGTCCCGGTCGGACCGGAATTCTTGGACTGTCTTAGCTCTCGGAACGGTCGAGCGCGCACATAGTCAATGAAAATGGAAAGTTGACAAGGTAATTTTTTTTATGTGGAAAACCCCGAAAAGAGATGAAAAACCACGTGGTCGGATCTGTTCCGACCAAACCTCCACTAGATTTGAGTGATGTTACAGGCTTTTTCAAGAACTCGAGGGCGACATGCCACCTCTCGTTACAATTACTGGGGAGAGAGAGAACCTGGAGGGTGACAGACCACCACTCACAAAGCTAATTATTTCTTCGAGTGCTGCGGGGAGCAATGCGCTCGTGGTATTCTGGAGTCTTCTAATAATTCCTAGAGACGAAAGTAGCTTGCTGTACACTTTCAGATGCCTGGTGCTTCGAAGCTCGGAGGTGCGCTCAGTGCATGTTATCTTCCACTTCTTGTCTCTGATTGTCTTTTGAAAAAGCATCGTTTGGTTATCTTATCGGTAGACTGAGCGCGTGTTCTTGA
This sequence comes from Platanthera zijinensis, assembly GCA_039513925.1. Lineage (NCBI taxonomy): Eukaryota > Viridiplantae > Streptophyta > Magnoliopsida > Asparagales > Orchidaceae > Platanthera > Platanthera zijinensis. The sequence goes on along the minus strand of CM077094.1, from coordinate 145,944,713 downwards.
GCGCGTAGGGCGCTTGTTGGCAAAGAGCTTGCTGGAGGAGAGCGCACGAAGCACTAGATGAAAGAGGGCGCGTGGAGCGCTTGCTGATAAAGAGAGTGTGATGGGCGCTTGTTGGAGAAGAGCGCGTGGAGCGCTGAGGGAAGAGACTCGTGCAAGGGAGCACCTTGTGTGATAACGCGCAGGAGCGTGCAGGGGAGTGACGAGCGTGATAACGTGCAAGGTGGCGGCGCGCGCGAGAGCGCGTAAGGAGGCGGCGCGCGCGGGAGTGCGTAAGGGAGAAATGCGCGCGGGAGCACGCAAGGAGGTGGCGCGCGCGGGAGCGCGCAAGGAGGCGGCGCGCGCGGGAGCGCACGAGGGAGAAATGCGTGCTGGAGCGCACAAGGGAGAAATACGCGTGAGAGCGCGCAAAGAGGCGGCGTGCACGAGTGCGCGCAAGAAGGAGGCGCGCGGGGGAGCGCTTAAGGAGGCGATGGAGGAGAGAGAAATTCCAGGCGGAGAAGATGAAGATGTTCAAAGCCGAAGGAGATCTTCAAAGAATACTTGAAGATCTTCGAAGGGGGAGAAATAGATGAAGAAGATGGAGGAAGGAGAGAGAAGGAATCCGTAGGAAGATTTTTCCAAGAAGGAGATAATGAATTAAAAGGGGGAAGAGAAGTCTTATTTATAGACTTCATGAGTGGTTATGGAGGTTATGCGGTTATTCGCAGACCATAACCACCATGAATGCTATTAATAGACTCACTCATGACATAATATGCACATATAATATTTAATAATTATACTAATCGTAGACCAGTCTATTTTTAGCCGCGCATTTCCCCACTACGAAAGAACATTGGGGGTAGTTACATGAGTGGTTACCCACGTAATCGATGGCGGCGATCGCAGGAGCGCGATCTGACGGCGGAGGAAAGTCATGATCGACGGCGGCAGACGGCGACGGCGGCGGACGGAGAACGACGACGGAGATGAACGATGACGGCGGCGGTCGCGGGAGAAACGGACGACGGCGGCGGCGGCCGTGGAGCTGGGAAATAACGGCGGCGGCGGCCGCGACGTTGGGAGACGGCGGTGGCCGCGACGTTGGGAGACGGCGGTGGCGGCGACGGCGGGAGAAACGGACGACGACGACGGCGGCCGTGGAGCCGGGAAATAATGGCGGCGGCGGCCGCGACGTTGGAAGACGGCGGCGGCAGCAACCGCGGGAGAAACGAATGACGACGGCGGTCGTGGAATTGTAAATTAACGGTGGCGGCGGCGGCGGCGTTGGGAGACGGCGGCGGCGGCGGTGGCGGCGGTGGCGTTGGGAGGCGGCGGTGGCGTTGGGAGACGGCGGCGGCGGCGGCCGCGGGGGAAATGAACGACGACGATGATCGTGGAATCGGGAAATAACGGCGACGACGGCTTCGGCGTTGGGAGACGACGGCGGCGGCGGCCGCGAGGGAAACGAACGACGACGGCGGTCGTGGAATTGTAAAATAATAGCGACGGCGGCCGCGGCGTGGAGAGACTGCGGCCGCGGCGGCCGGGGGAGGAACGAACAACGACGGCGGTCGTGGAATTGGGAAATAACGGCGACGGCGGCCGCAGCGTTGGGAGACGGCGGTCACGGCGGCCGCGGGAGAAACGAACGACGACGGCGGTCGTGGAATTGTAAAATAACGGCGACAGCGGCCGCGGCGTTGAGAGACGGCGGCGGCGGCCGCGGGAGGAATGAACGACGATGGCGGTCGTGGAGTCGGGAAATAACGGCGGCGGCGCGGGAGGAATGAACGACGATGGCGGTCCTGGAGTCGGGAAATAACGGCGGCGGCGGCCGGCGATGAACGGGTTGCGGCGACGGCGGTAGTTGTTGAGCACTAGGCCACCATGATCTCTCCTATTGTGGTGGAGATCATGGGGGAGTGGGTTGACCAGTCAAACCCATGATCTCCACAATAGAAGAGATCATGAAGGAGATGATTAAGTGCACACCCAAACCTTAAATGGGGTTTCATCCCCATCACCGCATAACGTGCTCTTTGATTCTGGATGTATAAACGGGGTGGTCACTCCTCCCCTAACCACGTGACTTTGAGGAGCGACACCACAATATTTTACAGAATACATATTAGATTTTTCCTCATTTTGGTTTGCCTTTAACTAAAATCGTTTTCACTTTTAACAATTTTGGTTGCGGATAAAAAAAAACAAAGATTTGTGGTTAACAAAAATGTGCCAATAATATATCTTGATGTGCGGCAATAACTCCCAAATGAAAACGATAAATGTTATGGAAATACATAAAGTAACTCGAATTTGCTAACAAAAAAAAGTTAAATTTGAAGTCATATGCACTAATTTGCTAGAGTTTAGAAGTAATTTTAATGTAAATTTGGAAGAAATTTTAATGTAAATTTTTTCCCAACTAATTTTAATAACTACATATTATTTGGAAGCAATTTTAATGTAAATTTTTTTTCCAACCAATTTTAATAACTATATATTATTGAATTAAAACGTGTCATTTATGTAACAAAAAGTATCATTTAGGTTCTATTTAGGATGACAGACAGTGGCGGATCCAGAGGGGGGCAAGCGGGGGCCCGGGCCCCCCAAGAATTTTGAAGTTTATGTAGGTTTAGTTTTTATAAATTATAAAATATAAGTTATGTATATAATATAAGTGAAAGAATTTATAAATTATAAAATATAAGTTATGTATATAATATAAATATATATATGTATATACAGTTAATAACTCCTGTGAACTTATTTTCAGATCCAATTTCTCTCTCCTAGACAGAGAGAGACCGTCTCTCTCGCTTCTCTCGTCTAAGTCGTCTCCCTCCCCCCTTTCAGCAAGGGCTCGTTGAGAGCCTCTTAGGAAGAGTTCTTCCCTGACAGTGGCCGCCGGTTGACAAGCTAATTCGGCTAATTTTGACAAACTAATTCAGTTAATTTTGACACTTCTGGTCTCAACAGCGACTACAGAATAGTCATTTTCTGCTATGAAGCTTATAAAACAAGACTGCACAACAAAATGGAAGATGAATTTATGACAAATTGTATGACTCTCTGCAAAGAACGCGAAATAGCAGAGAAGATCAAAAAAGATGTGATCATTGATGAATTCTATGAGTTGAAAAAATGGCGTGCACAACTAAAGTAAGGTAACATACATATTGTAATTTTTCTTTTATTGTTAATGCTAAAATTTCAAATTAGAAATTTTTTTGTTTATTATATTTTGATTCACAATTTTTTTAGGCCCCCTCTTACTTCGAATCCTAGATCCGCCCCTGATGACAGAGGTGATGAAAAATTAGCGGTGATAATTTAGAGATGTACAAAAAACTATTTTAAAATATTTGTAGATTATTTGAAAAATCTTCATATAATTGCTTTTCAAAAATGTGTTTTAAATTTTCTTGTTCAAAAAAACAACTTTTAATAATCATAGTTTAGCTTTTTAAAAATTAAAAAAATATAATAATAATTTATCACATTGATAGGTAAATATTACATAAATCCTAAATAAATGGGTTATAAAAGATCAACAATAAAAAAACAAAAATAGCAAATAGGTGAAGGATAGCTAATGAGAGAGAAAAAAAACATTTGTAGCAAGGAGAAGCTAGAAAGATAGATTGTGAATGATTGAGGTGCAATTTTTGTAAACCCTAGAGCTCTATTGGATAGGCTGCTCAAATAATCACTAAAAATCTTTCTTAAATTTTTTTTTTGAAAAGCTCATCATTCAAACAACCTAAAAAGAGAGGTGACCGTCGGAATAGAGTTTTTACCACGGCCACTACAGCCCCAAACAAAGCCCCATAGTACAAAACGCACTTAAAATTACTCAAAATAAAATTGTAATGGATTCAAATTAACCTCTGTGACAGCTGCAACGTTTCGAGATGCGATTCAAGCCTCAGATACTCCATGCGGTATGCCTGCATCAAAATGTATGGGATAAAAATCATTTACACGTTAGAAAATTTACTGGTAAAATTGTATTAAATCTGAGTCAAATCTCCAAGTTAATTTTCAAATAAATGAGCAGAGGAGAGGAGAATAAATTTGTACAAAAAAAGTTCAAAATGTTGCAGTTACTATATGCGCTTATAGTTGGCAAGGACAAAAGAAAAAAAAAATGTAGCCACAACAACATTATCAATCGCTTACAATGAAGGCTTCGTTTGACGTAGTTGTGACAGTCATGAACGTAGTGGTCATGAACCGCAGTTCGTGAACGCCTATCTCACCTAAAAAATTTCATGCATTTTATGGTCAAAACTAGTTTATTTTCTTGGTAGCGGTCATAACCCGTGTCTTGCCAAACATACATTTTATGATAATGTCGCTTTTGACCAAACTCATCGGAGCAAATAAACCGTGCCTAACGAAGCCAAAGTCGTGAAGTGCAGCCTCCTTAATTTAAGCACTTGCTCAGAACAAGTTTGACCAAAATCAGCCCCAGAAGTGTTACAAAACATAAGTCAAATTAATTATGTTGATATGCAGAATTAAATCTAAGTAATGAAATCTTATATGACTTCAAGAAGAAACAAAAATAGTTGAAGTTAGCTTGTATGACTGCAAGAAGCAATAAAAGCAATATATGTTAACCTTGTCAAATATAGGAGTGTGGAAAAATGTTTTTGGTCCAGAAATGACTTCAAGCATAGTAACAAGTAAGAGATTCAAATTGAATGAGTATGTAACATTGAATGAGCAATTAAGGAACAAATTGTAAAAAGCAAGAGATTTGTTAATGTTGAGGTATATTTATGTAATTGATAATAGGTTCTTATTGGATTTGGTTTGGAACAGGTAGGAATCCAATAATCGGTCGGAAATTTAAGGTTACGCCAATAAATATCCCTACTGGGGGAAACGTGGATGTCGTTCCAAACTTGACGGCCACACGGGATGCTTCGAGCACAGTAACATTTTCGAAGATTTTCATTTGTGTGCCCTAGCCCCCTCTCCCGTAACCGATCTGCTAACTGTTTTTCTCGTGGTTTTTCCAACGCAGATTGAAGGATTCGCAACTCTGCGGTCGATCGCAAGTAGGAGGCGCTCCTCGTTCTCGCAAGGGAGTGAGAGCATGTGCCGTTGTATGTGATCTTCCCACTGACGATCGAAAGGGAGAATTCCGGCTTTCAGTCTAGTTCGCCGACCGTGGGTTTCGCCGTACGTCTGCCAGAACAAATCATGAGCCCAAAGTTTTTCCTTTTTTTCTCTTGAATCTGCTATGCTCCCGTTGACGACGAATTATAGGAGAAATCCAAGAGGCTGTCACAGCCGGGTTTTGGATTCTTCATCCGCTCAGATCTAGGATCTTTAGCATTAGCAGTGTGCCTCTGCTAGATCTTGGTCTCTAGATCTACGAAGAACTGATCTCTCCGCCTCTTGCACTTGTCGATCCAGGTCTGTGGGAGTTGCATATGTTGGAACCCATGAACCGCATCACTTTAGTTTGACAATATTTAATCTCAAGTTATATTTGATCATACTTGCGTTGGGTATAGTGTGCGGGTTTATAGGTATGAAGAGCTACAGTTTCAAGGTCTGTGACATACCGCCGAACACTAGCACTACCGCTGGCGCTAGCGTTGAAGAATTAATGTTAAGTGTGCAAAGAGTCTTCTCTGTGATCGATCTACCGTCGGGCGCTAGCCAATTCGACCGCATCAAGGAGAAGCCGCTACTGCCGGGTGTTAGCCCTACCATCGGGCGCTAGTCAATTCGACTACATCGCTACCGCCAGGCGCTAGCCCTACCGCTAGGCGCTAACCCGTCAAATTGACTGCATCGAGGAGAAACCACTACCGTCGGGCCATAGCCTTACCGCACCGCGATATCCAAAAGTAGGCACGAATATTTTAATGATATTTTTCCTAATTTAATGAACAGCTGGTGACACCGCGTGAGAAGACCTAACGTCGAGAGCTAGCTCTACCGCAGATAGTAGCTTTTTTAAAGACGAGTATAAAAATGCGCGTTTCTTTTTCTGAGAAGACGAGAAGGAGAATTGCGCGTCTAGGGTTCGTCTACCGCTTCTGTTGGAGCGATCCACCGTCTCCCCACAAGGAAAAGAGAAAGTCCTCCCTCCCATTTGTGATCGAAGAACTCTGAAGAGAGAACTTTCCAACTATCGTCAGCGACTGATCGAGTGCACAAAGAACGACATTCAAAAGCATCGATCACGCACCGTTCTACGAAGGATTTCTTATTTGAGGGAGAAACAATTTCAAACTCTTTTTTTTCTTGTATTTTCTTTAACCTTGTTGTATTTTGTGCTGAGAAATCGTCTGTTGTGGACGTCAAGTTCCTGGGAGAAGTTCATGAGAAATCGGTCTAGGAGGCCGTCGGATTTCTGGGAGAAATCTGTGAGAAATCGTCCTAGGAAGACGTCTAGATCTGGGAGATTTAGTGAGCTCTAAGTCCCTTCTTGGGAGGAAGGTGAAGATTCGGCTCGTCAATCTTCATGGGAAGAGGAGAGATAGCCAACCGGTCTTGGTTGAGGATCGGTATAGAAACCAAAAGAAAATTGTTAGTTTCATCGCCTCCAATCTTTGGCGCCACGAAGATCAAGTTGTATTGTTGTAAACCCTTGTGTTTTATTTTGAATAAAAATACATTTCTCTTATTTCATCTCAAATTTATGGTTGCATGTTGTTAGGGCATTGAGGGTTGTATGAGAAATTGGAATGAATTTTCACAAGAGAAAAGTGGTACTGTGACCTACCACCGCGCAGTAGTGGTCTAACGCTCGCGGTATCTTCCAGACCAAACCATCCTTGGCGAAATATATTTTAATTCTAAATTTACTTAAAAACCTTATCCCCCCTCCTCCTCTAAGGTTGGCCACCAGATCCAATAAGTGGTATCAGTGATAGGTTATTTCAAAATGGTTTCACTACCGGGAATAATGGATGTGAAAAAATCTAAATAACAAGTTTTTCATTTCACCAAAAAGTTAACTTACATGAGTATGACCATCTATTTATAGAGAGAAAAGAAAGAAGAAAAATACAATGAACGATGTGGGATTAAAATACAACACGTGGTCTGGGCGGTTATAAAAAAAATTTAGATCATTATAACTGAGCGGTTAGGCACTGTCCACTTTATACTGGTATTCGTCAGACTCTACTAGTAGTTCGCTGCCGCTGACCGTGAACAGTAGTCCGCTCCACACTAGCGAATAGAAGCACAAATCTGCCAATCTCCAAACTATCTCCCTTGAGCATCAGGTCGCAACAATTGCTTGTACTCGCAGATTCAGTTGCTCTTCAGACCACAACTTCAGTTATGCCTCTATCCACAGCGAATTTATATGAGGACCCTGACCAGCCTGGCTCACCAGCGATGCTATTTGTCCCATGTCCCCATCATGGACTGCAGTCCGTGCCACCCCAACCCCTCTCCGTGCCCCTTCGGCCACGACGGTTTGTTGGAAACCGCATCCCCCTTTGACGAGAAGCGGTCCAGTTAAGCGCCCCTACGGGGATTTCCCAGGAGGTCACCCATCCCGGAATTTCCCCGTCCGAGCATGCTTAACTATGGAGTTCTTTCACTTCTCATCAAGGTTAGGTCATATCTTTAGGAAAAGAGTAGAAAGATTAATTTAGGAAAATTTTCTTCCTACTCTAGACTTCAATGACTTAGAGATATGTATGGACTGTTGTAGATGTAAAATGACCTATATCAAGATAAAAGGCTCAACTCGTTGTTCAATTTTGTTAGAGATTATTCATACGGACATCAACGGCCCTTATTCCACTACCCTCTGTAGGAACACCTATTTTATTACATTCATTGATGACTACTCCCGTTTTGGTTATTTGTACTTAATTAAGGAGAAGTTTGAATCTCTTGACATGTTTAAGATTTTCAAGACTATTTTATTAGGAGCATGATAAGTAGAATGGTTTGGCTGAAAGGCGTAATCGTACCCTTAAGGAAATGATGAGGAGCATGATGAGTTGGACAAATCTTCCTGAATTTTTGTGGGGTGAGGTGCTTAAAACTGCAATATACATCCTTAATAGAGTCCTATCTAAGTCAGTACCTAAAACCCCTATTGAGTTATAAACTAGTAGATGACCTAGCTTTAATCATTTGTGCGTCTGGGGCTGTCCTGCAGAAGTTCGTTTATACAACCCATCAGAGAGTAAGACATCCCTTAGGTCTTGTCGTTGCTATTTTATAGGCTACCCAGATCACTCTAAGGGATTTAAGTTCTATTTCTCTTTAGGAGGACCCAGAATTGTGGAGTCAAAAACAGCTAAATTTTTAGAATGGGATGTCGTTGATGAACATAGTTGCTCTCGTACTATTAATGAAGTCGAGGAAGTTGTGTACATTAATTTATTTGTGCCCTTGGCAAAAGATCTTGTTATGCCTGAACCTATGACAAAATAAGTGGAGGATGTGGAAGCGATCTTACCACCAATTCTAGTTGAGGTTCCTCCTCATGTTCAGGAGGTTCATCCACTTGCTAGGAGATCCATTAGGCGGAGAAGGTCTGCAATTTCCTCAGACTTTGAAGTCTATTTAGGAGAGAGTGATTATGACATTGGTCAAGTGGTTGACCAAATGACATTTAATGAAGCTGTGTCTGAACCTCAAGTTGGTTTGTGGAGGGATGCGATAAAAGACGAGATGAATTCTATGAAGCTTAATAAGGTTTGAGAGTTGGTTGAGTTACCCAAAAGCTGTAAGCTCATTGGTTCTAAATGGGTGTTTAAGACCAAGAAAGATTCTAAAGGAAAGGTCGAGCAGTTTAATGCCAGACTGATAGCCAAGGGATTTACGCAGAGAGAATGAATCGATTATCACGAGTCCTTTTCTCCTGTTTCCTCTAAAGACTTTTTTAGAGTGAAAATGACGCGTTAGTAGCTCATTATGATTTAGAGTTACACCAGATGGATGTAAAGACCGTATTCCTAAATGACGATCTTGATGAAGAGGTCTATATGGTGTAGCCCGAGGGATTCAAGTCTGGTCATTCCGGCCAACTTGTGTGTAAACTTAACAAATCCCTATATGGTCTAAAGCAAGCATCTAGACAGTGGTATCTGAAGTTTGATGAGGTAGTTACTTCTTTTGGTTTTGTATAAAATAAAGTAGATCTTTGTATATATCTCAAGATCAGTGAGAGAAGATACATCTTCTTAATTCTGTATGCAGATGATATCTTGCTTGCGAGTAGTGATTTGATATTATTGCATGAATCTAAGCAATTTTTGTCAAAACACTTCGATATGAATGATCTTGGAGAAGCATCCTTCGTTCTAGGAATTGAGATTATTAGGGACCGAACTCACCGTACAATGACACTCTCTTAGAAAGCCTATATCGATCGTGTATTTGAGAGATTTAGCATGATTGGTTGTAAGCCTAGTGACGAACATGTGTTTAAGGGCAATAAGCTCAGCTTATCACAATGCCCCAAGAATGATATAGAGAGAGCGCTTGAAGGATATACCTTACGCTAGTGTGGTAGGCAGTTTAATGTATGCCCAAGTCTGTACCAGACTGGACATTGCCTTTGCAGTAGGACTTTTAAGCAGATATCAGGCAAACCCAGGACCTGATTATTGGGTGGCTGACAAGAAAGTCTTGAGGTATATGAAAGAAACTAAGGATATTAAGTTGTTCTACCTTAGAGTATGAAATCTTGAGTCAGTGGGGTATATAGATTCTGATTTTGTTGGGTGTGAGGATGATATAAAGTCTACTTAAGAATATATCTTTAAGTTTGCTGGTGGGGTCATTTTGTGGAAGAGTGTCAAACAGACACTCATCACTTCATCCACAATGCATGCAGAGTTCATCGCTCTTTTTGGAGCCTCTACTCACGCAGTGTGACTTAAGAATTTCATTACGGAGTTGAAGGTCGTTGATTCTATAGCTGGACTCATTCGAGTGTACTGTGATAATATCTCTGCAGTTATGTTCTCGATGACCAATAAGAATATCGTAGGGTCAAAACATATGGAAATTATGTTCTTGACCGTTAAGGAATTGGTCAAGAAATGTGATATTTTTGTGGAGCATTTAGGGACAAATGACATATTAGTTGATACACTTACAAAAGGATTTCACCTTAATGTGTTCCAAAAATATGTTATTAATATGAGGCTTAAAGATTCGATTGATTTAATAGATTAGTGTGAGCCTACATGAAGCTCAAATTCAGTTTTCTGTCATTCATGTTGCACTTTGTTTAATTCATTAAAAATAAACAATATTCATTCAAGGATATCATTAAGTTTCGAAATACGTTGAGTTTTTGGTGGCACATCACACTTCATTCAAAGTCTCATGACTTGTGTTAGTCGGAGCATAAGGCTTAGGGCACTTCCTTTGAATTATGGCATGTTGTATGTCTTTTTGACACATGAATTTCAAATCTTAAGGATAGACATACTTGCTCTTTTGAAGAATTAAAAACTTCTCGTAGCATGGTTTAGTGCATTCGCTAGAGAAGTTTGGTTGACCACCAAATTAGAACAACCTTCATGTGCATATTTTTAGTTTGTTGTTCTATAATTTATATAACCGCGCTTGGTCCATGTCAATTGAGACCGTAAGCTGTTGTGATATGAAAGGTCTCATGTCGCTCAATGATGCGGTTACCGCCATGATTCAGATTGAAGATTTTGATTGGACCGGATTGGCGTGAGAGTAGATACAATGTTGCATTCGATAATTTGTACCCTTAAATTTAGTGAAGATTTTATCAGAATGTCATAGATTACGATCAAGTCCAAGTGGGGGAATGTTGGAAATTTTTCGTAAGGTGGACTTGATTCATCGAGACGCCCCGGTGAAGTCGTACGTGAATATTTGGTCTATTCGGACTCCTGCGAGCTCGCGTTAATTTAGTCACGCGAACGTTCAAATCCTGTGATAGGTGGGCCAGATCGTCTCGTAAATTTAGTCGCGAACTCGGTCTCACCTTTGGCACGTATTTAAGCACGTATTTTGGCATGATATGAGATTATTCGTTTTGGGGTTTCATATTCTCATATTAATTATGAGTTAATGGATTAATTCACCCATTTTGTAACTCCTAATAGTTTCTCCTTCATCTGTAAAACCGTCACTTAGGTATTCTGTCGTTCTTCTTCATTTATTCTTTCCTGAAGGCTTGAAGATCCGGTGGCTTCCTTTGTGATCGAGAAGCCAACAGACGGTCCTCGTTTTCAACTCATTCTCTAGCTGTCGTCACTGGCCCTCCTCCTAGATCGCTGGTGTCCAGATCTTGATCCCTGATCCAGTGTAAAGTAACTTAGAAGTTGGGTGTTGTTACGCCTTCTTGGATCTCCATCACCGGCAAGAGCAACGCCTTCTCGATCGCTGCTACAGAAGAGATCGGGATTTAGAGTCAAAGCTATATCTTCGCTTTTGGGAGAGTGTTAATCCATCTCAGTATATCCAGGGGCGGATCCAGGATTCGAAGTAAGGGGAGCCCAAAAAAATTATGAATCAAAATATAATAAGCAAAAAAATGCCTAATTTGAAATTTTAGCATTAACAATAAAAGAAATATTACAATATGGATGTTACTTTATTTTAGTTGTGCACGACGTTTTTTCAACTAATAGAATTCATAAATGATCACATCTTTCTCGATGTTCTCTGTTATTTCTCGTTCTTTGTAGAGAGTCATACAATTTGCCAGAAATTTATCCTCCATTTTGTTGCGCAGTCTTGTTTTAATAAGCTTCATAGCAGAAAATGACCGTTCTGTAGTCGCTGTTGAGACCAGAAGTGTCAAAATTAGCCAAATTAGTTTAGAAATTGTTGACGAGTTCTTTAAATCTGAATGAAAAAGAACGTCTAACTGATAATGCTCGAGCTGCTGCCTGCTGGTGGTATTGGTCGGGACTCGAGAGTCGGCCGTCGGGACAACGGCAGGGGGTCGACCGGTCGAGGTGGGTCGATTGCAGAAAGCCGATGAACGGTGGTCGGTGGGAGTCAGCCGTTGGGACTCAGGAGTCGCTCGTCGGGCTGCTGCCTGCTGGTGGTCGGGATCGAGAGAGAGAGAGAGGGCCGAGATTGCGAGAAGATAGTCGGTCGTTGGGCTGCGCTAACTGATCGGGAGGGAGATAAGATAGGGTTTAATTATTTGGAGTTATATTATATTATATAATTTATAAACATAATACATTAATTTCAAAATTCAAGGGGGGGCCCGGGCCCCCCCTTGCCCCCACTTGGATCCGCCACTGAGTATATCTATTATCTTCCTACAAAGCCACTGGATTTCTTCCTCACACAAGATCCTAGGAGTGGGGATTTTCCTCTGTTAGCTTTGGTATGAGAACAAATTAGTGAACCACAAGGAGGTATACCTATGATCTTCTATTAGCAAACAAACAATTCATTTTTGTTATCACTTACCTGATTAGAGGTTTTGATTAGACTCGATCAATTTTCTCCACATGAGATTGAAATTCAGATATTTCATATATTTTCATATACCTTAATTGTATACTAATCATATTTATTGTAGAGATCAAATATTAAGATAATATTGTACGCAAGTGCGTTCTTCCAACGACGTGGACTTCATAAGGAAGAACACATCGAGACTTCTTGGAATCACGACAATGATGAAGAACGAGCAAGAGTCAAAGAACGGTATAAATTATTTTTCTCATTCCATTTACTGTTCATTCTAGCTCGCTTAATTTTGTGTTCTGAATTTTAGAAAAAATAAATTCAGTATAAACTTCAATTATAGACTAATAGAGTCTGGTTAAAACGATCATATAGATTTGCGTGTTGCTGCATTCAGCAGAATTCTTCGGTAATATTAATTCGTCGTAGCGACGCATATTCCTAAATTTGTTATCATATTCTTCAGTCAGTCGCAAAACATAAGAAAGAAAACAATTTTTTTGTTTGTTTACTATCATCTTCAATATAAGGAAATTTTTTTGTTGTGGATTGATTTAAGTGGTTAGGTAAATATTCTTTTTTTAATATCAAAGAACGAAAGATACAACACGTGTTTATCTGCAACAACAATAACATTCAAGCCTTTATCCCACTATAGTGAGGTCGGCTATATGGATCCTTTGTCGCCATTGTGCCCTATCTTTTGTCGTAATCTCTCTAATGTCTAAGTACATTGTATCTTTCCTTACAGTTTCATTCCAAGTCTTTATTGGTCTACCCCTCCCGGCCTCGTTTAACATGCCTAGTGACTAGACTCTTACAACAAGTGTTTGTCTAATGAAAATAATATTTTAGATTAATTAATTCAAGAAATTACTATTAGGATTTTGCAAGAGCTATCAGGATTTTAAAGAGGTGATTAGCATAATTCTTATCCTAATCTCTAGAATTTTTGTAATATTTCATAGACACTTGTGTTTAATTATAACTATTGTGTAAGAACATCGTTATATTTAGGACATTAAAATTGCCAAAAAGATATTAAATTCAAGCATAAATAAAAGGATAATATTACACTCACCTAACACATACCAAAAAATCACAAAAAAGTGGGCCCCACTCAACACAAAAACACCCGACAACCTTATTTCCCCAATTTTGCAAGCCTAATTATAAGAGTCGGGTGTTTTTGTGCTGAGTGGACCCCACTTTTTGTGGGTTTTTTTATATGTTTTAGATGAATATAATATATATTATAAAATGCCGGAAAAGTTTAAATTTTTGAATCAAAGATAGTTAATTTTGATAACTCGGTCAACAATGACTTAAATGACACTATTTAATTTTAGCATACATGATTAATTAACAAAATTAATTATGGCAGTTCAAAACAGTACCAAATTTGATGAAAATTGGGTTAAAATTCCTATATTAATTAAGGCATTATGTTAAAGATATTTTTATGACATTAATAGTTATCTTATAATTGAATATATGATTATATAGCATAAAAGTAATTTTATTCATATTATGCTATAAGCATTACCATCATGAAATGTGTGTTTGGCCTAACAATAGTTATTATTACCACCACCAAGAAAAAAAACTAGTTTTGAACGTAAAAATTGACGAAGTACGTTAGGTGAGATTGGACGGATGTTCACGAACGACAATTCACAACTACCACGTTCATAACCTTCGCAGCCGTGCCTACGAGAGCTCTCATTGTGCAAAAAAAACAGTGATAAATGATCAAATTTATATGAATTATGAAGGAATATAACCTTACCTGTGTTTCTCGCGGAGTTACGGAAGTTGCCGACGTCCCTAGGTTGGAGCTCTCAAATCGTTCTAGCGTCTGCATCATACTAAAAATCAAGAGACAGAAGAAACCCCAAGTCAAATGATATATCAGTTCAATTTTGTCAGAAACTTCTAGTAGTTTGATGCAAATTGCATATTGCAAAACCATTGAAAATGGAGCTCAGTAAACCCCTAGAACAATGGAGAAATATTTTGGTACGTATAACACGCACCAATTAATTTGTGCCCTGAGCAATTTTATCTGCACGATTCGTGATCATACTGTGAGGATCTAAGCGAAAATATGATCGTATTTTTGAATTTCAATTACGATAGTATTTTCGCAACATCTATGATATTTCATAAGCACCATACATTATACGCACCAAATTTCCAGTCTAGAACTATGAATATCAGCAAACCCTAGAAAATGGAGCTCAACAAACCCTAGAAAATTGGAGCTCAACAAACCCTAGAAAAAATGGAGCTCAACAAATCCCTAGAACTATGAAGATCAGCAAATCCCTAGAACTATGAAGATCTGCAAATTAACCCTAGAAAAAATGGAGCTCAGCAAACCCTAGAAAATTGGAGCTCAGCAAACGAAAAGAACTATGCAGGCCAGCAAAATTAACCTTAGAAAAAATGGAGCTCCAGCAAAAACCCTAGAAAATGGAGCTCAGCAAAACCCTAGATTTCGAAGATTGATCAGCAAACCCTAGAAAAACAGAGCTTGTGACCAGCTGCGCGCGCGCCAAGAAGATGAATGTTTTTTCATATTGCCGATCACAGCCTTTGAATACCAACTAAAAATACTATAAATGGGAAAAGCGTGGCAGCGGAGAAAACGCAGAAGCCGCTGGTCAAAAAACGCCAGGCCAAACGGATCCCGATGAATTATCATTAAAGGTTTCAGAGCAGCAGATCCAGCAGTGCGCTTTCTACGAGGCTTTCACCTAAACGGAAACCTAACCGAGAACAGACAGATGCGGAGACAGACGCCAATATTAAATACTTGAATTACTTTGGGTTGCTGCTGAATTCGAAGAGTTTTCCGCGGCTTGAGAAGACGATGACGGCGATCTCGGCGTCGCAGAGAACGGAGAGCTCGCGGGCCTTCTTGAGAAGCCCGCTACGGCGTTTCGCGAAGCTCACCTGCCGGTTTATCTTGTTCTCGATCCGCTTGAGCTCCACTCTGCCTCTCACCATTTCTTCCTCCCGGGCTTCTTGATTCTCTCTCTAACTCTCTCTCACTTCTGAGTCGAGCTATATAGCGGACAGTCATGTTGCCCTAGATAATCAAGGTGGACATAGGAATTGAGATCAACACGTGTCGGCCGAAGATAATGGCGAATTAATATTGAGAAATGTGATGTTATTATTATTATTATTATATAATTATTACATATTATATTATTACTTTGTGTATATTACGTATCCATTTCCCCGTATGAATGTGTATATATATAATATAACACGATATATAACTAATGTATATAACATAATAACCTAACATAGTTTTGTTTTTTTTTTTGTATATTTTTAGATATTAATATATAAAAAGCTATACTAATAGCGAGAATTCTAGTATCCCCTCACAAATTAAATGGGAAGTTTTGAAAATTATCACAGTACAAGCGATTCACGCTCGATCCATGCTTTAATCACCATGCGCACGATCCTAACCGCCGCTCGCGAGATCCCGACTGCCATGTCCAACGTCCGCGAGCGGCCACGCTGGGCGGCCGACACCGCCGCCTCCTTGGACATCGCAAGCCACCCTGCACGCGGGCAGTCTCTGCTTGGCGGCCCAGCACACAGGTGACCTCGGCCTCGGCCCTGGCCGACAACCGCTTGATCGCCCGATTCCCGGGCGGTCTCAACCATGGCCGGCCTCTGCAAATACGGTCGTCGCAGGGCCCCCCAATGCATGGGCGGCCTGGCACTTAGCCCCAGCTAGCCTCCGGCAGGTCGACCGCCGCTTGGCCGCCCAATACGCGGGCAGCCACAACCTCGGTCGACCTTCTCGAGGCCGACCGCCTCTTAGCTGCCCGTCACACGTACGACCTCGGTCTAGTCCCCGGCCAGCCTCCGCGAGGCCGGCTGCCGCTTAGCCACCCGACGCACGTGCAGCTTCGGCCCCGACCGGCCTCCGCAACGTCGGTCGCTGCTTGTCCACCCGACGCACGTACAGCTTCGGCCCAAGCCGGCCTCCGCGAGGTTGGTCGCCGCTTGCCGCCAAGACCGTCCTCTGCGAGGCCGACCGCTGCTTGGCCCGGCACACCGACAGCCTCGGTAGCCCCCGCATTGCCGGTCGGCGCTTGGCCGCCTGACTCGCGGATGGCCTTGGCCGGCCCCCTTGTGGTCGACCGGTGCTTGGTCGACCAACGCACGGGTGGCCTCAGCCTCTGCGAGGTCGGCCACTACTTGGCCGCCCAACGTGGGGTTGGCTTCGGCCTCATCCCCTGGCTTTGTCGGACCGCCTATCCCCCTATCGGGCGGGAGGTTCTTTTTTGGTTAGCCCCAATTATCATGAGGGGCAAGATCGCCATTCCCATAGATGAGAGTGATCTGCGTGCTCGATCAAATCTGGGTGTTCGTATTCATCCGTCCAGTAGTTATCGGGTAAAATTACTGGACCGCCCCTTCTAAAATCTATAAATAGATCTCAGGCCCTCCTTTTCATCTTTTTCCTCTCTGCGATTTCCTGCCACTCATCTTTCTCTCCACCACTTCTCCTCCTTTTTTGGCTAGGTTCTCCACTGGACTTCCTCCTCGAAGGTCCCCATCTGTCTTTGTGCAACACGCCAGTAGCACGCCCAACATTCAGCGCCCCAACGATCAAGTACAAGCAGAAACCTGCCAAGATCTTTAGAGCACGCGTTCTCTGCTTTGCGCATCAGCAAGCAATAAGTTTCGCGAGTGGTGGTCTGTCACCCTCCGAATGTCTCTCTCTTTCACACAAAGCCTTCTACAACAGCAAAAATATAGTGGAAGTTTGGTCGGCATTGATCTAGCCACGCGATTTTCACCAAATTTACGGGTTTTCCACATTAAAAAATCTCTTTGTTAGCATTCCTTTTTTGAATCTACTTGCACGCTCGGCCGCTCCACGGGCTAAGGAGGTTTAGTTAGTCCGGTCTACCTAGTGTCTCGAGCGGACCGCAATAAATATATATAAAACTATATATATATATAATATTAATTAGATTATATATATAATTGTTGCGGTTCCCTCAATACCCTCGGTAGACTGGTCCCGGATCGGTCCGTCTTATCCCCGGGCGATCGAGTACGCACAAAGTCAAAGTAGAAACAGAAAAATCGTACACACACAACTTTAGCGTGGAAAACCCCGGAAAGGGGAAAAACCACGTGGTCGGGTCTGTGTCAGCCAAGATCCACTATTTGCCTTTGTTGCAGTGCTATTGTAGAGAGAATGCCAAGGCGACAGGCTGCGCCTCTTTACAAATACTGGGGAGTTGAGAGAGCTCTCCTTAGGTAACAGGTCACCACTTAAAAATTCGTGCACTTTGACGAGCATCTTTCTTGAGTGCTTGCTCTTCTGGCTTGCGCTCTGCAGGATGTCTGCACTTTATCCCTCAGACTGAGTAGGGTTTCCATCGCTGGCACTTCGTTTCCTTTCTTCTCTGGGTGGCGCTCGCAGGAGAACCTGTCAAGTTAGTGAGTGAAAGAGGAGGGGAGGAGGAGCGTAGAGAGAGAGAAGCTCTGGGGAGAAGCAGAAATGAAGAGAGAGAAAGTGAAAGACTTAATTCAAAAGCCTAAACACCTAGAGGGGGGGGGGGTGAATAGGTTCTAATTTTTCCTTTAATATTTTAGGCAATTAAACAGTCCTTGCTTGGCAAAAACAAAATAAAACACAGTACAGAACATTCACAACACAGAGAACACCAGATTTATAGTGGTTCCCCAAGATATGGGTACGTCTACTTCCCTCTTCGCCTATCCAGTAGAGTACTAGATTCAGCCTAACTTCTTTCCTCTTTCTTAGATCCAAAGATCCTACAACTCAGAACCAAAATGGTTCCTACACCTCAGACTTTTGCAAGTCCTACCTCAGATCCTTCCCAGAATCCTACCTCAGGCCTCAGCCCTACCTCAACCCTTATCTCTAGGCTTACAACTTAGACTTTTGCAAGTCCTACCACTCATGCTCATAGCCCTACCTCAGCCTTTATAATTATAGGCTTACAGCTCAGATCTACAACAGATCCTACAAGAAATTGTGTAATAAAAGAGATACAAAAGATATCACCAGATAGATCCCTCTATTGATGTTCTTCTTGATCAGTTCTTGATCTTAGGTTCCAACCAGACTTAGTTGTTTCAAAGCTTCTTGATAGAACAAAATAAGGTTGGACTGTTCTTGATGTAGAAGTTGATCCACTGTCAGCTCCTTTCTTGAATTCAAAATGAGATCTGAATCTTCTCTGCAGACTGTTCTGGATCTGCCTTCTTAAAGGATTTTCCCTTTTCTTGTTGTGAATTTTCTCTCTCTTAGTTGATGGCTTTTTTGGCCTTCACTGAGTTGTTGTTATTGGTTGTTAAGGATTAGCCCTTTATATAGAGATTCCTCATGGTTACCGGCTGATCAGGTTTGTAACAACCTTCTAACAGTTCTAACAAAGGTGTCAGACCTGTTGGTAATGACAGTTATCGAACCACCAGTCATGACAGTTGATTCCTTAGAGACTTATCAACTCATGCTACAACAAATAACTTCTACAGCGGCGTTTTATTTGCGGCGCTTATGAAAGCGTTGCCATAAGTTTTTGATTTCGCGGCGTATTTTGATGAAAAACGTTGCTAAAAATATACAATTTTTTTGGCGGTAATGTTTCGTGCACGCGCCTATTATAATATAGGATTTGGCGGCGTTTTCTTATGTAAACGCCTCTAATTAAAAGACTAAAATATTTATTATAAGCCCTCAAAAAATCAAAGGTTATTTAGGGCTCCTTTTTAACTCCCGAGCGATATATTTTCAGGGTGAGCTCTCCGCCGAACCCTCCATCTCCACGCCGCCGCTGCCGAATCCTCCATCTCCAGGCCGCCGCCGCCGCTGAACCCTCCATCTCCAGGCGCCGCCGCCGCCGAACCCTCATCTCCAGGCGTCGTCGCCGCCGAGCCCTCCATCTCTAGCCGCCGCCGTCAAACCCTACATCTCCAGGCCGTCGCCGCCGCCGAACCCTCCATCTCCAGGTTGCCGTCGCTGCCGAACCCTCCATCTCCAGGCTGCCACCGCCGTACAGTCCATCTCCAGGCCGCCAAAAGAAGGGAACTCCCTCTCCAACTCCAGGTCAAATCTTTATTTAGGTTTAGTTTTGCTACTACTCCCGGATATTTAGGCGGATATACTGGTGGAGGATGGTCAAAATCAGAAATAGGGAAAAAATGTTGACTTACTAGTATGCTGATAGTGATCCTCCCCCATCTTAAGCTTGATTTGTGTCTTTCATGATCAATGAAGTTCAAGTAGGTTGATCTCACATAGGCTTTGTTTATTTTGATTACTAAAGATGAGCACAAAATAAAGAGTTGGTTTTTAATGAATAATTGTTGGTCTACTTCCTTGCAACCAATGCACAAAATATCTAATGGAGTCAATTTGTGTTGAATTTTTTTGTTGGATTTGCTCCTTGAGGAAAATAAGTGGAGAGAAATAAGGAGGGAAGCAAATAATGACAGTGAAACAAGTGAGAAAACTGAGAGTGAGGAGACATAATTATATAAAGAGAGAAAATAAGAGATAATGCTATCTTTACAAGCCTAATGTGCATTGCAAGTAATTGTTGGAATACAAGAGTTAAGTTTGGTGATATCAAAATATCATTACTGTCTCTAGAGGAAGATGATCGACGACGAAGATCTTTACCGAGGTATTTTTGGCATTTATGTCCTTGGGCATGTACTGCTCTCTAATATACATTTCATAATACTCTGGAATATGGCTTTTGATTAGAGTCTCTTGGAGGTTTGTTGAAAATTTGCAATGAGATGACTCAGTTTTGTTGATTTGTTGCATGATATTATTTTTTGTAAAAACACTAATTTGTCTTATCTTTCCATTCAAGATTGTATCATTATGCCATCCTTGTATCTTTAGGAGGCATTCATATTTGACATATAGTTCCCTTGACGAAATATTTGGTTTCCAAATAACTAGTATCCGGGAGCAAAGATCATTGAAGACGGGTAATATTGACATTTAGGAAAGGTTTTTGATCTTAAATGAAGTAAACTGAAGACATTCTTTACCCAAAGAAATTTGATGTGTCTTTATTGAATATAAAAAATGGTATCGATGAACAAAAATTTTTTTTGGAATCTCTTGGACATAAATATGTTAAAAATTGTGTGTTCATCCCTTGAAAAGAATATTAATATTTCCTTCAATCTTTTGCACGAGTAGACCAGAAAATAGAGTGATAAAAGTTATCATGTATACATAATGTTATGAGAAGCTATCGACAATGAATAATTCACTATCAATGAGATTACTAGAGGGAAAAAGAAAAGCTGAGAAGGAAAATGGGGAGGAGAAATCAGAGTAAAAAAGCGAAAAAATGAAAGAGATAATTACTTGAAGAATAAGAAGGAAAATGAGCGAAAAATCACTTGGCCTTTTTTTCCTAGTAGCAGCGAGCTATCTATATGTAACACAAGCTTTGTGTTGTTCCAGACAAGCATAGTAGATTTTTTTGTTTGACAGAGTCCTGCAAGCGAATATATTATTGTTGTTACTCAATTCTATCTTGTACTCTAGTTTCACTTTGATGTTGTTGCTAATTTTGCAGGCTTGGATTTAAGGCGAAGTATTTTTATTTTCTGCATATAAATCCAACCATATTCCTCTTAGTTTTGAGGGCTGGAAATTAGAGTTGAATGGTAGAATCTGTATTGCCTTAAGTCCAATTCTTATCGAAATTGAACTTGAGCCAATTCCAATTACTATTTCTTAATTTCTTCCAAATGCACATTCTTAAATGGAACCAAAAATTATGTATGAAAAAGTAAGTATATATTTCATTAATATGGTAAATGTTTTTTTTTGAAAAAAAACCATTTTATGATGCTGACAGTATGCCTTCCAGATGCCTTCCAGATGCTCAGTGGCAGATGCATGCCTGCTTCATAGATGTCAAAATGCAAGAGATGGATGGGTATGGTTAACCAGTGTTTAGATTGTTTCAAACTTATTTCTTTCAATATTTAGATTATCACGATATACCATACAAGGTTGTGGAAGTAAACCCTTTTGGTAAGAAGGAAATCAAATGGTCTGACTATAAGAAGGTTCCTATTCTAGTTGTGGATGGTGAACAGCTGGTAGAATCCTCAGGTTCTTTTTCTGAACTTTTTACTCCCTACAGCAGAAGCTGCTGAATTTTCTTACAGAATACTCTTATTGCTGTCAGACTTCAATAAAGAACTTTCCCTGAAGTAGTTTTTTTCGGCAAATTCTCATTGAAATCTTTATGCGCATATGAAATTTAATCACGGCGCTTATACCTTGCAGATATAATTGATAAACTAAATCAGAAAATCCATCCCGAAAACGCCATTGTTGACGAGGAAGAATCAAAGTGGAGGAGGTAGATCTTTAAAACATTTTCAAGCAACTAGCTAAATAGATATTTTATCTAGGATCTGTTTATAATTGATGCCTTCCCTTGTCTCTTATCTTCTTCCCAAAGCTAGAATTCTACACCAGGTTTGGTTCAATTTTTCATGTTGTCGTTAACATCATTAAGACTCCTATTTTAAAATTCATCTGCCATTTTACTGGAGAATTCTCTGAACTAATTGAAATTTGAGTGCTGAAATCAGAAAAATTATATAAATAACTTCAGAGTATCATCAATCATGCGAAAACTAGATTTTTTTATTAACTCCTGTTAACTCCTTCTCTTCATGCCAGTAAATAGCCAGGAGAAGATCCATCCACACACGCTTCCTCCTGAGGTTTGTTGTTGCTATTGTAAGCATATAAGCATAGGAATTTATGATAGCTTTTCTAAACTTCCATTCATCCCATAAAAAACTTCTTGATTTTCTCTGTTTTCTAAGTTTTCAAAATATTAATTCCCTTGAAATTTACTCGTTCGTCTTCGCCCCGGTTCAAATATATGTTGAGTGCATTTGATTATTTTTTCCCTAAAGGGTCCTCATTATTGAATGTTTCTATAGTATTCAGAATTACCCCAACTGCTTTATAACAAAATATTTGATTAGGTGACGATGCATGTGAATCTTTATGAAACTTCATAAGAATCTAATATCGTTGGGCAAGTTGGATTCTGCAGGATGTAGTTCTTTAGCGAGAGATGGAGTTTTGGAGGTGCTGCTTGTACGAGACACAATGCGAGGTGCTGCTTGTACGATTTCTACTAGAATAAGGGCTTCAATGACTCTTGTGTGAACTATATTACAAAGATAATATGTCAATTCAAGTAGGGTCTGTTTAACACAACGATAGTTCATGCCTTAGGCCGTTGATTGTTGATGGTTGTGCTTTATGTAGGGTCTGTTTAACACAACGATGGCGGTCATGAGCGTGTCGATTATGAACCGTTGTTTACTAACTCCCCCCCCCCCCCTCTCACCATGTAGGGTATGTTTAACACAATGATGTCAGTCATGAACGTGGTGGTTATAAACCGTTGTTCACTAACTCCCCCCACCCACCTAAGGAACTCTGTCCAGTTTTATGTTAAAATATTAGTGTTTTTTCTTGGTTGTGATTTTAAACATTGTCAAGTCAAACACATATCAATGAAACCTCTTAGAGCTAGCTCAGTGACAGTGCCTTCAACAAGCTCAGTGGTAGATGCATGTCTGCTTCATGGATGTCAAAATGCAAGAGATGGATGGGTATGACTAACACATGTTATTATATTTTTAAATTTATTGCTTTCAGTATTTAGATTGTCTTTAGTATTTTTATATTTAAGATATGTGTTATATGCTTTACATGATTCTTTGCATCATAGGTATTGAAAATGACCAACGACGCCAAGTTCCGAAACATTCGAGGAGAGACGAGAACGAAGACGGTGATCAATCTTGTGTGCAGCGACTCGGCCCCGTGTGAAGATATTGAGCTGAGCGACAAAAATCTGAATCACAACGTTCCGACGAAATTTGATGTATTATTAGGTTTTGTTTAAGGTTTCCATCCATGCATCTAATGAAGGGATTTTATTAGGATTTGAGGAGATCTTGTTTTAAGAGAATTTCTTTAAATAAATGTAACATTTGCACAATTTTTGTTAATTTGAAATCTGACATTTTTTGTGGAATTTTGAAAAAATGTACATTGCTTCCCGAGATGTCTTGGATACTAGTTAAAGATAGGTTTTTTGTTGTAATGAGGGTACGGTAGAGAAATATCTTTCATGGACATTCTTTCTTGATTGAATCTAGCTATTCATCTGATACATTGTTTAATGTACTGATAGATCGAGCAAGCCGGAGGCCCACTGCTTCAAATTTTTTAAAAACAAAACTAAAAAATATGGCGGCGTTTGCTATGAAAGAGCGTCGCGGATGTCAATATCATTCGCGGCGCTTTAAAACAGAAAACGCCGCCGAAACTGTTATATAATTCTGAATATATATATTTGCATTAGCCGCGTTTATAGCTATAAAACGCCGCTGTATCCATTAAGTAATCGCGGCGCTGTGTACAAAACGCCGCAAAGGTTTTAGCGGCGCCTCTTATTGCGGCGAATGCGCGGCGTTTGTCAAAACGCCGCCTTTGGTATGGAGGCGTTTAAAAAGCGCCGCGAAAGGTTGAAAAAAACGCCGCGATATATATACTTTGTTGTAGCGCATGATCCACTTAGCAATCTGCTTCACATGTGCCGACACAAGTAGACAAAGTGTCGACACAAGTCTTGATGATGTCGACACAATACTCCAAGTGTCGACACAGTCATTCTCATGCTTCTCGACACATCTTCTATTGGTATGTTGAAGGATCAAGCGCATACCCAACTGCACCAAAAGCCCGGACTGTTGGAGAGGGCGCTACTTAATTTCTTAAATAAGTAGCAAAGCACCACGGGTCAAGTGAAGGAACGCCGGACCCAACAATCCCCCCCAGCGTCCAGCACAACCCGTCGACTCAGAGGTGGGGTTACCACATGGCCCACATGGCTCAGAGGTGGGGTTACCACATGTCCACGGTTTTCCTGACCCGCCGGACCCACACAAGTAGAAGGCAAAAATCTGGATTTAATAGCACCCCCCTTGGTCTTGAACCCGTAACCTCCCTCTGATACCAATTGAAGGATCAAACACATACCCAACTGCACCAAAATCCCGGACTGTTAGAGAGGGCGCTACTTAATTTCTTAAATAAGTAGTAAAGCACCACGGGTCAAGTGAAGGAATGCCGGACCCAACATATGTGTCGACACAAGTCAAGTGTGTCGACACAACTGCTCTTGGTCTCGACATAACTGCTGGGTGTCGACACAGCCTCTGTTTTAGGTGTCGACACAATCCTTGCCTCAGGTGTCAACATAAGTCCTGCTTTAAGTGTCGACATAATTCCTGCCTTTGGTGTCGACACAGTTCCTGGGTGCCGACACAATTTCTGGGTGTCGACACAAATCTGGCTTCTGGTGTCGACACAACTTCTGGTTCTGGTGTCGACACAATTCTTAGGTATCAACACAATGCTTTGCTGCTGGTGTCGACACAAGTCCCGTGTGTCGACACAATTCTTCACAAGTGTCGACACTTGTACTTAGAATATTTTTCTTCCATTCCTTAACCCTGCACAAGGAAACTTAAATATACATCAAATACATATTGATGTATATCATTGACTAGGATGAATCTTCTCCAAATCTGGTACATACTTCTAGTGTACCCAACAGAAAGAAAAGGAGAGAATTAAGCTGGATACCTTGAAATGAACTATCATGGGTGCTTATATAGGGTTTCCGAGGTGGTTAGGGTGGTTACGGTGGTTAATCGTCGATCAGAGGGTCGTGATCGCTTGTGGTGATCGGAGAGTCGTGATGGCCTGCCACGATCGGACGGTGGAGAGAAGGCCGACCCACGATGGTGGTCGGAGGAGGTGCGCCGGCCGGCGGCCGCCCGAGGGAGGGTGCGGTCGACCACGAGGAGGCGGCCGGCCGTGAGGAGGCTGGCCGCGGCCGCCGTCCGCAAGGGGGCGGCCGGCCTCAGGCGGCCAGCCGGGGCCGCCGGCCGCACGGAGGGGGCCGGCCAGGGCCGCCGACCGTAAGTAGGCGACCGGCCTCGGGTGACCGGCCGCGGCCGTTGGCCGCACGGAGGGGGCCGGCCGGGGCCGCCGGCCGCAAGGGAGGTCAGCCTCGGGCGGCCGGCCACGGCTGTCGGCCGCACGGAGGGGGTCGGCCGGGGCTGACGGCCGCAAGGGAGCGGCCGGCCGCGGCCGCCGGATGCAAGGGGGCGGCCGACCGGGGCTGCCAGCCGCAAGGGGGTGGCAGCCGGCCAGGATGGCCGGCCGCCGGCCGCCCGTAATTGCGGCGGCGGTTGT